>JAOZGT010000006.1:3793618-4393618 GCA_035578325.1 Coelinius sp. EB29
TCAACGCAGGAGTACTAATAATAAAACTATATAATAAAACAAAATAAAGAATAAAATATCTCATCGGAATGTGAGAACAATTTCTTCTTTATCGACCTCTTCATCCGCACGCGCTACTTTATCCATAGAATGCTGTATGGATTTGCGCCCTACCGTATCGGCTCTCTAGTTGTCAGGCGCCACCGCTATGAACTGCATGACGAAGTGTTCCGGTAAGCGCTAGCAATCTCCCTTATAATCTCTGTGTATAGAGCGTACATATTTAATCATCTTGTGGAAAAACAAATGAGGAAAAACATAGGATTTCTTTTGGGTGTATTTCAACCGTGTGGATAAATAATTAATAATTTATTTTTATGGGATAAAAAATGACAGGTGGCTGTATCGTCGATACGGCCGTAGAATTTAACGTGGATACGTCTCACGTTCAGAGAGATATGAGAAGTAGAACATGTTGCATACAATGGTTACTGTTTTAAATGTCACTTTATTAAGTATTGGTCGGTGATAAGAAAAGTATGATACAATAACGAAATATTGACATCAATATTTCAAGCAAAAGGCAGGTCCAAACGGGTATTCCCTAATGTCGTCGGTGAGTCTGACATGAAGTTGAATTAAATTCAGTTTCCATAAATTTGACAAGTTTTATAATGAAACGAAAACCAACGTATTTGTGTGAACGATTAACTTTGTCTGTATGTTATTTCGCAATTATCCGTCGATAAGTTATCAATGTGATATGATAAGTTTTCGAAAGAGTAAAATGTTTCCCGGTAGATGGCGCTGGGGCATAAATACTACTTACATCATTTCACAAAATCGCCCCTCCGTCCCCATAATGTTCAAAAACGAAACTATAGACGTATCCACGTCAAAAATACATGTGGAAGTAACGCTGTGTAATAACTGCGTGTGTATAGAAATTTTGGAGACTGAGTCGGGTCCATGTATCAGAGATTATAAGGGAGATTGCTAGCACTTACCGAAACACTTCGTCATGCGGTTCATAGCGGTGGCGCCTGACAACTAGAGAGCCGATACGGTAGGGCGCAAATCCATACAGCATTCTATGGATAAAGTAGCCGCGTGCGGATGAAGAGGTCGATAAAGAAGAAATTGTTCTCATATTCCGATGAGATATTGACGTGGATACGTCTATAGTTTCGTTTTGAACTTTATGGGGATGGGGGGCGATTTTGTGAAATGATGTAAGTAGTATTTATGCCCCAGCGCCATCTACCGGGAAAAAATTTTACTCTTTCGAAAACTTATCATGTCACATTGATAACTTATCGACGGATAACTGCGAAATAACATACAGACAAAGTTAATCGTTCACACAAATACGTTGGTTTTCGTTTCATTATAAAACTTGTCAAATTTATGGAAACTGAATTTAATTCAACTTGATGTCAGACTCACCCGACGACATTAGGGAATACTCGTTTGGACCTGCCTTTTGCTTGAAATATTGATGTCAATATTTCGTTATTGTATCATACTTTTCTTATCACCGACCAATACTTCATAAAGTGACATTAAAACAGTAACCATTGTATGCAACATGTTCTACTTCTCATATCTCTCTGAACGTGAGGACGTATCCACGTTAAATTCTACGGCTGTATCGACGATACAGCCACCTGTAATTTTTTTATTCTTTATTTTTTTTTATTATATAGTTTTATTATTTTTCGCGTATTCTGTATTCGAGACAACAATTTCCACGATAAACTAGAATTGCAATTCAATATAGAATTTTTCACATTGATGAATGAAATTTTGAAATTTTATAAATTGTCAAAACTTCGGAACTTTTCGAATAACATTTTCGAGAAAATGGAAATTTTTAACATTTTCCAACTTTTTGAAAAATTACCCCACTACTCTCCATAATTTCCCACAATGAAGACTTTTCTTACGATTTCAATCCGCTTTTTAACATTATATTGGTCGCGCTAAACTCCCGAACGCCGTTGGTTGCGCCATGAGCATTTCCCCGCATCAAGAAAAGTGTTATGTAAATTCATCGGAAAATTATGAAAAAATTTGACAATGGATTTTACGGTAGAATCAATGAAATATAATGAAAATTTCCATTATCGATATCATAGTTGATTATTTACTCCATTTTAAAGTTGAGCAGTTTTTTAAAGAATTCAGCGCTCTGTGGCTCCGTAATACGCCGGGCAGACCACGGGAGTTTCAACCGAAACCTTTCAATATTTCATAATTGGAAATATTTTTAATCGAAGTCTTTATAGATGGGATTTCTATACACTTCAAGATGAGATGTTACATTTTTCAGATTTTTTCAATGCGTTTATTTTATTTTATAACGAGAAATAAAAAAAGTGCGGGGAAATGACCATAGCGCGACCAACCTAGTGTGAATAATTGAATAATTGTAGAATTTTTACAAATTTTGGAATTTATATTTTTTTTTACAAAAAAAAATTTTTTCTCATCACCATTGGTGGACGCGGTTACTAATATATGGTGCCTTGATGTGGGAGTGAACCGTTACGAGTAACAGCAAAAACTTTCCGGTATCAATCATTTTTTAACTTCCCGGGAGGGAAGTTATTGTAATCACCCCGAAAATCGAAAATCCATTTTTCAACATATCTTCACGTTTCAAGGTCTCCACAATCGTTTTGGACCATTTTAAAAAAAATGTCTGTATGTATGTGTGTGTGTGTATGCATATGTATGTTCGGTGTATGTGGCGAAATTTTTCGTCAACGATTTCTCGGGAACAAATAGTCCGATTCAATTTTTTTTTTTTTCAATTGATGCGTCTTCATGCAATTTAGCGCTGATTAGATTTTGGATGGAATCGATCTGATAGTTTTTCTAATTTTCGCGAAAAATATGAAACACAGAACTCGTGAAGATGTTAGTCACTGATTTTTCATGAGCAAATATTGCGATCGAGGTAATCCATCACCCAAATGGAATATCTACGGGTTATTAAGATCTAATTAAATCTCCAGTAGAGATTTCGTTGTGCACGGAGAAAAAAATACAGTAAAAATTCAGGTGCTAGCACGGTAAAATGGGTGCAATCGCCAAGCACCTGGAATTTTCCTGTACACGGAGAAAAAGAAACCCGTAAATATCCTAAGATTCACACGAGGGGCGCACTTCGAATGAAAAAAATCGTTGAAAATCCTGAGATCTCCGGGTTTTCGATGTATAATGTATATCTTCGGATCTTCACAGGCGCTCCGCCGGGATAACAACGGAGTTCCCCCACATTACGGTTTAACCCAGTGAAAACCCGGTGGCAAACCAAATATAATCTGGTTCTTTTTTTTCTGTGTAACTACAGTAATTTTTCATATATTTGTAGGAATTTTTCTCGTATTTATATGAATTTTTCTCGTGATTATAGGAATTTTTCTGGTGCTGCATAGGAAAATTCCAGGTGCTTGGCGATTGCACCCATTTTACCGTGCTAGCACCCGAATTTTTACCGTATTTTTTTCTCCGTGTGATTTTCGACTTTTGTTGATTTGTTTTGAGTTCTAGATAAACAAAGTGAAAAAAGTACCATTTTATCACAATTTTTTCATTCCTTCATAACGGATCTCATCGAATTGTTGGCGCGAGTAGCTAAACCGGGATGTTTTTTGTGTGGCCCGATCGGGTCACACACACCATGGGAGCGAGCTTGCGAGCGACCAACAACGCTCACCTAGTTTTTTTTTATATCAGCCTTAAGATGAATAAAAGTCTAATTACCCGTCATAACCGCAGTAATTGATCATGATTTGACCGGTCACGGTGTGAATATGATTTTTCAAGGATTTTGTTCATCTCCCGAAATCCGAAAATTGACAGATTTCACCCCTTCTACCCCCGAGGTACCGGTCCCAGGGAGAAGATTTCTGCGCACAGGTTCCGGGGGGCATCCTCAAACATATTCCAAGTGAATTCACGTGGTCGCGGTGTGAATTTGATGTTCTCAAAATTTTTGTCGTTTCCCTAAATTCGGAAATTGACAAATTTCACTCCTGCGTGAAGGTGGATTTGTCTCCTCTCTCTCTCTTGTTCTCGCATGATGTCCCTACTCGTGCTCCGTCATTTCTTGGAATGATGAGTTAAATAATTATTTTAATTCGCATTTCGAGGATGGCAAAAATATGTTCATTATTGTTTTGAAGTTTATGTGATAAAAGAACTCTTTTTGCTTCCGAATGGAAGAATTGTTTTCGTCGGATTTTGACTTTCTCCAATTTTGGCTGAAAATGATGTAGAATGGTATGAAACGTGGAGAAATGATATTTTTAGAAAATGTCTGCATGTGTGTGTGTGATAATTTGAATTTTAGTCAATTATTTTTTAGAAAATACAACACTAAAAGAATAAAATTCATTCGAAAAAATTTGAAATTTTGGCTGATAATTGGTATTATTGAGATGCAACTCTGTGCCAAATTACAACCGGATCGGTCAACAGGTTCCTGAGATACAGCTATTTATCGGAAAATCGTTTTTCTCAAATATCTTCTAAACTATCTAACCGATTGAATTTTTTTTTTTTCAAAATATTCGTCATGATGTCTTCTACCCAGATCAATTATAATATGTGTACCCGTTCATTGAAAGTTTTCGAGATATTGCCAATTTTCCATTTTTCACCTAAATTCCTTGTTCGCACAATACCTTCAGAAATAACAGTAAAAAAAATTTCAAACTTGGTGGGATTTTAGGTCTTACGAAAATAAAGGTCGGTATTGAGGTTTTGAAGATATTCAACTTTATGTATAAAATTATTTTCTCAAATATCTTCTAAAATATCTATCCGATTGAATTTTTTTTTTTCAAAATATTTGTCTCGATGTCTTCTATCCAGATCAATCATAATATGTATACCCGTTCATTGAAAATTTTTGAGATATTGCCCATTTTCTATTTTTCACCTATTAGCACGATAACTTCAGAAATAACAGGAAAAAAAAGTTCAAACTAGGTAGGGTGTTAGTTTTTATGATAATGAAGGTCCGTATTGTGGATGAACCAAATCGACTGATAGGTTTCGAAGATATTCAACTTTCAATACCTAAATTCAAACTGGTGGACCGAATTTAATGTTTTTTTTGGTCTGTAATATCACACGATATTACAGTGATTTGAGATCCATTCGGAAGCATATTACCAATTATATTGGTAGAAACGAAAAGAAATGCGAGTTATAATTACATATTTTGTTAAACGTTCAGCTGCTGCCGCATTCACTCCTGCCACATAGGAGCCTATGAACTACTTGTCTTGTTCAGAAATTGATAATTTTCATAATTTTAAAAGTATTACAGTCCGGAAAATTCCAAGAAAAATAAATAATCGACTTCGATTAAATTCAACAATAATGAACAATCAGATTTGCAATTTTCCAATTTGCAATAATGAGAAACTTATGAAAATTTAAAAAAATTTCAATTTCTAAACAAGAAAAGAGTTCTTTTATTACATCAACTGCGAAAGAGCAATAAATATAATTTATATCATCTTCGAAAAGTGAATTAGAATAATTACGAAATGCACCATTCCGAGAAATGACGGAGCGCGAGTAGGGACATCATGCGAGAGCAAGAGAGAGAGTGAACAAATCGACCTTTACGTGCAAGGGTTAATTTTCTCTTGATTTTCTCGATTCGCCCTTCGGAGTCGGTGATTTCCGTTTTTTTCTATCTTTCGGCAATTTTGACGAAAGAAAGTATCGAAATGGCTTGTGAGATTATACCACTTGCCTTCGGCTCATGCTATAAACCTCCCACGCGCCAAGAATGACTTTTTTGTCACTCGGTCCGTAAGGCGACGTTTTATAGCCACTGCGCGCCAAATAACAAAAAATATTGTTCGCCACTCGGCCGCAAACAACTTTTCTGGCGATTTTGTTTGTAATCCTCGGCTTCGCCTCGGTCAACAAACTCACAATCGCCAGAAAAACTCTTCACGGCCTCAGGGACGAAATCTACTATTGTGCACTTGTTACGAAATATACTATTTCATCACAATGTGCGGGAAAGGGACTTTTTAGGCACGCGAAGCGAAGCGGAGCGTGTCGAAAAGTTACTTTTCTTGCATAGTGTGACGAAAAAAAAAATTTCACTACAAATTTGATTTTTCTCAAAATTTTGGAATTTTTTTGAAAATTTTTTCTTCGATAGGATTTGATGTCAAAATTACTAATAAACAGCAGAAAAATTTTCCACAATTCTTAAAAGGCGGTCGAAAATAATCTGGAGGTCGATTTGTTGAGGGTCTCTCTCGCACTCGCCTGTTCCCAATACTCCCGCTCCATCAATTCCTGGAATGGTGGAGTTCTTTTACTTCCTTCAATCCGTGTTTAGAATGATGAAGAACAAACATTGTTAATTTTTAGGGAATTTTATCACGATCGACTATGATTTCTCCTCAAATTTGTCAAATTGCAATCATCGGGGAATTATAGAAATTGTGAAAATTGAAAAATTCTTGAAAATTTCAAGAGAATTAATATAAATAGTCGATCGTGATGAAACTCGCTAAAAATCAACAACGTATCTACATTATTCGGATCATGGATGAAATGAAATATGAAACCCACCATTCCCAGAATTGATGGAGAAAGAGTATTGGGAACAGGCGTGTGCGAGAGAGACACTAAGCGAGTCCGCCTTCATCAAGGGCAAGGGTGATTTTTTTCAGATTATTTCCATTCGCCTTTCGGGGGTTGTGGAAGATGCTCCTCTAGTTCAATGGCAACTTTGACATCAAATCCTATCGACAAAAAAAAATTAGAAAAATTTGGAAATTTTGAAAAAAAAAAAAATTTATGAAATTTTCTGTTTTCTCGTCAAAATTGCAAAATGATGAAAAAAAAGAGAATGCACTGACTCCGAAGGGCAAATCGACAAAATCAGGAGAAAATCTGCCCTCGCGCATGAAGGTGGATTTGTCAACTCTCTCTCCTGCTCTCGCATGTTGTCCCGACTCGCGCTCCGTCACACCCAAAAAAAAATCTACCTGATTCAGGTAGAATTTTCTACCTGACGAATTTCTACCTGAATCAGGTAGATTTTCGACTTGATTCAGGTCGATTTATCGACTTAAATCAAGTCGACAAAAATTTCAGTTCGATTAGCGACGCAAATCAGGTAGAATTCTACTTGAATCAGGTAGTTCGTCCGACTTGATTCAGGTAGATTATGGACTTGAATCAGGAAGAGTTCGACTTGATTCAAGTATTTTTCTGCTTCGTAAAAGCAGTTGTTACTGATATGTTTTTCCCCTCTGATATATGTACCAGAAACTATTCATCAGTTTTCCGGGTAATTTCTGGACTCTCCTCTGTTTTTAATCCAATAATTTCTTCATTTTCTTCAGTTTTTAAAGATTTTTCAATTTCTACATCAATTATTTCACTTTTTGACGAGGGGCTGGGAACTCCAAGGTCGAGTGACACATGACTGCTAAATGCAGTCAATTTCACTAGTGATTTCAATGACTTCATTGAATTTATGATTTCAGTGATTGCAACCTTGATTATTAGTGATTTCATGACTCACCATGACTTCATTGACTTCATCAAACTGAAATCAATGACTTCTACATCATTGAAATCACTAAAATTTCACCAAACTGAAATAATAATTGAAACTGAAGAATTATTTATCAGAATTATTGATTTTACTAGGGCATCATGCACGCTAACGCGCGCGACGAGCTTCCAGTAAGCGCTGTAGCGCATAACAATTATTCAAAATAGCTGCCCGGCAACTCAGAAGTCGCGAAAAAAATAGAAAAGAGTTGAATTCAATGTTTTTCCTCTTGCATTCGCAAAGTTCAGTGTTAATCCTAATAAACATGTCTCCTAATAATTTTCTTTGAATAGACACCAGTCTCCTACATGATAATTTTGCTTTGTGGAGGTAAAACGAGATTTGAGAGTCATTACATGCATATTGTGATTTCTTCAATTTCACATGATTACATTGACTGCGAATGAATTCATTGTGACTTCAAGAAATGACTTCATGGTTTGAAATCATGAGATTTCAGTGATTTCAGTGATATCACCGATTTCATTGATTTCATGCGTGACTGCAAATTGATTTCAGGAGCTAGTGACACATGACTGCAAAGAGTTCCCAGCCCCTCGCTTTTTGATTAATTTTCATCAACAGTTTTACGATTTTCATCAAGCTTTAATGAAATATCTTCAGATTTTTCAATTCTTCTTTCAATTTCTTCTGATATCGGAGGAGAAATTTCGTTTTTAGTCTCAATTTTCTTCAATTTCATCAATCCTCAAATTTTTCGCTTCAATATCTTCATTCTCAATACTTTCAAACGCTTCATCAAGCTGCTGTTCTTCTTCCGTGGTAGTAGGTGAAATAAAATCTTCCAGACTTAGTAATATTTCTTCTGGAATTGATCCAAAACAGTCAATTTCAATGTTCTTTTTAATTACAGTTTTTCCACTGATTTCTCTACTAGATTCATCAGAATCAGATCCCCTGTCATCAATATCCATTGCCTCATTCGAATCCGAATCCAGAGACACACTTCTGTTGTCATCAGCATCAGCTGATTGAGCATTTTTAGCATCTGATGTCTCTCCTTGATCGATATTAATTCTCTCTGGTGATTTAAGATCATTAGCATCAACAATTGCTGATGGTTTCACTATTTTATCATCATCAGGATCATTTTTCACGGATTCTGAAACCTGATAAGTTTGGCAAGTAGATTTTCGACCTAAGTTAAGGTTGTTGTCCCGAGAGGTTTTGACGCTGAGCGCTGGTATCCCGCTAAACAGAGCGCCCGGGTCAAACCGAAAACTTTTACCAAAGTTCAAACATGAATAGACTGTGCATCAATACGTGCGCATACAGCTAACGCTGAATGGTGTCGATGGTGGCAACCATGCGTAGGCTCTCTCATGCATAGTCTGTCTTTCTCTTCGATGGCTTCGGTAGCTGCGTTGCTGCCGCGTCGGGTGCACTAAATTCAATTTCCCGCCCACTTTGGCAAAAAACATGACTTTGTCGAATTATTTCTCGGGTATGAAGCGATTTTCTACTCGATTTTTTTTTGGTAAATGAGCCAATCTCCAAAAAAACGTCAGAATGGCCGATGGTGGCGCTGATCCATGTTAAGGGATAGGGGAGTAACAAACCAATTCGTGGTTTGTTACAACCAGAAACCCCGTACAAACCCGATTTGGAAAGTGGCTAATTGGTTGACACTAGTTTTACACTGTGTTTTTTTTAAAAAAGTTCTCGAGTAGTTGATTTTAAAAAGAATAAAAAAGGTGAAATTGCCTTTACCGACGTATTAAAAGAAAAAAATTATATCTCACGACAGAGGCGAGTTGAAACAACCAGTCTGTGCTCATTTTATAGGTAATCCTTTGAGCTATCTACGATAAAAATTTCATTAGGAAATGTCGAGTATTTTAACCACGGGGCAACAACCTTAAGTAGATTTTCGACCTGAAATAAGTACAGTTTCGATCTAAGTTAAGTAGGTTTTCGACCTAAAAGAGGTAGATTTTTTCGACTTGAATCAGGTCGAACAACGAACTGACGTCTTTCTACCTGAATTAATCCGATTTTCTACTTACGGTAGGTCGAAAAATCGGATTGATTGAGGTAGAGTCATCCTACTTGAATCAGGTACATTATCGACTTGAATCAGGTAGATTTTTTTTGGGTGCATCTCTCGGAATGGTGAATTTCATAACTATTTTAATTCTCGTTTCGGAAATTGCGAAAAATATATTCATCACCTCCTTCAGAGTTTATGTGGTAAAAGAACTTTTTTTTTATGTTGAAGAATGAAAAATTTTCATAATTTTAAAATTATTGCAATTCCGAAAATTTGAAGGAAAATGAATAGTTTATTTCGATTAAATTCGCTGGAAATGGTTAATCGCGGTTTTCATTTTCTGAATTGCAATAATAGGAAAATGATGAAAATTCCAAAAAATTTGAATTTTTTAACGAGGAAAAAGTTTTTTTATCACATAAACTTTAAAAAAATTGAACATATTTTTTTCCATCTTCGAAACGCGAATTAAAATAATCATGAAATCCACCATTCCGAGAAATGACGGATTGTCCAGTCGGTGAGGATTTTAAAAACGAGTTTGTTGGCAACTTTACTTCATAAGTGTTTGATTTTCATGATTTTTTTTTTTTAAATACTCGGAATGACATCCGTGAAAAAAGAGCCTTAAGCCAGGGTGTGCATTTTGTTTATAAACAAAATACCCCTTGGAGCGGTCACTTTCGTTTAAAATATCTCGGAAACTGTTGAGATTTTATCAAGACAATGAATTGGCGTTTGATTATTGTCTTTACGAACAACAGTTTTTGAGTTATAGTCCTTTGTTTGTCAGCGCGCGACGATGCACGCGCTCTGTGCTATAAACAAATGGCTGTAAGTGAACCTAAAATTGATATTTCAATTGTATTTTTTTTCCCCTTTGAAGAAGATTTGAACTGCATACTCTCACATTTTTTACTAATTTTTTCCATTGATTTTCATTAAGTTTTTGATGAAAACTAATTACTTTCCGGAGTAATCTTCCAACATGATTATTTTTATAATAACATCGTTTTTTTTTATATACTGATTCGAAAAGTATTAAATTATTAATATTGAATTACTATTAAGTTATTAATAATTTTCAGTATATTAGGACAATAAATATATTAAGGATGTTCTGCCTACATTTTTGACATTATAAGGAAATATAAGAAGTTGATGAAATTTTTTTGTAAGATTCTTCAATCTATTGAAGAACCGCATGCAAAATTTCAGCTTTCCTGCGAGCTGCATAATAAAGTTATGGTTTTTTAAAAAATATCAATTTAACACGTGTTCTTATGGAAAATTCACGAAAAGTTAGTGAAATCGATGAAAAATAGGCCTAGCGTAATGAAACTCCGGCTATAGGTCAATCGTTATGTCACGGAAAAACGTTATATTCTTACGCATCCCTCAGACTAATAATTAGTAATAAAAAATGCCAAAATAAGCAAAAATTTACCTTTCTTGCGCGCGCAGCTGGAAAGTACGACAACGTCGCAACATATTCAACGAGAGAGGGGCAGCGCGCAAAATACAAATCTGGGGTATCTGGGGAATGAATAAACGTTTACAGCCGAGTGTGGCCTAGTCAGGCAATGGTACCAGCCCGTGTTACCAAATTTCTCTAGTTCCCAACGTTGCCGCTGTTAACGACCAGATTTATGTTTTTTTCAAAAATTATTAAATTGATTGTTGGAATTTTTTTGATTGATCCTATGAATATTTATTAGGAAAAAGAGTCATGAGGAATATAATGGCACCATAAAAGTGACCAAATATAACCTCAATATAACCTCAATAATTTAACATTTCATTTTTTCGTGCTCAGGGGTTGGAATTCCCCATAAAATCCTACCTTTCCCCTACAGCTCACCCCCCCCCCCCCCGTTGCAATCAAGGCAGAACATCCTTAAATGAAGTCATTCACTCTCGGTCAGTCCGCTGCAGGAGCGAGAGAAACATCGCTATGAGAGTCCCTGCGTGAGACAGAGACGCTCGATCTTTTCGAGCATTATCGCCATTCAAACATGCAAATAAAACGTTTAAAAATTGAAATTATAGATTATCATTGAGACTATTGGAAAAACTATTGGCCTTGCATTTCATTTTTTGTCATCTCATTTTCTGCTTATGGATGTAGATGAGCCGTATTTATCATAACAAATCGCATTTCTATTGTTGTAAAATTTCATCAAAAATTAAAAGAAAAAATTACAAAAATCAGTGGGCGGGTCAATTCACGGGTTGAACGTTCTAAGCTCAAAACTGAGGAGTCGATTCGAGGGTCAAACGATATGAGGAGAGGCTGGAAAGCCAATTCGAGGATCAAACGGGCTAGAGGGGAAGCTCGGAAGTTGATTCAAGAATCAAATGATCCACATAGAATGAAAATTGAAAGTAATGCATGAAAATGAATTTTGAAAAATATTAATTATCTTTTGTTAATGTAACCCTAATCCCACCCTTTATGAATTATAAACGATATCAGTCATAGCATAGTCCTCAGCTTTCCCTCTAGTTCGTTTGACCTTTGAATCGCTATCTAAGCGTTCCCTCTAAACTGTTTGACCTTTAAATTGACGTCCAAGCTTCCACTCTAGACTGTTTAACCGTTGAATCCACCTCCAAGTCTCTCCCCTAGACCCTTTGACCCGCAAATTGACTCCTTAGCTTCGTCCCCAGATCATTTGATTCTCGAATCAACTTCCGAGCCTCCCCTCTAGTCCGTTTGATCCTTGAATTGGCTTTTCAGCGTCTCCTCAGACCGTTTAACCCTTGAATCAACTCCTCAATTTTGAGCTTAGAACGTTCAATCCGTGAATTGACCCGTCAACTGATTTTTGTAATTTTTTTTTTTAATTTTTGATGAAATTTTACAACAATAGAAATGCGATTTGTTATGATGAACGGCTCATCTACATCAATAAGCAGAAAATAAGATGACAAAAAATTGAAATGCAAGGCCAATAGTTTTTCTAATAGTCTCAATGATAATAATCTATAATTTCAATTTTTAAACATCTTATCTGCATGTTTGAATGGCGAGAACGCTCGAAAAGATCGAGCGTCTCTGTCTCACGCAGAGACTTTCATAGCGATGTCTCTCTCGCTCCTGCAGCGAACAGACCGAGAGTGAATGACTTCATTTAAGGATATTATGGCGTGATTTGGGGGGGTTCCAAAAATGCAGAGAAAAATCTGAAATTTTTCATAAGTATTCTCTATAATATTCAGGAACTGTATAAAAAATTTCAGATTTTTAGCAAGCCTAGTTCCAACGTTATTAATTTATAAAAAAATGCCATTTAACATGGGCTCTTATGGAAAAATCGTAAAAATGGAAAAAAAAAATAGAAAAAATGCAGCCAATGATGCAAAATTTGGTACACTGAAGGGATCTATTTTTATGAACCTATTGGAAAATTTTTTATATTCACTTAGAGAACTGTTTATTAATAATGATCGAAAAATTGGTAAAAAAAGGAATTTCAGCGCGCGCAACTCGAAATGACGGCAACATCGCTATGAACTACCGAGTAGCGGATTGACGCGGCTAATTCAAACGCATACGAGGGAAGAGTCGTGCATTCTCTTTTGTAAATATATCCGTTCAATGAGTGTAATATATGGAGAATAATTAATAGAGATAAAATCAGATCTTGATGAAATGATATCAATTCAAGTATCAACAATATTTATTCGAAATGGTAAATGTTGATGGACAATACCATGAGCATAAGCAATAACAGTTACACTTACATATATTTGTCAATCATGATCAACATGGTTGCATTTTTTTTTTGATAAAATCTTTTACTTTTTCGACTAGTTTTCCTTGCTTAGGAAGTCAAGAATTTTCTCGATTGTTCTGACTTGAAATTTAACTTCTTTGCTTTGGGTTTCGAGGTTGCCTTTCGAGGTTAAACCCAGGACAGACAGGGACTGTTTGGAGCACCACTCGCGTGTTGGACAGATTATGCGATAGTACGCAATGAGGACACTTCGCGTATTAAAAAGATAAACGGATTAACATTATTGTTGAATTCAAACATTTATATTAATGTGACATGAAAAAAAAATTAAAATTCAGGCGAGAACAAAACTAACCCTCAACCACTCAGCTGAACACGTCGGCACTGCCAACTCAGGCCACCAAAATAATCGCTAGTTTCGACGTTGCCACTTTTTCCACGCCAGTAAATTATTTTCATTTTATAATAAAGAAAGTTTAAAAAAATTATTAGATGGGTTTAACATGTCGATAAAAAATAGTAAAGTTATTAAAAAAATTAATTTTCTCATAGAACTCTTCAAATATGATAAAATTAATTGATTGAAAAGTCAGAGTTTTTTCGTTCAGCGATTGGTTCTCTGCAGGAGAGCAATAGAGTCCCCTCCGCCTCACCTCCTACATGCTAACCCCGCCATAATATCCTTAAAGTAGCTCATCAGTACACATAAAGTCGTTGAGTGTACAAAAATTAAACAATTTCCAAAAATTATTGTTTTCATTTTTATATTATTTATAAGAATTATTGAGGTCAACAATATAAAAATTATAACATTTTTTGATTTTTAAAAAAGTAAAAATTAATAAACAGTAATTCAGTTGACTAGCTTGCAAATATACGTGGCAACGCTGGATGTTAAAATGACCGGCGGGAGTCGAGTGGAGTGAACGCCATAACCTCTTTACTCGAGCAGACGTTGCCATGTTGATTTCGGTTCCGGTTTCTCGTCAATTTTAACTGTTTATTGTTAATATGAACAAAACTAAACGGTTGAGCCTCATGAAACAAGTGTCAATATTTTTTTTTATTTTTTTCATATTTTGAGTGAAAAATTCAGATTTTAATCTTTATTCAGAAAAAAGTTATGAGTTTTTCCATAAGACGTTGGGTTAAATGTTGATTTTTCAAAATTGATTTTTTGAAAAACTAAAACGTTAATTAAATCGAGCAAAAAATTACGATTAAAAAATCTAATAACACTTTCAGGCGATTCTTTATAGTTTTCAAAAATCTTTAAATTTTATTCCACTGATGAGCTACTTTAATACATTTATTATTCTAATATACTGAAAATTTTAGATTTTCCGAACGAATGTTAATAATTAACTACTTTTCGAACCAATATATAAAAAAAAAACTATGTTATTATAAAAATAATCCTGTTGAAAGACTACTCTGAAAATTAATTATTTTTTATCAAAAATAATGAAAATCAATGGAAAAAATTAATAAAGAATGTGAGAGTATGCGGTTCAAATCTTCTTCAAGTAGAAAAAAAATACAATTGAAATATCAATTTTAGGTTCATTTACAGCCATTTGTTTATAGTACGAAGCGCGCGGATCGTCGCGCGCTGGCAAACAAATGACCATAACTCAAAAACTATTGTTCGTAAAGACAAAAATCAAACGCCAATTCATTCTTCATTGAATTACGCAACTTTTTCTCACTGCATGTCTCGATAACTTCTCAACAGTTTCCGAGATATTTTAAACGAAACTGACCGCTCCAAGGGGTATTTTGTTTATAAACAAAATTCACACTCTGGCTCTAAGGCACTTTTCTTGCGAATGTTATTCCCAGTATTTAAAAATGAATCATCAAAATCCGACAGTTATGAAGTAAAGTTACCAAATTGAAAAAAATCTGTTCATTATTTTTTGGAGTTAATGTGATAAAGGAACTTTTTCCTCGTTCAAAAATTGGAAATTTTTGGAATTTTCATAATTTTCCTATTATTGCAATTCGGAAAATTAAAACTGTGATTAACGATTTTCAGCGAATACCCTAGATTGGTCGCGCTTTGCGACCTTACGACTCTGGTCGCCTCATGAGGGATTCGCCGGCCGTGCTATTGAGGCCAAAACGTTGCCGAATTCACTCTACACTGGTCGGGCACGTTGAGTGAGTTTCTGCAACGTCGCAAGACGAGCGATTTCATTTAACATGGGAAAAATCTTCTCAGCTCCTGAAATTAATTATATTACTCCACGAATTGCGTAAAATATGAGTTAAAAAAAATATGATAATATGTTAAAGGTTCCAATTGACAAATACAAATTTTTTGAGAATTTTCCGCTTAAACATTCAGCAGAAAAAAAATAAAAACGACGCGACGCGGCGATTCCCTCATAGGGTGACCAATCTAGGGTTAATTGAAATAAACTATTTATTTTCCTTCAAATTTTCGGAATTGCAATAATTTTAAAATTATGAAAATTTTGAAAGGTTTTAATTCTTCAACTTAAAAAAAAAAGTTCCTTTATCCCATAAACTCCGAAGGAGGTGATAAATATATTTTTCGCAATTTCCGAAACGAGAATTAAAATAATTATGAAATTTACCATTCCGAGAGATGACGGAGCGCGATTCGGGACAACATCCGAGAGCAAGAGAGAGATTTGACAAATCCACCAAAGAGGATAGACTAATCTATCCTCTTTGAATCCACCTTCACGCGCGAGGGCAGATTTTTTCCTGATTTTGTCGATTTGCCCTTCGGAGTCAGTGCATTCTCTTTTTTTTCATCATTTTGCAATTTTGACGAGAGAACAGAAAATTTCATAAATTTTTTTTTTTTTCAAAATTACCAAATTTTTCTAATTTTTTTTTTGTCGATAGGATTTGATGTCAAAGTTGCCAATGAACTAGAAAAGCATCTTCCACAATCCCCGAAAGGCGAATGGAAATAATCTGAAAGAAATCACCCTTGCGCTTGATGAAGTTGGACTCGCTTAGGGTCTCTCTGGCACACACCTGTTCTTAATCCCTACTCCTTCTCCGTCAATTCTGGGAATGGTGGGTTTCGTATTTCTTTTCATCCACGATCCGAATAATGTAGATACGTTGTTTATTTTTAGCGAATTTCATCACGATCAGCTATTTAATTCTCTTGAAATGTTCAAGAATTTTTCAATTTTCAAAATTTCTATAATTCTCCGATGATTGCAATTCGACAAATTTGAGGAGAAATCATAGTCGATCGTGATAAAATTCCCTAAAAATTAACAATGTTTGTTCTTCATCATTCTAAACACGGATTAAAGGAAGTAAGAACTCCACCATTCCAGGAATTGATGGAGCGGGAGTATTGGGAGCAGGCGAGTGCGAGAGAGACACTCAACGAATTCAGCTGCAGATTATTTTCGACCGCCTTTTGAGAATTGTTGAAAATGTTTCATCTTGTTATTGGTAACGTTGACATCAAATCCTATCGAAAAAAAATTTCGAAAAATGTTCAAAATTTTGTGAAAAACCAAATTTTGAGGAAAAACAAATTTTGAAATTTTTTTGAAAATTTTGTTTTCTATAGGATTTCATGTCAAAGTTACCAATAAACTGAAGAAATATTTAAGGCGGTCAAAAATAATCTGGAGGTGAATTTGCTGAGTGTCTCTCTCGCACTCGCCTGCTCCCAATACTCCCTCTCCGTCAATTCCAGGAATGGTGGAGTTCTTACTTCCTTTAATCCGTGTTTCGAATGATGAAGAATGAACATTGTTAATTTTTAGGGAATTTAATCACGATCGACTATGATTTCCCCTCAAATTTGTCAAATTGCAATCATCGGGGAATTATAGAAATTGTGAAAATTGAAAAATTCTTGAACATTTCAAGAGAATTAATATAAATAGTCGATCGTGATGAAATTCGCTAAAAATCAACAACGTATCTACATTATTCGGATCATTGATGAAATGAAATATGAAACCCACCATTCCCAGAATTGACGGAGAAAGAGTATTGGGAACAGGTGTGTGCGAGAGAGACACTAAGCAAGTCCACCTTCAAGCGCAAGGGTGACATTTCCGTCAGATTATTTCCGATCGCCTTTCGGGGATTGTGGAAAATGTTTCTCTAGTTTAATGGCAACTTTGACATCAAATCCTATCGAAAAAAAAAAATTCAAAAAATTTTGAGATTTTGCAAAACAGAAAAAAATTGGTGATCAAAATTTTTGTTTTCCTTACTTCCTTTTGTCAAAATTGCCAAAAGACAGGGAGAACGGAAATTTACCGACTCCGAAGGGCAAACCGAGAAAATCGGGAGAAAATCAACCCTTCGCGCGTGAAGGTCAATTTGTTTACTCTCTCTCTTGCACTCACATGATGTCCCTACTCGCTCTCGGGCATTTCTCGGAATGGTGAGTTAAATAACTATTTTAATTCGCTTTTTGGAAATGGCACAAAATATGTTTATTACTTCCTTCGGAGTTTATGTGATGAAAAAACTTTTTTAATGTTGAAAAATTGATATTTTTCAAAATTTTCCATAATTTTAAAATTATTGCAATTCCGAAAATTCAAAGGAAAAAAAAGTTTATTGCGATTGAATTCGCTGAAAATGGTTAATCGCAGTTTTAATTTTTCGAATTGCAATAATGCGAAAATTATGAAAATTCCAAAAATTTTCAATTTCATAACGAGGAAAAAGTTCTTTCATCACATAAACTCCAAAAAAAAATGAACATATTTTTTTCCATCTTCAAAACGCGAATTGAAATAACTATGAAATCTACATATTTTATAATTGTTTTAATTCGCTTTTCGAAGATGGCAAAAAATATGTTTATTGCTCTTTCCTAGTTCATCACATCAACTCCAAAAAAATAATAAACATATTTTTTGCCATTTTCGAAACGCGATTTAAAATAATTATTTAACCCACCATTCCGAGAAATGACGGAGCGCGAGTAGAGACAACATGCGAGAGTAAGAGAGAGAGTCGAATTAATTTTTTTTTTTATAGTTCGAAAAGTTTTGAACCTTCAACTATTTTTTTAAAATGTCCAAATTTTTGAGAAATTAATTTTATGTTAAATTGTAATTGAAAATAATAAAAATAGTAAAACTGGATTAAAAAACAATATCTCTATCTTATCGACCTCTCTGGCCGCCGCCGAATGTGCGCCCTGTTTTATCGCACCTCTCAGCCGCAACATTTATTACCGGCTCCACCACCAGGGGATCCCATGTTGAAACATTCGTTAAGGCGTAGCAATCTCCCTTATAATCTCTGCATGTATGCCGTGCATATGACTGGCGCCACCGGCTCTACTTTTCAACAGATTAATCGGCTGTCACTAAACGTGGTAGGTGACATTACCGACAGGTTTGCTCTATTAAAATTTACGCGCGCAAGAATTATACAAGTTTGAAAGTTTTGAGGTATTTCTACCGAAAATTTAAAATCAAAGACTGCCTCAAAATTGATATTCATTTAAGGATTCAAACTAGTATAGGCTACTTGATAAACCTATAGAAAGAAATAAAATATGATTGAAAAAAAAAAAAAATTGAAAATTAAAAACCCCCGACGTAGGAATTATAGAAAGAAAGATAATTGAATATTGGAAAAGGAAAAAATAAAAAATGATGAAATAGAAAGAATGAAAAGCAGACAGCTAAGTCGGGGGGCACATAAATTCATGAAAACCTTGATGTCCCCCCGACTTTGCTGTCTGCTTTTCATTCTTTCTATTTCATCATTTTTATTTGTTCCTTTTCCAATATTCATTTATCTTTCTTTCTATAATTCCAACGTCGGGGGTTTTTAATTTTCAATTTTTTTTTTCAATCATATTTTATTAGATACTCATTTGTTTCGATTTTCTCTTGGATTTTTTATTAGTTGATTTTTGCGATTCATTAGATTGCTTACCAGTGTATGTTTGGCAGAAATATACCTGATGGATACCCATGTAAATTCCGCTGATTTTCTAATGAGACTATCCTCATTCAAGATCGATTGTTTGTCAGGATGATCTTATTCTCATTTTCATTGAAATTTCCAAACTGAAAATATGGTCGGTGTCTATTGCACGTAGATGCGTAACCAACCCAACCGTACCCTTCTCCATTTGAGGTAGGCTTTATTTCAACAAGTATTCCACATTTTCAGTTAAGCAGATTGAGTAAAATGGTTTGAGATGTTCTAAAAAAAATGGATGACTACTATGAAAGAGAATAAAAATCTAATATAGTAAATGGAATTAAATAGTAATGGAATCGATGTTTTAAACATTTCAGGCAGGCTTAATGATCCTCGACGTGGCCCTGAAAGATCACGTTTCAGCATCAATTTATGGTATTTCTGCAATTTTTGATATGACTGAAGTGACCCTGGACCATGGGCTTCAGATGACTCCCACTGTTGTACAACGTCTGGTCCACGCCTGGCAGGGCTGTTACCCCCTTCGTATTCAGTCACTCGACTTTATTAATGCTCCTGTCCACGTTAATTTCGTACTCAATATCTTCAAATCGTTTATGAACAAGAAATTGAAGTCTAGGACTGTCGTACATAAAGGATCGTCTGAGGAGTTTTTTAGGCAGAGAGTTCCTCAAAGATTACTGCCAGAGGATTATGGTGGAACTGCTGGTCCTCTTCAGGACTTGATAGGTTAATACGTTAATAACCTTTTAATTATTGATGGGGAGGAAATAAGTTGGATCAATTTGGGGAGAATCGAAGTTCATTTGAATATTGTGAACTTCTATGTAAGTAAGAAGAAAATTAAAAAACAATGCAACATTGGCCTCAAAAAAAAAATACTCAATTATTATTGTTATTAAACTGAACTTTCATCTTCAAAGTCAACAATTTTCTAATTTTCAAATGTAAATTTTCAATAAACTTCATTGAAACTCCAATATATTTCTTTTTTTTTCAGATCACTGGAAAGGTAAAGTTGAAGAAAACATCTCCTGGCTGCAGAACGAAGTGCGATACCGTCTAACCACTTGATAAATTAACTCTCCCATTATATTTGTACTCAATATATCATATATAATATAAGGGGATTTTATACAAGAATCACAACAGTGCTTTTTCTCAAATATAATATATCTCAACAATTTCCATTCAATTATTTTAAAGAGTGTTTTCATATAATTTGCCAATCATCACTAAAATTCAAATAAACGTACACTTAAGTCATGGGCAAGTAGAATTTTCGTAACCTACCACCTAATGCCTACCTTATGATTATTGAAAAAAATACTAATTACAGTTCTCTTCTGCGTCTTTTGGAAGAGTTCTACACCGAGTGTGCCGGAAAATAATGAAAAATAATCATAATTAAGGATCAACTGAGTCACAGACCAATTGTCCTGAGCAATTACTCCCCTCGTAAAAATTAATTCATTAGTGAAGTGATAGAACAGTCTCATTTCCCGCCTAACATCTGTGTAATTACATGATTATTTCGTAACAATTAATTCTAAGAGAAATTAGCAAATGTTTATTCAGAGATTCCTCTGAAAAAATATTTCCTCTCATCTCTGAAGAACGCATTTTAAAATTTCTTCCTAAAACCTTCCATTTCTGAGATGATCACGAAATTAACAAAAAGTAGACGCTTCACAGAGGAGATGGATGGAGGGATTCGTGTTAGGGTACCCGGGTAACTAGGGACATTGCTGGTGGAAAACACTGCAAGATAATTTATGCTATCCCCATGACTCTCGAGATATTCAGTCAATAAGATTTTCTTTCCTATTTTTTTTTTTTTTTTTTTTTTGGAATATCTCGAGGAAGGTGGGGTAAAAGGATCATCTTACTGTATTTTCCAGTGAAAATCAATTTAGCCACCTCACGCAATGAGTTGAATTTCTTTCTTCCAACTTTGATTCAATCCGTTTTACCACTTAACAATTGAATTAAAACCCCCAATTGATCTTGTGCAACATCGAAATGTAAAAATTAAAGAACAATAGATAAAACATTGAACACCCAGAATTTTTGATATTATCCGAGATCATTTGGAAAAATATCGAATCAATCGATTAAATCGATCAATGAATGTCGCAATGAATAAAAAATAAACTGAAATTTATTTTCGCTAGTTTCCGCAATAACAAATGAGATACACGTAACAAAAAATGCCACTTGATAGTGATAATAACAATCAAAAACCTCAAGTGAATTATTTTTGAATAAAACAATTTTATCTGAACTATTATAACAATGAACGTCGGATGAAAATTAAAAATTAATAACAAAATCCCAAGTTCTTCTGTACAGTTTCGGGGTATTATAAACTCAAAAAATTCAATTTACCAAATGATTATCACGAAAATTATCATCTATTTTCGTTAATTATTTTTACAAAATTAATTTCTTTAAAAGTTAAATTGTATTATTTTGGTGATAAATTTTGAGCTTAAAATTGAATTAGCGACCTCAAGAGACGTTCAAAATTCATCCTTGACTCTTTAACGTGAAGCACCGACTGTCATAATATGACATCACGAAGTGCCATCATTTCGCCTGAGGAATGTTCGATTGAGGTTTTACAATCCTCAATTTGAGTCTTCTAATTTGTCCCCATTTTTCGTTTTTCCCTTTTCAACTAAATAAATTCTGTACATAGAGGATTATGGTCCACTGGAGTATGGAATGTGGGCTTTATCCTCGTTTGAATTTGAGGACCATCATGCTTATCGTGAGGAATACAGCGATCCAAATAATTGTGGAGAGGAAACCGTTGTAGACATCAGGTTCGTTTATCGTCCAGCCTCGAGTTAGCATAGAACGAAGGGAGGTCGTCGCCATTGTTAGGGGGAGACCTTGGGAGATGTATCGGAGGGCTGTAGGCATACCCTCTACTGGCCAGATGACACCTAAAAATCATTCCATTCATTTATTTGATCAATTTTTTTAATTTCTGCTGATGGAAAAAAAGTCAAGAGATATTGTTTATTGAGAATGTTATCAGCTGCAAAAAAAATCTCTTTACTTTTTGTCCCTTTGCCTGAATAATTGGATAATCAACAAGAACATATCTATTGATGAAGAAAATCAAATCAATAATTGTTCTGATCGAATAATACATGAATTAATTTTTTACATACCACTGAGCAAAAGTGTAGGATAAAAGCTGCCCAAAGCGAGCTGAATAGCATTTCGCTCGAGTTCGCAAATAGCAGAGATCACGAATCCTGTAAACCAAAGAAAGAAAAAATTGAATTCATTACAACAGACGAATAACGAAATTGAATAAAATGAATTCTCCTAGTAATTGAGACCTACTTTGTAATGGCCTTAGTACAGACTATGTGCAAGACACTCTTGCACCTGAGTCCAATCCACTTTTTTTTTCATCTCATTGCAACAATTTCCTCTACACACGCAATGTAATAATCTCAATAATGTTCGTAGAGTGTATGAATAATTACAAGTGGCCTCTGAATCTAATTGCAATATTAGAAGATCTAGTGCTATTTTTTGCCTAATTTTTTGTTTCTCTTAGGAATCTTTGTTGTCGTAACAATTTTATATGAA
Organism: Coelinius sp. EB29; assembly: GCA_035578325.1. Lineage (NCBI taxonomy): Eukaryota > Metazoa > Arthropoda > Insecta > Hymenoptera > Braconidae > Coelinius > Coelinius sp. EB29. The sequence goes on from JAOZGT010000006.1 coordinate 3,816,504, forward strand.
AGAGAATAGTTATTACCGAAGCACATGCCGCAAAGACCTTGAAGAATTGTGAGTAGAATGACCCAACCGATGTCACCATTGCACTGAACTCCAAACACTAGAATCATGAAGATAAGCACCAGAGTCGTCTGACCACACATAACAATAAACTGCGTGATTACGTGGGAGAAGAGAATCTCTCCTGGGGAAACACCTGCTACCCAACTTCTGTCTAGCAGACCCTCCATTCGCTCAATGATTAGAGCGGAAGAGGTGAGGGCAACGGCCAGGAAAAAAACGATTCTGGAATATCAAATTTATAAATTATATTCCAATTATTCACTCGGGGAAAGACTGAGTTTTAGCGGAACTTTTGGGAGATCTTTCTCAGTGGGAACTTATTGAATAATGAAAAAGGTTTTCTGGGATTTTCTCGATAAGTGTTATTATGTAGTTGTAATGATTCATGAATCATGACTGATATATCTCGATAATTACCAGTATAAATAGCCTCCTAAGTTGATGAAATCAATATATTGAGTTTTAATGGCTCTAGGGTTACAAAATTATTTTTCTCTCGTGTTCAACTGATAGATACTCCACTGTATCTTGATTCCAACAGAAACAGAGTGCGGTTTGATAGAGTAATAAAAAAAGTAATTGACCTGAATATCATTCTCAGAACCCAAAGATTGTAATGACTTTAAAATTACGGAAATCACATTTTCAGTAATGAAATCAATGAAAAAGAAATGAATGCCAGTTCAAGTGAACAAAAATTGAATTTTTTGTCATTTCATTAATTCTAATTAAATGATTCTACACATATCCCGTCCTCATTCAGATAAACTATAGTTAAATCCTGATACTCACGTTAAAATAACACCAGGAGCAACGAAATCCGTGAAGCTAGGATCATTAGACCCATAGATAGGATCTAAAAACTGTATTGGTACATCAGCAAGTGCAGGATTCTGCTCACAAGCACTTAGAAGATCCTTGGCGAAATCTCTGTAGCTGTACTGGAGATCCCTGGACAGCATCAAGCCGATCTGTTGATTGGACATATCTAGCCAGACCTTTATTTCACTCTGCTCCAATGTCTCTTCATCAGCGTCTCTTCCTAAAATCATTCTAGCAGTCAGAGCATCAGTAAAATTCTCAGTGAAATACAGAGTTCCCCACGCTCTTCCTCTCTCTACTGCCATAAGAGCATCTTCCTTGGTACGAAAATGCTCTGTTATCATCGTCTCATTATCCAAAAATTTGAGATATCGACAGCTGAGGTGAGAAAAAGTGCAATTTGTATACACAGGGCAGTCCATTGTCTCCCAGTCCATCTCGTGATTAACTATAGCAAGTTTTAAACCTGTTGGATCTCTTCCGATGGCCAGACAGAAGAGAATGACTTGCATCACTGGCAGGGCAAAGATAAACAACATCACTCCAACATTTCTCCACATCCTGAGAAAATTCTTTTGTAGGAGGGCTTTAATTTTTCCTGTGCTTGTTACTTCGGCGAGACATCCTGGAAAATCGCAGTCATCGCATTCGACGGTCGAGGTCTCTTTGACTCCTGGGAGAGGTTTACCGTTCAACTGTTAAAGGGACAACAGAACATTATCGATTATTTTGGGGATATTTTCCAAGGAAGGAGAATGCTTTAGACGAATTATTCAAAAAGATTTCAAACTAATTTTTCAAAAGACATCTCTATTCGAAATTTTGAGGACCATAAAATCAGTTTCTTGAGACTCACTGATAGAGCTAACGGTTGGACATATAGTTCACGGAATCGACGGAAGTACACGGAGAAAAAAATACAGCAAAAATTCGGGTGCTAGCACGGTAAAATGGGTGCAATCGCCAAGCATCTGGAATTTTCCTGTAACTACAGTAATTTTTCATATATTTGTAGGAATTTTTCTCGTATTTATATGAATTTTTCTCGTGATTATAGAAATTTTTCCGGTGCTGCATAGGAAAATTCCAGGTGCTTGGCGATTGCACCCATTTTACCGTGCTAGCACCCGAATTTTTACTGTATTTTTTTCTCCGTGTAGGTTCTTTCGATTGAAAAAAAAATATTTAGTATTCATTCGCATTAATGCATGAAGGAGAACTATTTATAAAAAAGAATATTCTTTTCTTTACTTAATATATGTTCTCAAGCAATTGCTAAAATTTAAATTTATGGAATGTAAACTTACGTCGTAATGGCTTCCAATGCCGTTTGTTGTGTCATGAATTAAGACTTCTTTGCTCTGATGAAAGTTCAGACCCACAACACCAGACTCTTCGGTTACATAGACGGGCTCATCTTTCTTTCCCCAGTTCAGTGATGCCTGTCGTGTAATCGACGACAGAAAATTAATTAAAAGTATCTATGATAAAAATTTCTATGATGCTCTAAAGTCTTTGCTAATTAATTTTCTTTCTCAATGTGGATATTTTCACACAGTTTATTACCTCTCCTTCCTCAGCTGGCTTTAAACCGATAATTGGTTTAATAATCAGTTAATCAATTGAGGTTTATTAATATTGTCGTGGAGACGGTTCATTACCTCTGTTTCCTGGCTTGGCTTCGAAATTCATAATTCATCCGTTAAAATTTTAATTTATCATTCTAATTTGAAATGTTTTTATTTCTTCAGGAAGGAAAAGAATGGAAGACACGTTAAGAAATTGAGAAATTTAATTGTAATTCAATGCCTAATGAACATAACTGGAATTGAAATTGAAAAATTGTGAGAACACCAAAATATCAAAATCTCAAATATTGTAAAATATTGGAAGAATATATATTTTTTTTTTTTTTTGGAAGAATATATTTTGGCTTGGATATTGTATTTTACCTGTTGTTCCTAGCATTACATCAAACAAACAAAGAATTTCCATTGAGTATTGACTCGATTATTCTTCGAAAATCGAAGAAAAAAAAAAGTGAGCCATCGTGGGAGGGACGTGTGGTAGATATGGATCATCAAGTGGGGGGGGGGGGGGGGGGGTAAGCAAGCGACACACAGACGAGCGTCGCCTGACAAGACGACGTCTACTTTCCGAAATCAGCGCAACGCGCCATTAGATATTTCACATAAAAAAAAATCATCTTACCAAACTAATATTATTCGAAATATTGAACTCAGTATTGGGTTGATTATTGGTTTGTTTCCTTGACAATTTCAAGAATACTTCCTCGAGAGATGCACAATTATACATAGTGAGAAGTGCCCTGGGTGACTCCTCAGCAAGTAGTCTTCCACTCCTCATTAATCCAATCTGCATAAGAATTTCAAATTCGATCAATTAATCACAATCGATCCATTTACAATGCAAAAATGCATGAGCAATTACGATAAGGACAATCGATGTTCACCTTCACCTTTTTAATTCTGTCGAGTTCAGGTCAATAACGACAGAGAAAGAATAGAATGCAGAATAACAAACACAAAAATGACTGTACATTTTCCAATTAGATAGAGATTATTTATTTAATAACAGACTTACCGTATGTGCTTGTCTTGCTTCCTCGATGTAATGAGTTGTAATGATGACAGTTTTGTTTCCGTCCTTCGTGATTTGTACTAAATGATTCCAGATACTGAAATTGGATGATTGAATCATGAATGTCGGAGTGAAAAAAAACATTTTTAAAAATCCTCTTGTTTATATTTAATAACGACAAATTTTTACAAGGATATCTTTCCATGATCATCTTCTTTTGATAGCAAAAAAATTGAAAAAAAGTTGAATAAAAAAATATGTGACTGTGAAATTCATCAAGAAAAATGAGTAATCTTATATACTCATCGAAAATTTGTCTCTTTCAAAGGTAAGAAGCCAGTGAAAATTGTCTTCTTGACTATTTCACCTGTGAACTGAATCATAAAACATAAATTATTCACGAGTTGTTATGCTCGAACCATCTCTATTGTTTTTTCTCATTCTTCTGAAGAATTCTTTTGAAGATTTTTGTAGTGACATCTTCCTTGAAAAAAAAAAAAAAAAAAGAAAAAAAAACATCTTCCTTGTACTTTGACCCATAATGGTCACAATGTCGAGATTGAATTTTAATTCATCTGGTGATTTGTAGGAACAAATGGAATTTTTTTTTTCAGTTAATGTGTTTTGTGATGAAAGAGAAGAATTTCACTATTATATTGTTATCGTCATTCTCATTGGTACTATTTTGGTACGTACCTCTGTCTGAGAAGAGGATCTACACCTACTGTGGGCTCGTCGAGGATGAGGAGCTCTGGGTCATGCATGAGGGCAACAGCAAAGGATACACGTCTCTGTTGTCCTCCACTGTGTAACAACAATAAAAATAACAATCGTATATAAATTCGGAAAAAATAATAATTGAGGACATTCAGAAAAGTTTCATCATTAAAATAAAATCCTTGAATCTCGCATGCAACTTCCGTAACAATAGGGATATTTCATGAAAAAATTTTTTTCGTTGAGTCGATGATTCAGGCCGAGTTATGTAAAAGCCCAAAGTGAAATTTTCGAAATCGCTTGTTTTACAATTAAAATAATTAATTGAAAATTGATAATTTTAAAACGCTCGGATGACCTTGAATGACGTCACACCTCTGGTTTATCAGTGCCATCTTTCGGCCATTTTAGATATCGAGAGATAATAGTGGTTATTTAGACAACAGATCAAATGTAACAATTGGTAAATTTTGTGGTGATGCTTTCACGAAGCCTTTTTCAAGCACGTTTTTTCGCGACATTGTCAGATTTCAGGTTTAATTATGTTAAAAATCAATTTTGTTTACACGATGCATCAATAACCTCAATCAATTCGCGTACACATAAACCATAAACACAGGAGCAGAACTAGCGCCTTGCCGCGGCTAAACTCGACATATAGGGAGGTATGACGTCATTATCCCCTCTCCAATCTCAACTTTCAACAATTTTTTAAAAATAATAAACAATGATAAATTCAAGTAATTTATTATGAATTAACCTGCTTTTAGTCTACGGAACCTAAATCAATTTTTGTATCTTCTATTTAAATTTTATGAAATATCCCTATTGAAACTTCTTACATTTAGAGTTAAACAGCAATTTCCTTCAACTGAGAAAAATGAAATAAATGACTTGATGTACATGATTGAATAATTTATCGCAGTGAAATCGTTGAACAACTCAAAAAGTTGTATAATTCTATAGTGAGTGATAACATGTGAATAGTTGAATTCAAAATTGATAATTTTATCGTTCAATAATTTGACGATCTTGCATTTATTTCGGTGACAAGTTTCTTCCTAGTCCTTTTTATAGTTGAGAAAATTTGCAACAGAGAGTCTTCCACATTTCCTCTGAAAGTCACTCATTATAGGAAATTTTGACCTACGATATCTCTTGTAGAAATTATGTCATTTCAATTTTCTTTCATGCGATTGAAACTTCATGTAACTCACTACCTGATTAAATTTCGAGCACCAGTTCGATTCAATGTTTCATTTAAATAATTGGAGAATTACTGAGTCATTTTTACTCCTACTTTATTAGATTTAAGGGGTCTGCATAACCTTGGGGCCTCAAAAACAGGACAATTTTCAATATTTTCTTCTGATGAGCGTGATGGTATGGCGGGGTCGGAATTTTGAGCACAATAAGTAGACAGTCTTTCTGAGCCGACAGCCGACTGGTTACGCTTAAACACTTACAATGATTCATCGAATATAAACGTGTGGTAAAAAATAGGATGTTCCAAAAAGTTCCAGAATATTCTAAAAAGTTCTAACATGTTCTTTAAAGTGCTAGGATGTCCTAAAAAGTTCCGGAATGTTCTAGAAATTTCTAGAATTTTCTGGAAAAAGCTAAAATATTCTAAAAAGTTTCAGAATGTTCTAAAAAGTTTTAGAATGTTCTGGAAAGTGCTAGGATGTTCTAAAAAGTTCCGGAATGTTCTAGAAATTTCTAGAATTTTCTGGAAAAAGCTAAAATATTCTAAAAAGTTTTAGAATGTTCTGGAAAGTGCTGGGATGTTCTAAAAAATTCCGGAATGTTTAAGGAAGCTCTAGAATTTCCTGAAGTGTGCTAAAATATTCTAAAAAGTTTCAGAATGTTCTGCAAAATGCAAAAATATTCTTAAAAATTTTAGAATATTCTGGAAAGTCCTAAAATATTCTAAAAAGTTCTAGAAGATTCTAGAAAGTTCTGGAATTTTCTGAAAAGCGCTGAGGTATTCTAAAAAGTTCCAGAATGTTCTAGAAAGTTCTAGAATGTTCTCAAAAGTCTGGAAATCTCTCAAAATATTTCAAGTGATTGTAAATTTTCATAGATATTCCACGAATTAGTGGAATTAAATCGAATTCATCTCGATGAAAACTGAACCACCACAAGGCGGACCATACAACATTAGTTATTCATAATATATGAAATAAAAGAACGAAAAAACAGATTCCATAGACGTATCCACGTAACAACTTACGGCTGTATCAGCTGCGACAGCTTCTGTCGCGCCCACTACAGCCGCGCCACTTTTTTTTTTACATTGAAAAATATTCATAAACAATAGAGTTATTATTATTCAAACAAAGTTCTGTCACCGCTGCACGGTAGATTGGCGTCGGTCATTCTGGGCACTAGGGTGATTTGAAAAAAAACTAGTGGAGCGGCACGTATACGCGATATTGCTGGTCGCTTGCAAGCTCGTTCTCATAGGTGGGTGCGTTAGTAGTCGTGAGTTTCAGTGGGTGTGACCCGCTAAGGGGGTCGCAGCAACAACTTCCCGGTTCTTTTATGTGCAATGTGCCTTTTGACATGGAGAAAATTTTTTATTTCAAACTTTTCCTCCTAACTGTAACCGTTTTTGCAAGAAACCATTTTAAACAATTAAATTGTTATAAACAAATAGATGGCTCGTGTTTTTGTAAAAACGGTTTATCATATTCATTATCAGCAACCCCAAAAACATGAAGTCCAATAAAGAAAAAAAAATCATCTTATGTTTTCCTGAAAAAACTGGAGAACCACTGGACCGATTTTTTCCAAAATCCTTTCTGCTCTAAGTTGGATGAAGACGCTTCGATTGCGTCATTAAAAACACACACACACACACACACACACACACGCACACACACACACGCACACACACACACACACACACACACACACACACACACACACACACACACACACACACACACACACACACACACACACACACACACACACACACACACACACACACACACATGAACTTGAAAATGATCGAGGAGTATTGTGGAGACCTTGAAACGTGGAGATATGATGAAAATTCGATTTTCAATTTTCGGTGTGATTACAATAACTTCCCCGCCGGGAAGTTAGAAAAAAAAAATCTACTCATAATACAATGATAAAACTTCAGAATGATCGGATAGTTTTTCGAAATTTTCAAAATTACAAAAATGGTAAGCTGAAGAAAAAAAAATTGAGTTTTCACCAAGAAAAAATAGATAAAACATTTGTTATTCACAAATAGATTAACTTAACACAAAATCATCCGATCATTCTGAAGGGAATGTTATAAACTATGCTCTGTCCAAAGGAGAAGTAAATCGGATGAATAGATCTTGAGTTATGACAAACGCCGTGGTTCAAAACGTAGTTTCGAGAAAAACGCAAAAGAAATGTGGCCACATGGCCACAACAGGCAATGTGACCTTCCACAAACATAGTCATAACTTAGTCAATTTTCACGATTTTCACAAAATTTTGGTCGAAAATTGAAGATAAGACTTTAGACTATCGAAACATGCAATAAAAAAAATCGATTTTTCGGAATTTCAAGCTTATGCAGACCCCTTAACCCTCTGACTCGAAATTCGTTCTCCCCACTATGCGCCATTTGCACTGTAATGCGTTGTCCCCACTCCAGGGGGCTAGGTACGACTTAGTACGCATTTCGAGTCAGAGGGTGTTACATAAAGACACTTTTATCCCATAAAAGAATAAATCGGGAAGTTCATAATAAATATTTGACAAGATGAAAAAATCCACTTGTTCTATTTCTACTTCACTACTGAATTGTATCTGAACTATCTAGATCCTTTCTCCAACTGTTTTCCTAATAACCAGATATAATAATGTATATGTATTATTATCAGATTTTTAATGCATCGTTGAGTACACTTTGAACATCTCTCAAAATTAATTATGACTAAGAAGAAGACTAAGAAGAATCATTCTTGTTTCTATAATTTCAAAATGAAATTATTCATTTTCAATATTAAATGATTAAATTGATTTGAAATGCATTTACTTTCTCGTATATTTGGCACCTTCCAATATGAGTCTCTTCTTTTCTTACAAATTCTACAATGATGCAAAAAAGTACAATAACTCTCTTTCTTCTATCGAGTTACTTTCAACGTATCAATCACTGTGTTCTTAGCATCGGCTCAGGATTCTTTTTAGTGAATAGATGTTCACGACACCATTTTTCTATCATGGTATTAGGTTGCAACGTTATGGATTTTTAGGTGAATTTTACACTACTTTGATTTCAGTGAATTGGACAATTCAGAACTACACGGAGAAAAATATTCAGGAAAAATTACGAAAAAAGTCACGTAAAAATTACGATCCGAAACGTAATCGTGGGGCGAAATGTAGTTGCGTAAAAAGTACGTGTCGTAGCGGAAATTTTACGAATCTCTCGGTGAAAATTACGATACTCAGTTCCGTAAAAATTGACTCTCCTGTGTAGGAAAATTTCCTATATAAATTCGTAATTTTTCCCTGACTTGATTTTTTTTTTTGAAGTGAAACTTCTTACGGCTCGTTGGAGGGTAAATTTAGTATCGGATGAAACGAAAAATAACGACAGGGAAAGGGAGGGGGTAGCGCGCGTGGTGGGGGAGCTCGGGTAGAATGAGACATGGGAGAGAAGCGAAAATATGACAAACTCGGAGTAGGGAAGGGGAAACGCGCGTGGTGGGGCACTAGATGGAGTCTATGGACGGTGAAGGGGGTGCGGGGTCTGTACTGTAAACCCGACTATAGGCACATTCGAGGGAGAGACTTTGCGCGTTTTTCCCGACATAAAACTTAATTTTTTCTTCCGTTATAAATGTTTTATAAATAGAAGCTAAAATATCACATGTCCTTTCTCATAAACCTAGCTCCCCAATGAATTAATCAATAAGGGAAATTCATTCTGTTATCAAAGAACGGTTTTATTCGTAGGAATATTTGTGATCTAGGGGATGAGCTCGGAAAGTTTCACTTCTATCGCGTAGGCTTCTACGCACCACTTTTTTTTTCGTGCGGAATAATGATAATAATATTAATGATAATTAATCTTAAATTTTTATTAATTCTAATGCCGATTTTTTTCACTCGTTAAATCATAATTTTGGGAATTATTGGGGAACATGAGGATCAAGAAGGAGGATTAAAAAATGAAGAATTTTTTTTCACTGATTATATTTATTAGAAAATGTGAACAAGATTCATTCTAACATTCAAACTCAATTTTATATTTCCAAAATATATTTTTCTCCCACGCATCCCCCTATCCTTCTGATTAAAGAACTTTTTACGTCGTTGGAACTGAGTAAACTCCAAGAGTATTGTTCACCGTCGAGTTTATACGATTAAATACGTTTGTTTAAATAAGCACTGTGGCACAATTTTACAATGAAAATACAGTCGTCGTTAGTTAATGGAACACAGAACACACACTTGTATCAATATCTAGGTTTTTCAACTGTTTTTACCACTCATTTATACACTGTCACCACTAATTATCTTGTTAGTTCGTATTGAATAACGCAATAAGACGCAATACACTGCTGGAACAGTTGTACCCCCGAAATTGTCCGACGACAATCGAGGGATTCCGAATCATTAGAGTGGGGGGGGGGGGGCACACTTTCTATGCAAGGTCAAGCCAGCCCCCTCTCCATACTAGACGGGAAAATTTACGTCACGTAACGAAAAAAATTACGGAACTGGGAAACGTAAAAAAAACAGTAAGAGTCACAGAAAAATTTCGAGAAATTGAGTAATATTTCCATTTCTTTCTGTACTTTTTAATGAAAACTCAGTAAATTTTACATTTATAGAAAAAATTACGAAACTTTGAAATAAATTTTCCGGAGCAAATCGTAAAATTTACAATTTCTTATTTTTTCTGTAACTTTTCAATAAAATTTCGCTGAAATCACATTTCAGCTCACGATTACGTGACTTTTTTCGTAATTTTTCCTGAATTTTTTTCTCCGTGTATTTGATCGGCGCCCAGGATGAGAAACCGGTACCACCAGTAGACGGATGATGTATCTATATCTTTGAAAAAAATGCCATGGTTTTTTCCCTTAGATAATTAACATTACTGATTCAATTCTAGATGCATCGTTAACTGCATTCCTCCATTAATAACAAAGGATCTCTTATTCTATCAAGAGAATTTACATGAATCATTCATTTTTTCAACTAATGAAGCTCATTAAATGGCTTGAAAATTAATTATTCGCCACGTATCAATTGAATTCTTGAATAAGTATCCAAAACATCCGTAACTTGCTCATCAAAATCTAAATGGATTCATTTTTTTCTGATAATTAAAAAAAATAACATAGAAATTTTCTAAATTACCTGAGATTCTTGACCATTCTGTTCTGTGAAGGCAGATCTAAAAACTGCAGTAAAAACCTCAACCTCTCGACAATTTCTGGTGTCTCCATTCCAAAAATCCATCCAAAATACATCATAGTCTCTCGAATAGTGAATTCTCCATAGAGTGCAATCTCTTGGGGCATGTATCCTACCCTTTTACCAGGCACTCCAGAGCCCTTGGTACCAGGTTTACCCCCTAGCACCCAAATTTCACCAGAATTGAGCCTTCTTCGTCCCACCAGACACGACAACAAGGTGGTTTTACCACAGCCACTGGCACCAAGAAGACCGTATCTAAATGGCGAATCGGTTTTTTTTTCGTTAATCATCATCGATCCCTCATTGATTCGAGGCTGAAGTCAATGCGTGCAATAATGTATTATTCCTATGGTTTATGTAATGAGGTAACATGCAAGATTTAATGGTTTGTATTAATTTTTTAACTAAGCAAAAAATTGAGATGATTATTTTTCCCATTCAAATTTCAGCCAATAGGATTGCACCATTCGACGTTATTTTGTATAGTCAACATGGTATTCAACTGATAATTTTTGATAATTTCACTGGTAATTTTTCATGTTGCCTATATATAAAGCACAAAAGACGAGAAATCAAGTTAAATCCCATCCGATCTGACAGATTGAATTTTTAACCGTGAATTTTGTCTCATGGTGCAATCCTATCGGCCGAAATTTGGATGAAAAAATAATCCCCCGAATACCACTCGAGCTCCAAAATTAATCAGGTAATTTTGAAGCTCTTGTGGTATTATATGCGAAAATTTCTCGATCTACAACGAACGTCATTTAACATTTTCTCCCAACAAAAATTATTCCCGAGATATCGTCAATGTAAGAGAAAAATAATTTACATAACAATGAACAAAAGAAAACTATTGAATGCATTTGAAATTGAATAAATATTGCTCTGATTATTTTTTCCATTCAAATTTCAGCTAATAGAATTGCACCATTCGATGTTATTTTGTATAGCCAACACGGTATTCAACTGACAATTTTTGATAATTTCACCGGTAATTTTTCATGTTGCCTATATAAAAAAACAAACGACGGAAACAGTCAACCCCCCCCCCCCCCTTAAATCTGATAGATTGAATTTTTAACAGTAGATTTTGTCTCATGATAGAATTTTATTGGCCGAAATTTGGATGTAAAAATAATCCCCCGAATATCACTCGAGCTTCAAAATGAATCGGGTAATTCCCTCAGGGTTCCCTGCAAACAAACAAAGTCGTCAAGTTCTGCAGAAAAACTTGACTTCTTCATTTGTTTGTGACGAACCTATCGGGAATAACCCGATAATTTTGAAGCTCTTATGGTATTACATGTGATAATTGTCGCTCTATGTTCATATGTTTAAACGGAAGTGAAAAAAGGGAAAACTGGGAATTTATGTCTCACTCTGCATGACATACTTGTGCAGTGACTTTGCATGCACTATTTCCTAGTAAAAAGTTGCTGTAAAGAAATGGTTTATGTCTCACATTGATCCTTTGGCCACTGTCATGTTGAGATTTTGTAGTACGTGATTTGGATTTTTGCTACTACCATATGTTTTGAATGCATGCCGCATACTGACAGCCTGCTGACGGCTCCATGCGGAATTGTTGAGACCTGGAGTGGCCAAAACTGTGCTCTGAGTTATTATGTTATTCTCCATTATGGTTTCTGGATTTTGCATTATGATTGAGTTGGAGTTGGCTGAACCGACTCCTATATTTTCACTATGAACATAAAGAAGGAAAAATATATTAATGTATGGAATAATCAAGATTTTTCAGATATTCATTCTATTCTACATAGTGTTGCCGCGATAGTCGAGAGAGACGAGACAAGACGAGACGACAATGGCTCGATACAAGACGAGAGACCGATTTCAAAATTATCGCCAAGTCGAGACGAAACGAGAGAGAAGCCACGAGAGACGATATGTCTCGACGAGAGTTGCTTCGAAAAAAAATCTTAAATAGTTGCATCAGTTTCCGGTGAATATCTTGGAATCGAAGAGAGTTGAGACATTTTTGTAAGCCTTTTTCTACAATAATTGAAGAAATCCTCTTTGTAGAAGTTTCTGTCTCGCAACACTTTCTTTAGCGCCTTCCTGTTCACTGGGATAATTCAAACATTGAAAAATCATGGGAAGACACAAGTGAAATTCCGGTAACCAGCTGTCCAACCAATTCAAGAGTCAAGTTTTTCATAAATATTTCTGATTCTGACGCAAATATTGGAATAACCATAGAGACCTTTTAGGTCTTATTTTACCTTCATAAAGAAGGTCTCAACAAATATTTCGACCACCTCCCTTTAATTTGGGCTGTTGTATAAATATCTTTTTATTGAATTAAACGATGAAATACGAAAATTGGATGGAAGATATGAAATACGGATTTTTTTATTTCGAAAAATGTTGGAAAGTTGAGAAGTTGTAGTTAATTGTAGAAAATCTGTATCATGACGTCATAGTTGATACATTTTAAATCCTCTGTATAAAAATTAAAAAATATGTGTCACATAGTTATCGAGGTAGCATCAGAAACTAGCCGAACGAAATTTCAGCATGATGAAAAAAGGCCAAAGACAATGCGAGAAAAAAAACAGGTATTTCTCTTTACCCCGCGGTTTCACTTTGTCTCACTCTCATCCTTTATATTTTTCATTCAATTTTCATCTTCAACTATGAGAAAAGAAAACAATTCCGAGATATGTTCCAGAAGCTGATGACGAAGTAAAAACTTTGCGTAGAAAATATATTCTGGAAATTTCTCTAAATAACAAAAATAATGAACCAATAAATCAACGCTCATTTTCTCCAATCACCACAATAAAATAAATATTCCTTCAAATCCATTGAAAACCTGATTGAATTTCTTGCCAATGACCAACGAAGTAGAATGACCTCCTCATGTTCATTTCTCCCAGCTGATTACCACTCGCCGTTTATTATTACTTCCCTTCTCCCCATTCTCCAGCAATTTTAACGCATAATGGGTGCATGACCATGTGTACACCTCCCCTCTTCTTCTTTCTCATCAGAATGTATAAAATAAACCGTATCTCAACGGTGCGGTTTATAATCCACTGAAAGAAGTTGTTGCCCAATAGAAACTGCTGAGCGTCAGCGAAAAGAAAGCCGTAGTATCTTACGTAACCAAACAGCCAGTATCCCAACAGGTCTGCTGACGCTTTTCGAACTGTGCAATTTAGTCACCAGTATGGGGGCATCTGCGGTATTTCATTCGCAATTGTACACCAATAGAGAAGACACGCACAAATTCCAACGAATGTTTGTGAATTCCGCTTCTTTCATTTTCATTTTATTTTCACTTTGTATTTTATGACTCAAAGCCATTGCTCCTTTATACTTATTGAAAATTCTTAGTGTCTTTATCTGGCACTAGCGGACGGTCGCTTCGCTCCCGTCCGCTAGATTAAATTACTTTAAATTATTTGATGCCCTTTTTCCCCTTTTTTTTCATTTATTCAGTCGTTTCTAATATTTTTGTCATCATTTATTTTATTTTTTTTCATTCATGAATTCATGAGAGCTGCGAAGTGATTACCTTTTTTTATTAGTTTTCACATACAGTTTTCGTAACATTTTTTGCTGAATCATTTTTATTCATACATGATATAAAAAAATAAATACATTATATTTTTCAAAGTTTCAAAATTTCCTACAATCACATCAATTTTCCAGAATTTCTTTATATACTATATTTTTTATATAAATATTTTTGTCTTTTTTGTTTTCAACTCGACCTTCTTGACGGTGAAATTGGTTTTTATCATTGTTTTTTCATCAAATGAAGTGAAAAATATAGGAGAATGATTGGTTGAATAGAGGAAAAAAAATCGATTTTTTTATGGAACCGGAACGCTTAAAAATCCATTTTTCTTCTGAATAATGAAGGAATTCCGGTGAAATTGGTTTTTATCATTGTTTTTCCATCAAATGAAGTGAAAAATATAGGAGAACGATTGCTCGAACAAGAGGAAAAAAATTAGATTTTTTTATGGAACCGGAACGCTCGAAAATCCATTTTTTTTTCTGAATAATGAAGAAATTCCGGTGAATTTGATTTTAATCATTGTTTTTTCATCAAATGAAGTGAAAAATATAGGAGAACGATTGCTCGAACAAGAGGAAAAAAAATCGATATTTTTATGGAACCAGAACGCTCAAAAATTCATTTTTTTTTCTGAATTATGATGGAATCCCAGTAAATTTGATTTTTATCATTGTTTTTTGACAAAATGGAATGAAAAAATAACAAAGAATGAAAATCGAAGATGAAAAATTTTATGCGATTATTATTATGTAATAATGGTTGGATGATTACTTGATGTGAGAATCAGAAAATCCACGATTGTTATAAGTAGGGCCGTGCAGTTCCGTTTCGGTTTTGCTTAAGCTGTCTGTATGCCTGTCTGTCTGTCTGTCTGTCTGTATGTCTATCTGTCTGTCTGTATGTATGTCTGTCTGCCTATCTGTATGTCTGTCTGCCTGTCTGTCTGTATGCCTGTCTGTATATCTGTCATGCAGATAACTTCAGCTTAAGCAAAACCGAAACGGAACTGCACAGCCCTAGTTATAAACTTTCTCGGGTTATATAAAGGATTTTTTCACTTTGATGATGATTTTTTCGTCACGGACGCCTCTGAAACTCAGTTCTACGACACGTTGGTAGGCCGCCAGGCAGCGCTTCACAGCGCTGCCCGGCGGCCTACCAACACGTCGTAAAACCGAGTCTCAGAGGCGCCGTTGACAAAAAATGTTGTTCGTCATTCGGCCGCTTCGCTCGGTCTCACTCTCACTCGACTCACTCGTTCGTGAGACCGCGCTTCACGGCTTTATAACGAAAATAACCATTACGCGGAGAAATGGTTGATGTTGATTATTGATTGGGCGATTATCTGAAAATGGGGAATATGTCATCGGTATTTTCTTCAGGGGAAATTTTTTTCATAGAAAAATGATATTTTAATAGTTTATCATAGAATCGGCCGGGCAATGTTTGTACTTCAAGTGAAATGGAGTACTTTCATTAATTATTTAATTATTCGGGAAATGAAAGATGTTCAACAACAATGCCAGAAGATATTTCCCAAGACTATAAAAAATGATAATTTCCCCTGAGAGTGAAGGAAAATGATGATGGAAGAAAATGAAGCTATTCGTTAGTTTTCTGTCTCACAATTTCACGAGAGACACTGAAATCCCATTCCGAAAAAATTATAAAAACCTACGTCAACTAGACCTCGTGTGGACTCAATTACAAACATGAATGAAATGAAATTGACCGTTACGTGACGTCAAGAATCAAATCCATCAACTCACTGTCTTTTAAATGCACTGATAGAAAAAATCTCTGACACGTAGAGTACAAGTTCATGGCTCAAGAAACTACATAATTCGCGCAGTTTTAACTGAATGAAATCTTCATGACTTTGGATTAAAGAAATAGAAAAACTTGGCATGAAGTATTAAATATTGGACGGGAACAAGAGGAATCTTCACGTGCATCATAATGCTTTCCATATTAGATCAGACTCGCTGGTAAGAATAGGGTGCATGTTCAACCTATTCTCGAGTCTATTCTGCTATTCTCTCAAAAGAGGTATTGGGATATTCGAGACAAAGTTTTCTAATTGCGTGAAAGACGTCTGCTACTGCAACAAAATCCCACTACTTTTAATCCCAGAATATTGTTCAACTCTCCTCAAAATCCATTCTTTTCAATCCAATAAATATGGAATTCGCGTAGAAAATGATGAATCTGTATTATCAACTGGCGACATACAACGAATGTTGTGCAACATTTGATTGCAAATTATGTTTTTCAAGGAAAATAACTGATACACTTTATTGAAGTATGAACCTAACTTATCGCAGTTCATGAATACTTGTTCCAAGAGAATGATCACTGGCACCAATGTCAAGATTGCCTAGTACGGTAAATAGAAATTTTCTCATCAGATTTCTTAAATTTCAAAGGATACTTCACAGTAAACAGTACGGCATGTTTAGAATTGTATGTTTTTCAACTGCATGGTCATCAGCTCACAGAAGCGAAGATGTACACAACTAAGTTGTACACATCGATTTAATGACTGAATAAAATGAGAAACACACCGATATGAATTGGTACAAAAGTCTGTGATTCATTGGTATTGTGTCCAAGAAAATGGATACAGCTCACATGGTATCTTACCGACTGGCCGATTTCTTTTTTGGCACATTTGAATGTCATGTTGAATGATTCATTTAGCCATTTATGATTTGTACATCTGTAACGAGGGTATCGGTTTCAGCGGATGTTTCCTCTGATTCGCTATAAAAAGCTCACCGTTTTAGAAAATCCCGGTACAGAATGGAATGGGTACTAATTAAATTACAAAGACGTCAAAGAATGTCGGCAATTGGTCAAAATGACATCGAATGATGTCAGTATCGGACGTCCAAATAATGTCAGCAAGTGATCTAATAGGGATGTCTGTAGTTTGGACGCTGTCGAAGATCAAAAATATTCGGTTGAAATCGCCATTTATTGACATCAGGGTGACGTTGATGATTTGTCAAATTCTGTGTACCCAATTGGTAACGACGTCGAAGGTTGACATTATTGAACATCTTTTTTATGTCGCCAGTTTGTCAAATTCCATCGATTTGCGACTGGTATCTCTGCCAGAAAATTCCCCTTAAATTCTATTGGAAACCAGACAAAAATAAATGGAAAATGGGGGAGTGTTATTCTTGTCTACATCATTTCCAATTGGGTCTCAATTGGAAATAATGAGTGGGGCAACAATGACACCTCATCTTTTGGATTGATTTTTTTATTTCCAATAAGATTTAGGAAGAGTTTCCAGGCAGAGTATTGAATATCAATATTTTCCGTCGAAGATATAAAGTTGGGAAGTTGTCAATGAGGTGCAGTCCTTGATGAAAATATTTTTACCAATTCTTATATTATTAAATATTTTAATATTATATTTCGATACCATGTCGAAAATTTGTCGTAATTGAAATGAGGTGGATTTTCAACGATCCGAAGTAGAAATTCATGACATCTATTCAATTATATTTTTAGAAAAAAGGTAAGTACACATAAGTGGAAATGATGATGTTTTTGAAAATCTCCTCTCATCCAAAATGAAACGGTGAGTCGTGAAAAATGTTATTGATAGTAATGAAAATATTAAATTATGAAAATGAATGATTTTTTCGATCCTTACAATATTTAGTAGTACTTATTAGGGGTCGCAAGTCATGATATTTGATTGACAAGACTTCGACAAGATTTCGACATTATTTTGACAACACTTGACACGATTCTGACGAAACTTAGACCAACTGAGGTGTCATCAACACACTGATAAATATTAGACATGGTCATCGATCGAATCATTGTCAGAGCCGACAGATATCGAACGTGATTGTACATTCACTGACAGATGTCGATGTGAACTCGATATGTTGAATCGATACATGACAATCCCTGACAGATTCTCGACAAACTCATCAGCCCTTCGACGCGTTTTTGACAAGTTTTTGACGAAAAATGTCAATATTCGACATATTTGACAGAAAATCTCCACATTTTCAGACATCGAACTATTCCATCAGGGGTGTCCGAAGTTCAAACGGAATTACCAAAGACTCAGAACCGTATTCTCTCGACACAAGAGAATTAACTTTTCCAACCCATGCAATGAGTTCTTGAGCGAATGAAACTTGAATTTGACAATCAATCATTAATAATTTGGGAATTCACCGCTATGTGCCGTATTTTTTCTCCATGTCATGTTTACCTTTAAAGAGTATAGAAAGGGCTCTGTGAGGTGAATAAATCAAAATAATTTTCTGATTCTAAGTATCCTACGCGACCTCCACACCCTGGAGTCTAGAGTTGCTCTGATTCATCATCAGACATTACTCAATGTCCCTTTTCCATCTTTTACCAAAACTCTTCGAGGAATATCGTTGTTTCCAAATACGATGATACAACTCGATACTCATTCAGCTGATCCCAATGATCCTTCGCAAATAAAATGAGCACCCGGTCAAACCTTGGCTTACTTATTCTCCAAGAAATCCCTACGGATTCCAGCTTCGCAACTTATTTACATGGATATTCGGAAGGTCACAGTGGTGACTGATTAAGTTATGACTTACCGAGGACATTTATTGTGCCTATGCCCTAAACTCTTTGAATAATTCAAATCAATTGGAACAAGATAGAGTTAGCAGATGGATACCCAACTAATTCCTGTGATTTCCGCTCGAAAAATTGCAAGCTCTAATAATTTCGTGTTTTCTAGCGATGATTCCTTGGAAATTGTTATGCGCACGTACGCATATCCTGGAACTGTTATCAAGATCGACTGAGTATCCATCTGCTAGATATATCTGATTCTTCTTGGATTGAATGCAAATCCAGGATACAGGCACAATTCTATGACCCGGAGGACTCATTACTAAGTCGGTCATCGCCGCGACATGTCGAATGTCTCTATAGACGGGAAGTGAACAAAATTCCCAGAGCGGATGATTTTTATGCAGTTTCAATCTACATCCTTTCTCGTTTGACCGTTTGCCGTCTGAACATTTTTCGTTCGATCTTTCCACGTTCCATTCTCCCTAGTTTGACTTTTTCTCCAGTTTGACAATCGGATCCACAGTTGCTCTACTCCTCATGTATTTTTTTTCTCATTTTTCAAGCTCTACGACTTTCATTCATTATCTATCTGACGTTTGTTTCAAGTATCTTGAGCCTTTGGAATGATTATCATCAGTTCAAGGATATGCGCATTCAATTCAAAGGCCGTAGACTTTGAAATCATATACCGATTCGATGACTGCTATTTCAATGACCACACGACTTTGAAATAAAAGACTTATCCCTTAAATTGATTCCTGCGGCTATTGAAATAAGGCTGTGGCTATTGGTGCCGAGCGTGTGACACTCCAAAGTGTCTGGAGTGTCACACGCGGCGAGTGTCACACGCCGTGAGTGTAGAACGCAGCGAGTATCGCACGCAGCGAGCTCAACGAATTTTCCAAGTATCACACACAGCGACGAGCTGAAAGCATTTTCCGAATGTCACACGCAGCGAGATATTGGAATTTTCTGAGTGCACGGAGAAAAAAATACAGTAAAAATTCGCGTGCTAGCACGGTAAAATGGGTGCAATCGCCAAGCACCTGGAATTTTCCTGTAATTACAGTAATTTTTCATATATTTATAGGAATTTTTCTCGTATTTATATGAATTTTTCTCGTGATTATAGGAATTTTTCCGGTGCTGCATAGGAAAATTCCAGGTGCTTGGCGATTGCATCTATTTTACCGTGCTAGCACCCGAATTTTTACTGTATTTTTTTCTCCGTGTGCCACACGCAACCCACTGTTGAACCTCTCAGCGTGTCACAGGCAACCTAGCGTTAGACCTCTCAGTGTGTCACCCGCAACCTAGCGTTAGACCTCTCAGCGTGTCACACTCAACTCGATATTTAAGCACTCAGCGTGTCACACGCAACCTGGTGTTGGACCTCTCAGCGTGTCACACGCGACCCGGTGTTGAACCTCTCAGCGTGTCACACTCAACTCGATATTTAGGCACTCAGCGTGTCACACGCAACCTAGTGTTGGACCTCTCAGAGTGTCACATGCAATCCGCTGTTGAACCTCTCAGCGTGTCACACTCAAGTCGATATTCAAACAATGAGCGTGTCACACGCAACCTAGTGGTGAACCTCTCAGAGTGTCACACGCAATCCACTGTTCAACCTCTCAGCGTGTCACACGCAACCCAGTGTTGGACCTCTCAGCGTGTCACATTCAAGTCAATATTTAAGCACTCAGCATGTCACACGCAACCTAGTGTTAGACCTCTCAGCGTGTCACACTCAAGTCGATATTTAAGCACTCAGCGTGTCACACGCAATAGAGTTTGATCAGAGTATTGGTGATCATTCGGATGGACTCGGCATCCGTTGAGAGTGAGCTCGCACATTCACATTGAGTAACGATTTCGCCATCTTTTTAATGTGGATTCTCACACGTGCTCAATATGTTATTTTGCGAATTATACGACTTAACGGAGATTCCACAATGAACTCAGCGCAGGATTAACGCAATGCTCGCAATTGTCAATAGCAATTATTCAACTATTTTTCAATTATTTTGACAATTTATTGTGGCGTTCATTGTGGAATCTCCTTTACAAAGATGGCGTAGTCGTCACTCAACGTGAATGTGCGAGCTCACTCTCAACGGATGCCGAGTCTATCCGAATGATCACTAATACTTTGATGAAACTCTATTGCGTGTGACACGCTGAGAGGTCTAACACTAGGTGGCGTGTGACACGCTGAGTGTTTAAATATCGACCCGAGGGTGACACGCTGAGAGGGCTAACACTAGGTTACGTGTGACACGCTGAGTGCTTAAATATCGAGTTGAGTGTGACACGCTGAGAGTTCCAACACCGGGTCGCAAGTGACACGCTGAGAGGTCTAACACTAGGTTGCATGTGACACGCTGAGAGGTTCAACAGTAGATTGCGTGTGACACTCTGAGAGGTCCAACACTGGGTTGCGTGTGACACGCCGAGACGTTCAACAGTGGATTGCGTGTGACACTCTGAGAGATTCAACAGCGGGTTGCGTGTGGCACTCGGGAAATTCGAATATCTCGCTGCGTGTGACACTCGGAAAATTCATTGAGCTCGCTGCATGCGACACTCGCGTAGCCACAGCCTTGAAATAAATACATTATAACTTTGTTTCAAAAACGGATGACTTTGAAGATTTTCACCTCGATTCACAAGTACGTGGACTATCGATTCAAGGGCGAAACCTTTGATTCAAAAACAAGCTTTTGAAACAAAGTCGTAACCTTTGAAAAATTTTCAAAGCCGTACTCGCCTTTGATACACGCACTGGGTTTTTCTCAGTGTAAGGAGTCAGCGATTTGACTGAAAAATGCCGGAATATCGTTTTTGCAAAGGAAGACATTTCTATGAAAAAGATCCGTCGTTATAATTTATTTATTAACATTATTCGCCCATTATTCTTTTAAAAACCATTGAGTTGCAAGCAACATTTTTACATGGCCTAAAATCCATAAACAATCTGAATTCAGATTGTTAACCGTTATAACGGTTTCACTTTCATTCTTTATTTCATTTTATTTTCATCACCAGGCATAAATATGGCATATTGACAAATATTCTGGTGAGTCAACTTCAGTCAAACACGCGTGTGTGCACATTCAATTAGGATCTTTACAGTTGCTCGAGGCCACTAACAACTTATTATTTGGACTTCAGAGAATATCGAGGATCTTTCTGCATTCAATCTGAGTACGAAGGCTATGAAGATGGAAAAAAAAGTCTGAAAAATTTGACTAAGAAAGTGCTAATGAAATTCCAGTATCATTGAAGATTTTTTATACTTGTAAACGAAATTTATTTATTAATATCTGGAACTCTTTGTAACTTCTGTAGTAGTATAGGATTATCTTTTCGCCATAATTATAAAATAATTTGATCCAATTCCGATTCCGCGGAAACTGTAAAAGGACTGATTTTGTTAGAAATTTTCTTCAACTGCGAAAAAGAACTTGTAATATTTTCCGGTACAATAATTCAGTAGCGAGCCTACCGTATATAAGTTGAATCCAACATTTTTGTGAATGGAATTTGTATTTTTAAAAATGATTCTATGAGAAAATATCGAAAAATCTCTTGTGTGACTTTTATGAATAGTAATATATTTATAGATATTCTCTGTGAATCTTTCCTTGTCAAGATATTCACATAATTAACAAAACTGTGCGTTTCAGTTAACTAATTGGTGAAAGTTCAGTTATTAAATAATCCAACCATATGATATCTTTCAGAGTTATGAATTTTCGCAACTCATAAAAATTCAGAATCTGTTCTTCCATAATTTCAATATTCGTTTCTTCAACAGAGAGAAGTCTTCTTTCCTTTCTTCTCATACAATAAAAAATTACCAACTCTGCGAAACTGTCACCTGAACCCAATGATTTACCGAATGGGTGTTTATTCAGTGGTTGCATCTCAGCTTGGAAAAGATCATTACAAAGTTCTCTTTGTTTTGACTGATGTAACGGGATTATAAGATGGAGAACCCCTCCAGCTTACATAAACACCGCAATACGATAGACCATATTTGCACAACGATAATACCTCTGGTACGTAATATCATTTGGTATTCGAGAATCGAAGTTCAAAATGGCGAGGTGAGTTGTTTGAAAGAACAACGATGACTTTGTGTCTTGCGTAAGCTTGGAATTCCAAGTGACTGCAGTATTTGAGGATGAAGTGGGTGGGTGGAGAGCAAGAGGTAGGCAATTTTTCGGGCCAGGGTCGAATTTCCAAAGATGATATGTATCCGGATGTTTTCTAGGTTTTTTACGTATTTTTGCTGAAGACTTTTTTTTTTTTTTGTAAAACGAAAGTAAGAGCTAGGGGATTAAATCTATTCCATTAGATAACTGCATATATTTCCGCGGGAACACATTACGAGGTAACACGTTTTTCCCCACAATTCTTACAGAACTAGTACTTTTGAATTTATATCGACGAGATCGGCCGTGCGTGCTACGCACGCACCTTCTCATCATCTCCTATGACGCAACAGCTTTCTTGAAGTTCAAGTGGTGGCGCGTCAGTTTCAGTCTTACGCTTACGCTCATTCGAGATTTTCGAGACTAGTAAAACGTTATGGGGGCCTATTCTCGAACTTTGTGAATTCGTTTTCACGTGTGGAAGTCGTTCCGTTCACGAACTGCCTATGGAAATCATATGGCGATCGGTGAACGGAACGACTTCCACGCGTGAAAACAAATTCACAAAGTTCGAGAAGGGGCCCCCATGGCGCGGCCGCAAGCGGCCGCGCATGCATTTTTGTGAGGGTTTTCATGAGAATTTCCATGAAAACTGCTCATAAGAAGTGCGCCATGATAATTTTGGATGTATCTCCGCCATGACACTTTTCAGTGTATGCTTTTTTTACAAGGGGATATATCGATAGTTTCTTTCCCTTCTCCTTTTTACCCCCGACGGCACCACCACAGGGGTATATGCGTTTGACTGAAAGCAGGCCCATGTTTTTGTGCGTTATTCCAGCCCTCACTTCTCTATAAATATACTGTTAATTATGTTTTTAGGCCTAAAATGAAGATAATCGCTCAAGGATCATTCTTGTCACTCTTTTGTAACTGTGGTTAATCTTTATTTCTCAATAACTGGAAAATAAAAAATGATTTTTTAGAAATAACTAGATAGGTTGGAATATCCCTAGGGGCGAAAGATAAACATGCGTTGGTAGTATGAATTTGGACGGTTTTCATTAAAAAAAAAAAATCAACTCATTTCGTTCTCGTCGGAAAAGATGTTTTTTTTATTTTTAATTTAATTATCTAGATTGCCAGTGATTTACGAGGTTTCGACCGCACATAACCGCAAATGAAAATAAAGAAAAATTTGCATATGATTCATATGATTGGCGCCACCTGCTCCACTTTTCAACGGATCATATCGGCTGTCACTGAACGTGGTAAGGAGAGTTTACAACAAACGTGCGTACTTCGTTTACGTCGTGTTGTAATAAATATAATTCAACTGTTTTTCAATAGTTTTTGATAGCTGGAAGCGTTGCGTATGGCTTGCGATGCATCCATTGTAGCATAACCTTATTAATTACCTTAGCAACGTCGCGTAAACTGACAACGCGCGTCTGTTGTAGACTCTCCTGAAGGTGACATCACCGACGGGTTCGCTTCATTAAAATTTACGCGCGCAAAATTTAGAATTCGAATATTTGCAGTCGGAGACATTGGTGGATAATGGAATGAATAATCGAGTTCACAATTGAAAAACAATAGAATGAGAATTCCAAATGTGACAACTGAATATTAAAGATTGAACTTCCCCCTTGAAACAAACTAGTATATAATAAGGAATAAATATTGATGAAAATTTCAAATCAAAGACTGCCTTAAAATTGATATTCATCTTAAGATTCAAACTACTACAGGGTACTTGATAAACCCATAAAAAGACAGAAATAAAATGATTAAATGACAAAAAAATTAAAAATTAAAAACCCCCGACATTGGAATGGTAAAAAGAACAATAATTGAATATTGAATATTGGAAAAGGGAAAAATAAAAAGTCATGAAATAGAAAGAATGAAAAGCAGACAGCAGTCGGGGGGACACCACGGTTTTCATGACTTTATGTGCCCCCCGACTGCTGTCTGCTTTTCATTCTTTCTATTTCATGATTTTTTATTTTTCCCTTTTCCAATATTCAATATTCAATTATTGTTCTTTTTACAATTCCAATGTCGGGGGTTTTTAATTTTTAATTTTTTTGTCATTTAATCATTTTATTACAATAGGACTAGCATTAGGTTAGTGCGCGCCCTGCGCGCCTGCGCCTTCATTTGTTTACCGGATGTACGTAATCACCAATATTGATATTATTTACCATTCGACTTTCGAGATATTTTCGATAATTTCGACTTCGATACGATTTTACCGTAACATCTCTATTGGGATTATGGGATAAAATAGAATAAAACTCAGTGAATTAAATAACTCTTGAACTCTTTATTGAGTCGCACTTGGAAGACGCATCTGATCTTTACTCTACCTCCGGTACACGGAGACTAACTACAAAAATCACAGGGCCAATACTTTAGACCACTCATGACTAATATGCTTCTTATTCTTTATTCCATCTTCTGTTTATACTAGTTGTGGTCGCCCGCCATCGGGTTGCCACGAAACATAAACATTAATAAACAAATCTTAGTTCAAATAACTGAACGATCCGATATGATAAATATTCGAGGTATAGAGAGATTGGTTTTTGAATAATATTTCTTTTCATGAAATCCAACAATCTCCTTTTATAATATGGACTAGCATTAGGTTAGTGCGCGCCCTGCGCGCCTGCACCTTCATTTGTTAACCGGATGTACGTCATCACCAATATCGATATTATTTACCATTCGACTTTCGAGTGTTTTTCGATAATTTCGATTTCGATACGATTTTACCGTAACATCTCTTTTTATAATATGGACTAGCATATGTTTTCTGAGTTTAGTGCACGCTTCGCGCGCCTGTGCCTTCATTTGTTTACCGGATGTACGTCATCATCAATATCGATATTATTTGCCATTCAACTTTCGAGTTTTTTTCGATAATTTCGATTTCGATACGATTTTACCGTAACATCTCCTTTTATAACATGGACTAGCATTAGGTTAATTCGCGCCCTGCGCGCCTGCACCTTCATTTGTTAACCGGATGTACGTCATCACCAATATCGATATTATTTACCATTCGACTTTCGAGTGTTTTTCGATAATTTCGATTTCGATACGATTTTACCGTAACATCTCCTTTTATAATATGGATATCGCAATTTAGTCCATACGCCAGGGTCATTTCTGTGTCCATTGACATTTTTAATTTCTCCAGTTGGTTTTCGGGATCGCTGATTATGAATATGATAACCGTTTTTGCGAAAGCACGGGCTGTTCATTTGTTTATAACACTTTTATTGTTTAAAACGCTCTCTCGCAAGAACGGTTAGAGATAGGAAAAAAAGTTTGAAACAAAAAAATGTTCTTCATGTCAAAATACACATTTTTTGTCATATAACTTGGTTTCCTACGTGTCATATTACGCTGTTCGTTCACTTGAGCTCTCTACATTCTCAATATCCGGCCCGACGACGAGTCAGAGTCTGACAGTCTGACTTGCGTTGGAAATATCTCTCGAAATAATGGAAAAAATGTTTAAAACAGAAAATGTTTAGCATTATGTGATGCATCTATTGAGTAATAAGACTTTTGTCTTTATCACTAATAGTTAACGAGATAATTACGGCTGAATGTGCAATGGAAGACTCATTTGCCCCGCCATCTTGCACACAACCACGAATATCTCAGTAACTATTAGAGATAGAGCGAAGAATCTGTAACTGATTTAATGTATTTTTTTATGACAAAGATTTTTGATCGGAACAATTTTGCTCTATCTCTTATCAGTACTGCGCAAACTTCTTAACCGTGAGAGTTAGGAAACCAAGTTATATGATAAAAAATGTGTCTTTTGATATGAAGAACATTTTTTGTTTCAAACTTTTTTTCCTATCTCTAACCGTTTTTGCGAGAGAGCGTTTTAAACAATAAAATTGTTATAAACAAATAGACGGCCCGTGCTTTCGCAAAAACGGGTATCGTATTCATGATTAGCGACCCCGAAAAACTAGAGTCCAATCATAAAACTGACTGGAGAAATTAAAAATGTCAATGAACACAAAAATGGCCCTGGCGTATGAACTAATTAGGAATTCCTGACCTTTAAGGTAGTTATCGTGTGAATCGCTTTTCTTACCGATTTGATGAAATTTTCACTAGCGATAAAGAAGAGTCTACTTGACCATCTCTAAAAATCTGGTATCGATCTGACTAGCAAGAGCCGAGAAAAAAATTATCAAAGTTTGCATTTTCACGGTGCGTTAATACGCAACCCCCTATATACTAGATACCTCGGAATTTACCTTTATTTTTATATAAAAAAAACGTGTCTTACCGTTTTTTCTAAAAACCACCATATTGTAAAATGATCCTTCACGCATCGTTCAAATTTTTTTCAGATCGATCTGACTCATAGTTAATTAAATAATCATGAACAAAGTTTGAAACTCCCACATACTCTCGACGCTCGTGGATGCATGGAAGGGGCACAGAAATTCGAAGTGACAACGTCGCTCGGTGAATTCGGAGACGCGCGGCGATGGTTTGAATGGATAATCCAACAAAATAAATTCGTGCTGGGAAAAATCTTTTATTTTCCTGAAATAATACTTCTAAAATCGAAGAAATTTACTTTATGTCACTCGGCCCGCCCTAACCTCGTTCTTTTCAGGCCTAGTCCTGGTAAGTGCACTTACCGGGACTATAGAGGCCTGAAAAAAACGAGGTTAGGTCGGGCCAAGTGACATATACGACATTTATGTGGAATTCGAACTCACAACCTTCAGATTACCACCTCTAATGCTCTTCCAATTAAGTCACTGAGACTGTTACTATTCAATCATCGAAATTTTTCATTGACGTAGTAGAATGAGTCAAATATTGAAACTTTGTTATTCACGTGATTATCTAATACATGAGTAATGAAAAAGGCCAATCTCAAGATTCACATCTGGAAAAATTAGAAATACCCCATCAAAAAAAAAAATTCTTGAAATTTCCGCCTAGGAGAAAAAGAATTCTGTCCTGAAACATCAAACTTCTATATTAGAATTCATGAAAGTGAGTAAACGAGAAATTGAGTAAAATGTGGAAAAGTTAAAACAATTCGGAATTGTCTTCCTCCCGAATCTATCCCACTCCGATTTTCTTCTCAGAATCACCAACTGAGCGTTCTAAGAGTAAATGCCCCTGTCGTAACGACCTTCACCCAACTTCGAGGTCTCCAAAATCTCCCTTCCCTTCATAGGAAAATATAACTTCTCATCATACTTTAATATGAGTGGCGTTATTACTCTCATTCCAGTGAAATCACGATCACTATCTGCTAGGTGTCCATTGTCATAGTCCAAGCCGTCAACTCTATTATTTCCGCCTCCTCAAGTCCACCACTCGCAGTGAAAAAACAATTTCTAATATGTGAAAAAAAAAAATTAAAAACCTGATTCCAACATTTAGAATTGCTTGAAAACCTTGGGAATACTCGTCATCATCGCATGTCCATCTCCCACAAAAACTGAGAGAGACGTCACCTGGCCCGTTGATTTGGTGGAACATCGATAGAGTTACGTCAATAAAAATGAACAAGTGTTGATTTCTCAGTTGAAAACTTTTCTTTATTTTATTCTAGATTGGTTGCATCGTATGACCTGGTAATGCATGAAATGAGTGTCAGGGACGTTTTTTTGATGGAGAACGTGACCGGAGTCTTGTGGGCCCTTCTTGGAATATATGTCATGCTTGATGGAGTAATTGACAAGTGGGAAAACATCGTTATGTACATAATTTCCAATTTGTTTCATGAAAGATTTGAGGAGAAAATACGTACATTCTTGAACGAATTCGAGAGCGAGTTTGCGAGCGATCAACAATATTGCGTAGAACAGCCGGACCCTTAGTTATTATTATTCTTATCCGTGGATACTCAAAGATGATCTGTAGCGTTTTCATCGAATGAATAATCATTATCTGGGGATCAATTATAAACGTGAAGTGCGCTGATGTTGCAATGAAAAAACAACGATTACCCAATCAGAAGCCGGAAGTTTTGTATTCACCCGCGCACACACACCACCCTTGAAATTCGGAATCAACTCCCTAGCTGCGATACTCCACGTTTCTAACCCGTATGTGGACTACACCAGGAGATGATCCCTAAGTCGATCAATGCATTATCGTTATGATTCTGCAAAGACTCTAAGCCATTCTGACGAGCAGAAAATAACTAAATGTCAACTCATATAATCTCGCTAATATCCTATGTGCAGAGTGTGCCCCAGGTCGAATCCTTCCGCTTCAACACTTTTACAATTCTCCTGGGAATCTCAGCTAATTTAGATAATACAAATTATGTACCACCACGCTCAGGAGATTATGGAGATGCAGATCTCGTCATTAGCAAAGGAAATTTTCTATGAAAACTTTATCCGCCTTGAAAATAATCTCTCGAGGTTTTGCTCTAAAAAATCATCCATTAACAAGATGAATCCGAATAATCAACAAATAAGCACATCGTGAGGGACAGAATAGATAGAGTGAATAGCCAGAGAGATATTTACAGAATAATTATTGCATTGTTAAATTTATTTGATAAATATCTCTGTCAACTGTAAAGCAAAACAAGTAGGCGGCGGCGACATGTGGCTATAGATTTGTAACTACAGATTTGCGGTTGTGGAGTTTGTTAATTTTACGTGTGCGTTTTTTTTCACCATCAATCAATTGATGGAGCGCTTCCGAATGGTCCTTTCAATCCTTTTCGCGTATTATTATAGCGAATGTTTTGCATTTCATTTCTCGAAAGTTGAATCTCTCCGGAACCATCTGTCCGATTGAGCTGATTTTGAATACCAAACATGACAATCATGAGTGTCACCTTCATGCCAAATTTCAAGTTGATAACTCCATTTTTTTCAAAAGTTAGCGTGTTTATAAGAATTTTTCGCCAAAAACACAAAATTGGTCATATCTCTAAAACTTTGCATCGACCGGTATATATATCCTGGTTAATTCAGATAGTAGACGACGAGACGAAGCTTTTGAAAAAAAAGCGAATAGGTTTGGTCATTTCTGAAATATTCACGAAAAACGATTTACAAACAAATCACTATTCCTCAGAAACTACTTAATTGATCGAGCTGAAATTTGGCACAGAATTAGCTCCAACTAATACCAACAATCTGACAAAATTTCAGATTTTTTGGAAATTATTTTCTCAATTAATTGGTTAATTCAAGAAAAAGTGACCCCCGAGTGGACACGCGAACAGACAGACATTGGCTCCAAACTTCATATACATCAATTCCAGCCAAAATTAGAAAATGTAAAAGTGGGTCGATGACAATGCTTCCATTCGGAAGCAAAAAGAAGCAGAAATTTTACTAGTTACAACAATCAAGAGATGTCGATATCCTTCGCCGATGACATTGTTTGCTCTATAATTTTACGCTCGACTTGGAACGTTTTACTTTGCGACTCTAAATTTTGAATTCATTGCTATTAGAGGCTCGGTCATGCTTCAAATACATTCCTCATAAAAAAGGTTTCTTCGCTATAATATTCATTGATGATGGAGAATTTAATTATTCAGTTCGCGTGACATCTAATAACCATTATCCTGTAAATAATATCTGGAAGATGTAGTTGAGGTCATTAGCCGACACGAGTCAAATTCATCGCTAAACTGTGAGTTCGATATTCAGCGGACACCCTTGCGACCCACTTTTTTTTCTATAAGAAATACAGAGAAAATTATGGATGAGAGGCTTGATGTTAATCGAAAAGTTTCATCGCTCCTGGCGATTGCGAATTGATTTCTCCTGGCAGAGGAAAATAATTGAGTTCAAAATTTTTAGATAATAATTGATTGGAATCGTTCATTCGTTTTATTTTTAGAAAATAATTTCTTCAATTGATTCAATTAGAGACAGACAAGAGAAGAAATGACAGAGAGTAATCGATTTGAACATTCTTTTCTTCGTTAATATAGAAATTTGAAAATTGAAGGATAAAATTAACAACAAATCATTGGGATTTCGAATTTTTCCGATCATCAATCATTTAATTATCTCAACAATGAGCGATCCAGCAAAAATTATCAAGCGATCTTCTGTTCTGTTTTCTTATCTTGTTTTCTGAGAGTTTCGCTCATTTTCGAGATAATGCCATTAGAACGAAGATTTAACTGATCTCGAAGCAATCATTCAGTTTCTCCTAACCAATTTCCTATCGTTTTCATCATCATTTGACATCCCCATCAGAGATAAAAACGACTCTCAAGTGATTGTTACCACCGAACATCATTCCATCACCTTCTCTTCCGGCAAATGTTCTCACTTGAATGGTATTCCTAGGGAAATGGTATCTCCTCAAAAGTGGGGAAAGCCAAAATCATCAAACGTTAGGAATAAATGCGGAAATAATGTCTCCTGAGTTTTAGAAATTCTTTAAAATCTCAGTGATCATTTCTAGCACTTGCATTGCAGCCAATGAGAGAGCAGTAATTGAAATCATGTGGAACTTTTGCAAAGATTTCTCATTAGGCATCTAAATGTTCCTCGGAGTAATTTACTGTTATTTTAAATATTTCTCAGTCCCCTTCAATTTTGTTCTCGAAATTTCGGATATTTTGCAATAGCTTTGTTGCTTCAGAACAAACGCGTCAAACTTTGAAAAAAAATTCAACCAGAGTCATTTCTAATATACATCTTGGTACCCCGAAGCTATGAGGAAATCCCTGATAATTTGAAAGTACTCGTGATCCAACCATAGCTGATGATCACATTGTAACTTTTGACGTTGTCATTCATCCGAGCCAAGTTCGAGATCGAATCCTCCATGATGTAATGAAATTTAAGGATGTCATGGACATTTCATGGATTGTTAAAAATAATTTCGTCTTGGTTTTTTAGAGGACTGAATATGATGAGTGATTATTATTGAAAGTTCAACCAAGGATTCCAACAGGAATGCACATTTCAATTGAAATGATCGAATCTACTGTCAAAATTGAACCGTCAATTAAAATTCATCTTGTGTTCATTGAAAATTCCACTTATTTTCTACTTGGAAAATGATTGAAATAACTATGTATAATAGTTATTATTATTATTATTATTATTATTATTATTATTATTATTATTATTATTATTATTATTATTATTATTATTATTATTATTATTATTATTATTATTAAAAAAATTGTGGATTTTATAACAATGAATAATTGAACAGAAACATGAAGAAAATATATGAATGGGAAAAAAATATCGAATGAAGTCAAGTTAATCTCATTATTTCACAGGAAAAGAAGAGCTGCAAAGAATAACATGAATGAAAAATGATATAATTTAATCCAGCATGCGGGTGCGAAGAGGCCGTGCGTGCACTAGTATTTGGAATAGCTACATAAAGAAATAGCTAATTGAGCTGCGCAAAATGAAAGAAAATGCATCCAGATTTCCAGATATCTCTGTTAAATAAATAAAATTTCCGCTGAAGAATTTCGAACACTTGACAGCTTCAATCGAAAACATTTCATATTTAGAAAAATTTTGTGTCTCCCTACGCATAATTTTCGTCACGGCCGTCATGAGGCAGCGCTTCACGAACGCTCCGCGTCCGTGGAACTCTCCTCACAGCCGTCGTGATGAAAAAAATTGTTCGTCACTCGGCCTAAGGAACTGTCCAGGCTCATATAATTCCAAATTCATATTCGCCAGAAAAGTTCCTTACGGCCTTGTAACGAAAATATATAACCAATTCAGTATCGAATTGAGTTGGAATTCCAATTTTCATTGGAGTTTCATTGTGGGGTTGAATCACTTTTGTTGGATATAATATTCCAAGAGTCTTTGAAATCGAAATTTCCTTTCAAGCAATTCGAATTTGTGATTATTTGAAACAACACTGAATGATTCACAACTAATTACTGCACACCAATGCGCCGTCATTTAGGTTTATTGTCACTTTCGTTTGTAGTTTGACTCTAGAACGACCCGAGGTGTACTTTCCGCTGGAAAAGAAGCCTAGCGATCCTTTCACCGTCCAACCAACATCAGAAACACCACCGAATTCTCTCACAGGAAACTAATATTAACAGTGAAATTCATACACCAGTACTGTGATGTTTATTTCTAAAGACTTTCACAGTTGTTCGTAATATTATTATGAATTACAATGTCCTTGAGTTTTCAATTGGAAAATTTGCATTGCAGAATTAATGAATGGATGATTAAGAAACAACTCACATTATCTATTGCATATTTCCGAGGATTATTGATTATTACTGACAGTCATTAATCATTTTTATTGCAGTTTACCACTTTTTTTCGTTATATTTTTATCAATGATATGTTTTTAAGAGGGTCGTTATGTTAGTTTAGAACTTTTACCTCTGAACTCGCGATTTTAAATTCATTCTTAAAATAAATCGATGAGGGATAGGTAATTCAGGAAAAAGTTAAAAGAAAAATTTTTTCTTGCAATCGAATCATGAAGAATGAAATTTCAACTATGTGTTTGCGGGTTGTGATCAATAAATTTATCGACTGTTTATTTTCTTATAAATTAGTGTTTAGTTCCGTCTGAAAAAATCGATTGGTTGAATACAATTGAAGAAGAAATTCGATTGTTCAAAAGACTTTGACCCACTGAGTCATTTAAATATGTCCGATTACCTTCAACTTCACCCAGATATATTCGACATGGATTTGCTGTCGCATAAAAAAAAACTCGATTAATCATCACTTCAATCATGAAAATAATAACTTCAATGATAACGCCATGTTGAATGAGAATCAAGAAAAATTATGCAATTTAAATTGATCAAACTTGAGCATCCAATAATTATGCAAACGATAGTGATTAGAAATCATTAATTTTACAGGATACTATCCAAATTCAAAACCAAAAAAATGAAGAAACGATATTCAAGTATTTTCATCAAATATTAGCTTCAAAAATTCCAAAGGGTAAAGTTTCAACCGAATGCTTTTTTATTCATATTTTTTTTTCCTTTTTCGGAACTTAGCGAGTTTTCCATCGAAAATTCCCCCAATGACTTCGAAAGGGTCCCGTCAATAAACAGATAGGAAGAATAGAGATAATTCGAAACGAAAATTATTTCTCAGCTGATAAAAATCACAACAAATCATAGTCATCACTCTCTCTTCAACAAAATTTTTTTTTTGCAACTGAAGCTCAATGAGAAATGCTCGTCATATGGACAGGTACACCAGACGCACTTTAATTGAGTGCATGAATAAGACTGCACAAATCGTTTCAAGTTGATAAATAACATTTATATACTACTGTCCACAGAAGTGGGTATAGTAAATTTATACCTCGTCTAGCAGACCCGGTTTTGTGGAATAGATATATGAAAATTTTATTAACTTGCCGTCGAGGTCACCAGATGAATAAAATTGGTATTAAGTCCAAAGGTTACCTGATCGGTGCTACTGCAGTCATTTCTTGTTCTCCAACTATTGAAAATAAAATCACTTCAATAGAAATTCACTGATTGAATCCACTTTACCATTTTTAATTCATTAATTCATCCATTAATGAGAATTCGAACTTAGGAAATGAAATGGAAATCACAGATTTTTCATGAAAAAAAAATGTCAACGTCAGAATTATTTCGACCAATTTCTTCAAATAAATTTGCAATTTTCAAAGTAAACTATATTTTACTTAACAGAAATCAATAAATTGCGAAATTTCTTTGTTTGATTTCATTGACGGTAAATAAACATATCGCACGTGTTCAACGGAGAATTGAAACGTCACGTAAACCGATGTGATTCCTTCTACAGCCAACGATCGACTATTTTTACCCTCCACCACGCGTATAACCACATACGTTACTCATTCGTTATTATCCATTAGGGAATAACGCGCACAGAGGGCCATTCTCACTCTGAGAATGCGACGCGTGTTATTTCCTGGACGGAATGAAACAATTATAATATACACTCAACAATGGTGTGGGGTTGGACGAAAAACATAATATAAATTATTATAATTGTCTTGCGAATGATCACATGACGAGTAGAATCCTGGTATCGAATTCAATGCGCGTACCAATGTCCATTATGATACCTCAATGGCTATTTACCTTTTTTTTATTGCTTAATTATTCATCTGTGTCATAAGAGAATGATAATGACCACCTACTGAGGTAGTTTATAATATATGAACATAACGAAGAGTAGACGGTGATTAACGCAATCGAGTAATTGACAGAAAGTATTTTTTTTTTTATTTCTTTAATTCACTTTTCCGGACTTTTCGGTCTACTGGACAGTCAACATCTGAACCATTCTTTGTTGACAACGCCATCGTATGTTTCAAGCTTGAAAAAGAATGTCTAAATGTTTGCCTTCAGATACATAAATCAATAACATGCATTCCCGTTTCCAGAATACACAAATATAAAGAATCACCTTCTTGATTGCATGATTTTTTTTTCACGATTTAATTCTTCGTTTATGTTAATTTATCACTCAATAAGAAAAAGTTATTTTAAATTAAGGAAAAAATAATAATTATATTGCGCGAGAATGCTGATACCAGAAGAGCTGAGTGATTTTCTCAAATTACAAAGACTCTCGCTAGGAAACCAGAAATCCAAACCAGATCAATCGATCATCGAATTGAACTTCAAGAGAATCTAATGAAATTACCTCAGATCAAATCCTTTCAATGAATTCTTTCAATCACGTGCGCTCGAAGGAAACTTTGATTAAAAATCACTAACTAATCACTGAGTAATTACCGAAAGTTTTCTTCATCATTAAACGACACATAATAACTCGAAATTTCACATAGAAAATTCACAATTTCATAACCCACAAAAATAAAAATGAGGAAAAAACAGTTAAAAAAAATATCCCTTGTGAACAATTTTTGATTTCTTATTCTTATTTTAAATGAAAAGCGACAGTTCAGTGGGACTCGCGAACGACTTTCGAGTCCTACCGCAAGACTGATCGACCCGCGAATCGACACAGTGTGCAAACGATCGCTGGATCGTTGGTACGTAGAGAGTAACCAACGAATCAGACATAAGTCCCAGAGTTCCCCTCCCATCATCTCTTACTGACGTTATACTCTCTCTCTCTCTCCCTCTCTCTCCCCCTCTCTCTCTCTCTCTCTCTCTCTCTCTCTCTCTCTCTCCCTCTCTCTCTCTCTCTCTCTCTCTCATTCTTTTCTCCCACCTGATAATGTTTTTCCCACTTTTTTTCCACGTTGCTTTTTTTTTACTTCTTCGATTAATTTTTCCCCGTTACCTCCACATCGTTTGTCTGATTTCGATTGCGATTGATGTGTGTAATATCGGAGATCTCTCATCTTCCTCGATGCATGTTTTAATAGTTGGATCAGTTTCAAAGGAATTTGGATGGGGAAAGAGACAGAAAGAGAGAATAGAATAGAATACAATTGAATCATTTATGGCAAATCTGATTTTTATACATTTTTATGAACATTTGCGTCATCTCCTAATCGATAGTAATCTGATAGAGAGAGAGAGAGAGAGAGAGAGAGAGAGAGAGAGAGAGAGAGAGAGAGAGGAAGAGGAGGGGGAGGTTACAGGGATTTTTTTATCTATTTTTTTGGAGCGAGGAGCAGAGAAAAAGTGAAAGTTTGAGAGCTCCTTTAATTTTTAACAACCTTCAGAGATATTTTTCACACATTCCTTCTTTCGCGAGGAAGGATTTCTTCTTCGGTCTTCCTTCTTTATAAATTTTATTGGAAATCATAATTTGAAACTCTCCAAATGGGGATATTTCATGAAAAAAATTTATTGTCGGATATGAAAATTGGATGAAAAATATTAGATACGTATTTCTTCATTTTGAAAAATAATGAAAAATAGACATGCTATAGGCGATTAAAAAAGTCCAGAGGTATGAGGTCACCCATATACAAATCATTGTGACGTCACACCTCTGGACATATTTCAATTGGCTATGCTTTCTCAATTTTTAATTTTTTTCAAAAATAAAAAAATACGTATCTAATATTTTTCATCCAATTTTCGGGTTTCATCATTTTTTTCGAAGAAAAAAATTTACGAAATAGCCCTATTATGAAAAATTGATACGTAGCCAAATTTTATTTTATTAGAGACAGATTTTCGAGAAAAAATTCTTAGTTTCACCCTAAATTCTGTAGTGAATTGGTAAAACGGCTTAAGTCGACTTAGCTTTCAGCTAATTTTTATAGGGAGATAGCAAAATTTTTATAGGGACTTATTTGTAGAGCGAAGTAAGAGCTAGAAAAAAGGTCCGGATCAAAATTTTGCTATCTCTTCTAAATCCTGAGATAAATAATGAAAACTGACCTCAGGAGGAAATTGACTTATTGTTAGACCGTTTTACTACTTCGCTACTGAATTTGAAAAAGACGACCTGTTTTGCCGTCGAATTCATTTTACGTTAGTGATTTTAGTGACCTCATTAAATTTATGATTTTAGCGATTGGAAGCATGATTATCAGCGATTTCATATAACTCACCATGATTTCATCGATCTTAACAAACTGAAATCAATGACTGCATGATTGACATCACTGAGATCTCACCAACCGAAATAATAATCTATGACTAAGAGAATGTTTACGTCCACAAAAAAAAGTTGATTTAAGTCGATAATCTACCTTATTCAATTAGAGTTACGCTACCTTTGACAATGAAGAAAAAAAGTGACGCTACCTCAATCAATCTGATTCTCTAACCTACCGTAAGTAGAAAATCGGATTGATTCAAACAGAAAGACATCAGTCCGTTTTACAATCTGAATCAAATCGAAAAATATTTAAATCATACTGACGATGACTAAAAAAATAATTCTTACGTATCGTTACACCGTGATGAGAATGATTACATCATCATGTTAGGCTACGTGAGATATTACAGATTGATCCTTTTACCAATGAAGCGCGAATTGATCGATTGATAAATATTATTCACGACGTTGTGGCATCAACTTCTGTGGAAGTTTCCCTACTCCTCGTTGAAGATAATGGTCGCAATTGCTTAAGGTAGTTTTCGCGTGAATCGGTTAGCTTACCGATTTTTTCAAATTTATAGGAGGCATTCCTATATACGTGATGCATTTCCCGTTAAAATTTTGCGTCATTCTAACTGCCAGTTTAGAAGATATTAGGCTTCAAAGTTTGCTTTTCGTACGGCCCTGGCCATTTTTAACACATGAAGCATAGGAAATTAAAATATTGAATATCTTCGATTCTGTGTGTCAAAACTTGAC
Organism: Coelinius sp. EB29; assembly: GCA_035578325.1. Lineage (NCBI taxonomy): Eukaryota > Metazoa > Arthropoda > Insecta > Hymenoptera > Braconidae > Coelinius > Coelinius sp. EB29. The sequence continues at coordinate 3,854,717 of JAOZGT010000006.1, forward strand.
CAGTTTTTCACTGCACGTGTATTGAACATATATTTGTCACATACTATTTTCTCGGAATTCGGAATTCCCATTTAAAAAAAAGTTTTTTATGCTAAAATGGACGAAAAAAAAAACTGCCTAACATGCTCAAGGCCTGAGCATTGTCCCGAGTGGAAAATCTCGGTCCGAGGCGTTACACGCCTGATCAGGTATCAGAGTAAGGTCCTGATCCGGGACTGATCGTAGCCTTACCACAATTTCCACACGGGTGTGAGGTTGATTGAGAGAGGGATTTTACAAGTGTTCTGGTAGCTCAGATAGTAAGAGCACCCGGTACCAAACAGAAATAATCAAAGTCTTCGAAAGAAATTGCCTAAGGGCATGTCTTTTTATGTACAGATCCGCTCACAGTGATTATTAACATCAGGTCACTAACAAAAGCCTTTATGATAAAGCACAAATCCCTCGGATTGATAATTTCATTCTGCGTCTAGCTAGAAATTATTATATCAAATTAAAAAACATAGATAATGAGACTATTAATTCATTTATTGAATTCCCAGAGCTTGAAGCAATCGGTCGTGCAAGGTGTGGCTCAATCAAGCCCGAATACTTCACAACGTATGATAAAAAAAAGTCTATTTCAAGACGACAATAATATTCCAATTTTATATCACATTAGTAGACATAAAAATAATAAAATTATCTCTATAGATAATTTCTTAGAATGTCCTTTTAAGTATTCTAGAACATTCCCCGATATTGATCTCAACGACTTTTACAGAGTTAATAAACAGTTTTGGTGGCTGGATATTGACGACAAGTATATGAGAGAATGAAAAATTAGAGAGGAAATATTTAAACAATCAAATAATTCAAATAGTATTAGAAGACGCAATAGATTTGCGAGACAAAACTACAGACCTCCATAAAATTTAACGATAAACTAAATAAATATAGTACAATGTACATCAAAATTAATATAACACAATAGGCGAACATCATGTTATAATATTGTACTACTTTTTCTCTTTTAGAGTCTATCAGGACTCAAACATTTAAATAATAATCCAAAATTATATTAGGCAATTTCTTAAATACATAATTAAATTAAGATACCCAATATAAAACAAATTGATTAATGTAAAGGAAAAAAAATATACATAATAATCATAATAACAAAAATAATTATAGTGAGTAATTGGTTAAATAACAATTAATATAAAAATTACAACTGATAGGGATTATCTTTCTTCGTCTTATTCAGATCGCACATAATTAAAAGTCCATTTTTTTCGCAAATTAGCAAGTAATTATTTTTTTTTTATAGGGCTCAAAAATCAATAATGCTAGCACAATAAAAATTCACTCAAAACCTAATCAAATTGTCATCATAAAAGATTAATAATCAAGAAAATGTATTAATTACAAAATTCACGTCTCTTGAAAATATCGTTTAAATCTCGAGAGCCAGCCATGGCCAAAGTTTACGTTAAAACTTAATCGTATCCAATAATTTTTTTAATAACTAGTTTTTAATATTGTAAATAACTGTAAATACTGACGTACTTAAATAAAAACCATGTTGAGAAAAAAAAAAAGTAAGAGAGCACCCCGCGCAATACTGGGAGGTCCCGGGTTCGATTCCCGGTTAGGAACGGTTGAAATTTTTCTTTCAAAATTTCAATTTATAATTATTTGCCTATGATGGAGGCGGTGAAACCCGAGTGGAAAATCTCGGTCCGAGGCGTTACACGCCTAATCAGGTATCAGAGTAAGGTCCTGATCCGAGATTGATCGTAGCCTTACCACAATTTCAACACGGGGTCTTTAGGATGTGACATCAAAGTTTGATTGCAACAACACGGTGTGTGATTTATCGAATAATGAAAAAAATAGATACGGCCCTTAGCGAGATAACTACCTTAAGCAACTTCTTAACTCATTCCGCCATCTTACAGTTCTCCACTTTTAGACATTTTGTAGTAGTGTGCGTGCGCCAGCGTATTTTTCTTACGGCGCATGTAAGAGTATTTATAGTTCATTGGTTTTATTTCAAAGTTGGGAAGAAATTTCAATTGAAGAAAAGTTATTTAGTTTTAATAGATGATAAATTCAATACAAATAAATGAATGAACGTTGTTAACTCGAGATATATTACTCTTGTATTTTATTGAATTCTATCCTAAATTTTCATTATCTTTTGTCGAAGACGAACTTCGCCATGTCATTTATTATTTGAAATTAATATCTCAAAACAATTTACCTCTTTCAAAGTTACTAACTATATTCAATGTACATTATAAAAATTTCTCTTCTTACCTCACTATCTATCCACTCATTCATCCACACACTAATCTTATATTTCGGATTATTCAGTCTTAATTATAACGTTTCATTTAATAAACAAATAATTATTAAAGTTCAATTTAGTTCATAAAAAAAATGACGATACAAATACTAATAAATAATAATGACGAAGAGCTCAGACTACTCGAACACAAGAGAATGAATTGAAAGGACATAAATGTGAACGTGTCAATGTCCGAGTAGCGAGAGAGAGATTTTTGGATGATCACTGTACTGGTGTAACACCGAATAAAGTTCAATTAGAGCGCCTTACATCGCCCAATTGAGAAATGATTGATGACACATTTCTCATTTTTCATTGTAACGCGCATACACCGATACACCACTAGAATTGCCGCGAACATTCACACTTAAAGTTCCCGATAGTTTCGTTCTCATTGTGTTCTTTGCGAGAACGTTCTCCGGACTTTTGTTCTCAGTGAGAATTGTTCCCGAAATTTTGTTCCCATTCTGTTCTTCATGCGAAAGTTCTCGATAGTTTTGTTCTCGTTTCGTTCTCAGCGGGAATCGTTCTTGAACTTTTGTTCCCATTCTGTTCTTCATGCGAACCTTTTGAATAGTTTTTCTCTCGTTCTGCTTTCATCGAGAACCTTTCGGATACTTTTGTTCCCGATTTGTTCTATTGTGAGAATTGTTCTTCACAAAGGCTTCACCTCCGTGAAGAACGAAACCTAAACTCGTTCTCGTTCTCGGTCCCTGTTTTTTATATCTTACATTTTCTGGAAAATTCATTGATCCTGGAAAATCATCACCCTGTCTGACTAATTCACGCTAATCATTCACTACAAAATTGAAAAAGTAAAATTATCCGATTTTAGAAGTATTATTTCAGGAAAATAAAAGATTTTTCCCAGCACGAGTTTATTTTGTTGGATTATCCATTCAAACCGTCGGCGCGTGTCTCCGAATTCACCGAGCGACGTTGTCACTTCGAATTTCTGTGCCCCCTCCATGCGTCCACGAGCGTCGAGAGTATGTGGGAGATTCGAACTTTGTTCATGATCATTTAATTAACTATGAGTCAGATCGATCTGAAAAAATTTTGAACGATGCATGAAGGATCATTTTACAAGATGGTGATTTTTAGAAAAAACGGTAAAACGCGTTTTTTTTATATAAAAATAAAGGTGAATTCGGAGGTACTTAGTATAGAGGGCTGCGTGTTAACGCACCGTGAAAATGCAAACTTTGATAATTTTTTTCTCGGCTTCTGCTAGTCAGATCGATACCAGATTTTTAGAGATGGTCAAGTAGACTCTTCTCTATTGCTAGTAAAAATTTCATCAAATCGGTAAAAAGGGCAATCCACGGCATAACTACCTTAAATCGAGAATATTGCAGAAGGCAGTGAGAACTAATCGTTTTTCGCGTTCCTCTCAGTGAAATTCTCGAATGCACCTGAGTCATGCGAGATGCATTGCAATCTTCTAGAGAATTCAACCACTTTAAACTTATTTTTAGTCAATTGATGACCCTAGCTCGACTCGAGACTATATTTTATGATCTTACTGCGAAATCCAACAGAAAGATGGAAAGATGAAGCAAGACTATATATACCTTGTTTTGCAGGGGGCTGCGGTTTTTTCGGATGAGTACAAGCAGTCGAGCATTTTCAAATTATTTTTCTTTAGACGCTTCTTTTTTAAACATTTTAATCGCGTCGTATTCTCCGAACGCAGTGAATTATGAACAAGAACTTGTTCCAAACAATTGTAATATCTAGGCATTTCTCGGAATATTGTCGGTTATTTTTATTCCGTCCGACTATATATTTATTCAATAATTTTATCAGTCTATTAGGAAACAATTCCATAATTGAACAACCAGGTAAATTTCTACTGGAACGCACGAGCTTTTAACTCATTTCTAGACGAGAAATTGGGTTGGAACTTCGGGGTCTTCTGATGTCCCAAGGATCCAAACTTTTGCATCGAGAACTTTTCTGCTCAATAGAATTATGAAACTGATCACTTTTACATAATTTTTTTAATTCAAGATAATTTCCTTCTTTCTCTCGGACTTTGTTATTTTAAACGCGACCATGACCGTACCGTTTGCTCTCGTCTGAACCGATTTATTCCGCTAGAGCTCTTCGAGAAAGTTGGCAGAACGATTGACTATTCAATGTCGAATTCTGTTCGGTTCCATAAAGTTATCCATGGTTTCTCAATCCATAAGGTTATTATATATATTATTAACCCTGAACTACGGTCCAGGAGGAAAGGAAAAATTACATCGAGAATACGACAGGATGAAAAATCCATAGCTCCCCTAATCAGTACGGAAGAAAAAAGAGTGAATAATTCCATAGACGCTCAAGAAGAAAACAATATTATGTACTTTGCACGGTGCACAGTTAATCAGCTTTGTCAAATATAAAATTGAATCACCATTTATCTTCTCAATGGAAATGTTCTGAAAATTATGTATGATTGTTCTGAATCATCAGAATTGTTCAAAAAGATGAGACTAAAGATTTTCGCTTGTTTTTTTTTTGCTAGAATATTTTGTAAAAAAGGACTTTCAGCTTTCCAATTCTGCAATTGTTCTATCAAAATAACTTGTCTACGAGAAGAGTCCAATAGAAAGTTTTTGGATTCTCTAAAAACACCATATCCCTCCCTTGTATTTCTTCTGCGATTATTCATCATTTACATTAACTCAGGAAAACGTTGAACAAAACATCACTAATACGCTTATAATTTTTTGTAATGTAGGTTGCCGAGGTGAAGGAAAATATGCACGTCATTTGGTACAACTGTTGGACCTTGAAAACATCTGAATGTACTGAGAAATCACAGGAAATGCCCAAGAGAATGAATTGATTGAAGATTAATTATCATTAAAAATATTCCATTCAAATTTTTCATTCCAAGAAAACCGTTTTTTGGAATTCCATGTAAATATTACAATCAATCCATATTTTCTCCATGAACGTTACTAAAAACAATGAAAAAAAAAAGAAAATAGATTGATTAACGATTCTAGTCTCAATATCAATTTCAAATTATTTTCAATCCTAATGCCAATATAATAGGACTTTATAAATTTTCAATTTTAATCTCATACTCATGGATTTCATGAGAATTCGAATCCTGATGAATCCTTCCGTAAAAATTTACAGTCTGTAAAGTTTAACATATCAGTCGCCTATTACCTATATTTGAATAACGTTGTTCTTTCTATATTTCTGCATGCGTGACTATCTACAAGAGAACAGAACACGTGTTTGTACATGATAACTCTAGTGACTTTTAATATTATTATTACGAGATCAGTCTTATTATACCAATGAAAAATTACGAAACGTTGTTCCAAGACGTTGGAGCTCATTCGAGAATCAGTCATCACAAGAGAATTGCTGGAAAGTTTTCATTAAATTTTGTGAGATGAAAAATCAGTAAGAAACTACTGAAAGGTGGAGTTTTTTGATAAAAATCTTTGAATGTTTTGTAGCTGAACAAACCTCCAAAAAAAAAAGTTCCCCTAAGTATTTTCTCCAAAGTCACTCATTATTAAGTTTGAATTTGAAAATGAGACGTGAAAAACTGGCGTATTACGTTTCACCATTTTACTACTAAATTATTATCTATAAAGTTTCAACCAAAAAATTTTCTCTCCCTTTATCGGCTTCGGAACTTTACGAATTCCTAATTTCAATGATTTTTCGTAACCAATTTCCTCTAACTTTCCATTATGACACTATTTTCAAAACTTGGAAGAAATCTTTTCATCAACGAATCATTCTGAAATTCCGTTGAGCCATTCAAGATGAAAATTTCATGATAAAATGAAGATAATGATAGATTTTATTGAATTCTATTGACTGAGTGAATGATCTCGGACAGGTGCACTAGCCAGAGATCCATCGTTCATTACTTTTTTCTTTAATTTTCACATGGCACTGTAACACTGGTCAAGAGAAGGTCCCCGTCACTTTCCCCAACAATTGCGCAACGCTGTTCTACACGAACCAATGATGTAACAAAACGATTAAATAACGTCGGAAGAAATATACCATTGCGAAAAAAAAAAATATAGTAAAATTGTTGCATCTTGCCTGAGAAGGAGAGGGGAGGAGAGGATTATTACAAATAATTTGAAATTCGGCCTTGTCCTTGAGCCATTAAATGAAGAGGTCGATTACATGAAACAATTTCGTGAGGAAGAAGTTAATTAATGACATCGTGTGTCTTTAGAAATGAATTTGTTCCAATATTTAATTTATATGACGGAGGTAAAAATTCAATGTTTTGGAATATAAACTCGACGTAAATTTCATAACTATACATTCAATCTTTTACTGGAATCAATTCCCACTAGGCATTAATATATGAACTAATTCCTCAATATGAATTAATTGATTTTAAATTTTAAAAAGTGTCGTTGAGGGGGAATATGCATTTAATATAAATTGTTCATGGAAATTGACACGGTCATACATCATTACATTTATTCATTATTTTTTTCCATTTCTGTTATAAAGTACACTTCCGCATTGGGAGTTTTTCACTGCAAAATTCCCTGACAATGAAATCGTACAAATGGGAAATATTCCATGAATATTCAATTAGTTATAGGTATTCGCAGATTATATTCATAACTTGAATAATCTTTTGACATCCGAGGAAGATATTTTTCCACCAATGACGCAGCGATCTGACGTTATTTGCGTCCGAAGTTTTTACACTAGTTCCTACTATGTTGTCAGTAGTCCTTGGGCAATTACTTTATATTCTTCAGCGCTAAAGAGAAGGAAATAAGCGAAAATAAGAGTAAAATTGTGACGAAGGAGTGAGCAAATTACTACAGAGAACTGGAGCAATGAAATTGCCTCCAATTGGAAAGAAAGACAAAACAATGGAGGTGACGCTTGAAACTGCTCTGAGGGTAACGTCCATGCAAGGTCTACCAGAAAGTCGACGCACTGTATGAGAGATACCGGGGCAAAAGCGAAAGTCTCCGGTGCAAGCGTACTCGCATGGTCATTCACGTGGCCTCTAGGCACAATTGGGAATTTCCAAATTCTCCCACCGAAGTCACTAATGCAAAAAGTTGTTTTATTTATCGATTTCATTTGAATATTCCAGGGGTTCGTTTTACAATTTTTATTCATTTATTGGTATTGACAAATTTCTTGGGATAGGATTGAATAAACTAACTGAAAAATGTTCAGAGCATGAAAAACAATCTACTAGAAAATTTTTTCCAATTTCAAAATTAAACCCAAGAAAAAATTAACTTGAGTTAATGAATTCTTCCCATGTCAGTAATATTCTTCACTTGGATTTTTTCGAAGTGGTGGATGCCTAACAATTTCTCATGTTTTTCACGCTTTCTTAGAATTTGTGATGTTGATAATTTATTTGTAATTCTTTTTGCGAATTTTATTGGACAGATTTTCAACTTCGTAACATAAACACGAGTATTATGAAACACAGCTGCATAAAATGATGAAAGTTTTCACAATTTTTCATCTCTAAATTCCTCACAAGGAGAGAGTGAGAGAGACAGAGAGAAAGAGAGAGAGAGAGAACGAATCAATCAATGATCATCAATCTTCGATCAATTTCGTTTTTTGGCTTCCGAATGGAAGCCTTTACAATCGTTCAATTTTCACATTTTCCAATTTTACCTGGAAACAATGTAGAATGGTCTGAAACGTAAAAATACGAAGTTTGGCGAGAATGTCTGTATGTGTACATGCTGACCGGTGGTCACTTTTTCGTAAATTGAGCAATTAAACGAGTAAAAGAGTTCCAAGAAATCTGAAATTTTGTGAGATAGTTGGAATTAGATGGGGCTAGTTCTGTGCCAAATTTCAGCTTGATCGATCGATTGGTTCTCGAGATATTGCTATGTATCGAAAATTCGTTTTCCTTCAATATCTCGAAAATGATTGGACCGATTCCATTATTTTTTTTTCAAAATCTTCGTCTCGATGTCTTCTATCTTAATCAATCAAAATATGTATATCCGTTAATACAAAGTTTTCGAGATATGGCCATTTTTGTGTTTTTCACTCAAAATACTTGTAAACACGTTAACTTTCGAAAAAATCGAGATATTAACTTGAAATTTGGTATGAAGGTGTCTTCTATGATTATAATATTTTGTATTTAAAAACATTTCAATCGGACGATTAGTTATATTTAACTTTCGAGATAGGAAATGCAAAACATTTACTATAATAATACGCGAAAAGGATTGAAAGGATCATTCGGAAGCGCTCCGTCAATTGATTGATGGCGAAAAAAAACGCACACGTAAAATTAACAAACTCCACAACCGCAAATCTGTAGTTACAAATATATAGCCGCATGTCGCTGCCGCCTACTTGTTTTCAAAAGTTAGCGTGTTTACAAGGATTTTCAGTGAAAAACAGAAAAATAGCCATATCTCAAAATTTTTGTATTAACGGGTATAGATATATTTTAATTGATTAAGGATGTTTAGAATTTCAATTGAGCAACTCGCGAAAGAAAGAAAAAAAAAATTTCAAATAATTAATTCACGATATGAAATAATTCTTTTGCTAATTTAGAAGTCATGTAGTGGACTTTTTTCTCAACAAAAACTAAAATTATGGCAAAATTCAATGAATATAAACACATTTGTGACTACAGTAGTAGTAGCGAATTTTTGATCGCGCAACGTCGCATTTATCGGCTGGTGGAGAAATTGTAACTGTTTATATAATTTGGATTTTAATAAATCTCCAATAATTTGGTTGATTGTCAATCCCCTCTGGATATTATTTATTCTTAAAATTATATTTATGATGATGATGACAGCTTACGGAATTTGTTGGGTTATGTTGTTTTTCTGACGGCCAAAAAGGATTCAACGTAACCTACATTACCGATATCACTCAGCTGTGCGTACGATGTTGTCGAGTCCCGCGACTCGTAATGACGGCCAAAATTTTTCTCGTCAATTCAAAAGTGAAACGAAAATATCTCTCTTATATTGATGGGTAGCCCCATTTTTCGTGTGGGCAAAATATTGCCCGTTTCCCGGTGTAAGTCACTTGAAGTTTTTTTTCAAGATCATGAGTGTCTATCCTATCGCTTTTTTTTTCTAAGCACACGCGGTCACGGTTCTCCCATAAGAGTAATGATACCCAGAACAGTTTTCAGAAATTAATTTCTCATTAGAATGCTTGGGTTGGGGGTTTGAGATTGCTATCAACTCGTGGCTTCGGTATTCAACTGTTATGTTAAGAAAAGTCGAAATTTCTTTGAATATTGTGAGTTTATGGTAAACATCCTTAAGATAGAAAACATCGAGACGAAGGTTTTGAAAAAAAAAAAATTAATCGATTCAGTCGTTTTCAAGATATTTGATAAAATCTATTTACATACAACGTTGAATATCTCCGGAACCGCTTGTCCGATTGAGCTCATTTTTATTATCAAACATGACAATCATGAGAGTCACCTTCATGCCAAATTTCAAGTTGAAATCTCCATTTTTTCAAAAGTTAGCCGGTTTATAAGAATTTTCCGCAAAAAAACGAAAATTGGCCATATCTCTAAAACCTTGCATTGACCGGTATATATATCCTGGTTGATTCAGATATTAGACGACGAGACGGAGATTTTGAAAAAAAAAGCTAATAGGTTTGGTCATTTCTGAGATATTCACAAAAAACGATTTACAAACAAATCCCTATTTCTCAAAAACTACTTAATCGATCGAGCTGAAATTTGGCACAGAATTAGCTCCAACTAATACCAACAATCTGAGAAAATTTCAGATTTGTTGGAAATGATTTTTCTAATTAATTGGTCAATTTAAGGAAAAGGGACCCCCGAGTGGACACGCGAACAGACGGATATTGGCTCCAAACTTCGTATTTTTACGTTTCAGACCATTCTACACCATTTCCAGCCAAAATTAGAAAATGTAAAAATAGGTCGCTGACAATGCTTCTATTCGGAAGCAGAAAATCTGAAAAGTACACAGGAGTAAATGTACAAACTTTTTCTTTTTGTTTTGAACGAACTAATGTTTTAAGCACCCCCACATGCATTTTCTTTAAAATAATAATAATAATAATAATAATAATAATAATAATAATAATAATAATAATAATAATAATAATAATAATAAATCAAAATAAATTCAAATTAATGTCTAAACTCCATAGACATGTACACGTTACTTTAATCAAAGCTAGCGGTTTGAGCATCATTTGCACTCGAGTTGGAATTTAATTTGAAAAAAATGAAGAAATTAATTTGTTTTTATTTATTACAAAAAGAAACTAATTAGTGAAAAAATCGGTACGTGTGTCTTAACTCCAATTAAGTATATTATCTTCAATGTCGTTAAATTTCAAAGTTCTCACATTGATTGAACAAAAACCACGATTTTTTAAATAAAATTGAATCTTCCGCCAGCGAATCTTTCGCTAGCTTCAGCATCATGATTGTATTGTCGATTCATGAAGAATTCTCCTCAAAATCATTGTTGAGAAACGGATGTTGAAACGAGAGCGAAGATCTGCGACGTAAACGTGAAAGCGGTCAATCCGGCTGCTGGGTTACATAAAACCATCAACGGAAAAGTCATCATATCGGTGCGAACCCGAACTCTTGTATACCCTACCAACAAGATCAGGCCTGGCATCTTTCACGTAATTACCAGACAACTCTGTGCATTGAATATAAGTTGACAATTAATAACGTCACCTTCTCATCCTGCCCACGCCCTCATTAAATATAAACTTCGCAGACACGCTCGCATTATCGCTCGATGGAAGTGGGCACGTCGTTCGCAACTACTCGGTAATGTTTTACGTAAACACAGACCGTACAATGGAAGTGCGAATTCTGGCTAAAAAGAAGCGTATGAATTTTTTCGCTGCTCCAAACCTCGGAAAGAAGAAATATTGTGACAGCCCAAAGCCTTGATCAAAAGCCCCAACTTCACTGAGAGAAAAAAGTTCTGGGATCACGAAACCATGTACTTGCGAGAAGAAAATGTGATATTGATATGCCGATGATTAAACTAGTTTGTGTCAAATACGTCAAACTTATTAAATGAAACTTTTCTGTGGCGATATGAAATCGATGCTGAATTTTATTGGAGAAACCTGTATTTTCGTCCATAACTATGCACACTAAATAGCAGATCGAAGGTTCCATGTCACCACAACACAAATAAAAATAACACAAACAAAAATAACACGAACCAAAATAACACAAACAAAAAAAACATAAACATGAATAACTCGGGATAATAACATATATTTGAACTTAAGGATGTTCTGCCTTGATGGCAATGGGGGGGGGGGGGGGAGGTGAGCTGTAGGGGAAAGGTAGGATTTTCTGGGGAATTCCAACCCCTGAACACGAAAAAATGAAATTTTGAATTACCCCATTGAGGTTATATTTGGTCACTTTTACAGTGCCATTATATTATTCCTCATGACTCTTTTTCCTAATAAATATTCATAGGATCGATCAAAAAATTTCCAACAATCAATTTAATAATTTTTGAAAAAATAAAAATCTGGTCGTTAACAGCGGCAACGTTGGGAACTAGAGAAATTTGGTAACACGGGCTGGTACCATTGGCTGACTAGGGCCACACTCGGCTGTAAACGTTTATTCATCCCCCAGATACCCCAGATTTGTATTTTGCGCGCTGCCCTCTCTCTTTGAATGTGTTGCGACGTTGTCGTACTTTCCAGCTGCGCGCGCAAGAAAGGTAAATTTTCGCTTATTTTGGCATTTTTTATAACTAATTATTAGTCTGAGGGATGCGTAAGAATATAACGTTTCTTCTTGACGTAACGATTGACCTATAGTCGGAGTTTCATTACGCTAGACCCATTTTTTATCGTTTTCACCAACTTTTCGTGAATTTTCGATAAGAACACGTGTTAAATTGATATTTTTTAAAAAATCATAACTTGACGTTTAAATTCAATCGAAATGAATTACTTTAATAAATTTTTTCCTCAGTGCCAATTACTATTAGTATTATCCTTATCTGTGTTATTTATGTTTATGATATTTTTGTCTGTGTTATTTTTGCTTGTGTTATTTTTGTATGTTATTTTTGTTTGTGTTATTTTTGTTCGTGTGTGGTGACGTGTTACCCAGATCGAATGTCTTTTAAGTGCTTCATAATGAGTATGATTCAATCAGTTCTGTATTTATATTGAATCTGTGGGTTTGAATGAATCACAAATTTGTTATCCTAATAGCACGTGGTGTCAAGTCAAACACATCTTTCGAATTCAGTCAATAGAGATAGAGATTTGCTTGCATGATTTGTTACTATTTAGAATCCACTCTAAAAAAAGACATGACATAGACAAGGACAGAAATTATCGAATGGAACGAGACATTGAACATGGCGGACATCGAAATCGAAACAAGACGAACGAGACTGATGACGGGGTTCAGAGAGAACACCGAGAGATGGGATTGTGATCGGACAAAAAAGGCGCGCAACATATAAACGTTATCGTTGCTACACAGGGGAACATGAGAAACATTCCACCATTAATTGTGAAGGATTATTATTATAAGCTTTTTTTTCCAATTATTCTCGGAATTTTTTTTTAAATTCTGATTCTAATTAATCAGGGTACAATATTTGGGGTTATGTAGGAATTATAAATATAGAAAAAATGAAGGAAGAGTAAAATTGAATAAAAATATATAATTGGGAATGAAAATCAATTAGAAACAAGAAATACAAATACATGAAACTGGAACCACCGCACGGCAGCTTGCAGCCGCGCTGACACTAGTAAACACAAATTACCGACGGAATTATTTTCAAATTCTGCGAAGAAGCCCTGAAGTTGATCTAAAATTCTGGATTGTTTAATACAATTATACAATCCCTCACAGAATCTCACAATTGAATTTGTTTGGGGAAATTCCGTATTCAACTGAAACAATTATGCGAAACGACGAAGTTGAAAAGTATTTGTGACAAAAACATCTCGTATGGAACGAGATCAATGATTTTTCCAGGCGGTAAGTGCAAGATTTTCAAAGATAAATTTTTAACATGAGAGAGGAGCAATTGAGTTCGAAAACATGGCATGCCCGAGTGGAAAATCTCGGTCCGAGGCGTTACAAGCCTGATCAGGTATCTGAATAAGGTCCTGATCAGAGACTGATCGTAGCCTTACGACAATTTCCACACGGGTGGTCACTTATAATAAATGAAAAATCTCTAAATATATTAAAAGTATTGCTTCATGTGAGTTAACCTGAAATGGATCGAAGGGTGTTTCTGTTTTTCTCGTAAGAAATTTCGTACTTGTATGGAATGGCTCAGTCTATTTAATGAAGAGCGGATTTATTTATTCTATTATCTTAGGCTCTGATTCGAAATCCCTTTTCAATTCTTGAAGTATAAATTCATTTTGATGTGAGAGCATGTCTGCTTAGATTGTCTAATTATAATATTTATTTGATAATAGGAAATTATTGACATAATTTCTTGAAATATTGATATTATAAATAAGAAACAAATTTTCTATAACATTTTTTACAGAAACATTCGAATTTCTTGTGGCAAGTATTTCAAGTTTTGCTCAGAAAAAATATGAGTTGAAAAATTAAGAAAATTCAACGACTGAATAAAAATTAATATTGAAAAAATGTGCAAAAAAAATTATCCGACATTGAAAATTTTCCCATTTCTAAGTGGCTAAAAAAAAGAAATTAAATAGAAACAAGTAGGCGGCAGCGACATGCGGCTATAGATTTATAACTACAGATTTGTGGTTGTGGAGTTTGTTAATTTTACGTGAGCGTTTTTTTTCGCCATCAATCAATTGATGGAGCGCTTCCGAATGTTCCTTTCAATCCTTTTCGCGTATTATTATAGTAAATGTTTTGCATTTCATGTCTAGAAAGTTGAATATCTCCGGAACCACCTGTCCGATTGAGCTGATTTTAAATACCAAATATTACAATCATGAGAGTCATTGGAAAATGTGAAAATTGAACGATTGTCAAGTAGGCTTCCATGCGGAAGCCAAAAAGAACAAAATAGTCGAGTATGTTACAAGGGCCGATAAGTATTTTTGTAAGAAATATGTCATAATCCGCGCCTGATGATCTCATTTATTGTAAAAATACTTATCGGGCCGTGTAACATACGCTATTTTATGTTACGAGGCCCGTCCAACCGAGTTCTGAGAAGCCCTAGGGCGATAGGCAGCAGTTAGCGGCCCTAGGGCCGAAAAGAACGAGGTTAGGGCGGGCACGAGTGACATAAAATAAGTGATAGCATATGGAGCTGAAGGATTAATATCCAAGTAGCTCCAAGCGGCACTGAGAGTAATGTTACTCTGAGATTTTCGTATTATTTTTCCGAAGATAATACATCGGAGTTAAAAAATCCCTTGCAAAAAAAAAAATGATATCTATCGGTAATCTTTGTCATTGAAAACCCACTTTAGATAAGCAAATGATTCACTTCTTAGAGCAATCCAAATGTCCTGAATAAATTTTTCATGTATTTGTCTCAAGAAAATGTATCTTTAATAAAATAACCACCACTAGTAAACATTTATTTATTTATTTATTTTTTGCTTCCAAATGGAATTTATTTTTTGCTTCCAAATGGAAGCATTGTCATCGACCTATTTTTACATTTTCTAATTTTGGCTGGAAATAATGTAGAATGGTCTGAAACGTAAAAATACGAAGTTTGGAGCCAATGTCCGTCTGTTCACGTGTCGACTCGGGGGTCCCTTTTCCTTAAATTGACCAATTGATTGAAAAAATCATTTCCGACAAATCTGAAATTTTGTCAGATTGTTGGTATTAGTTGGAGCTAATTCTGTGCCAAATTTCAGCTCGATCGATTGAGTAGTTTTTGAGAAATAGTGATTTGTTTGTAAATCGTTTTTTGTGAATATCTCAGAAATGACCAAGCCTATTGGCTTTTTTTTTCAAAATCTTCGTCTCGTCGTCTACTATTTGAATCAACCAGGATATATATACCGGTCAATACAAGGTTTTAGAGATATGGCCAATTTTCGTTTTTTTGCGGAAAATTCTTATAAACACGCTAACTTTTGAAAAAATGGAGATTTCAACATGAAATTTAGCATGAAGGTGACTCTTATAATTGTCATGTTTGATATCAAAAATGAGCTCAATCGGACAAGCGGTTCTGGAGATATTCAACGTTGTATGTAAATCGATTGTATCGAATATCTCGAAAACGACTCAATTGGTTAATTTATTTTATTTTTTCAAAACCTTCATCTCGATGTCTTCTATTTTGATCAATCAAAATATGTATACCCGTCCATACAAAATTTCGATATATGTCTATTTTTCCGTTTTTCACTGAAAATCCTTGTAAACACGCTAACTTTTGAAAAAATGGAGATATCAACTTAAAATTTGGCATGGAAGTGACTCTCATGATTGTAATGTTTGGTATTTAAAAACATTTCAATCGGACGATTAGTTATATTTAACTTTCGAGATAGGAAATGCAAAACATTTACTATAATAATACGCGAAAAGGATTGAAAGGATCATTCGGAAGCGTTCCATCAATTGATTGATGGCGAAAAAAAACGCCCACGTAAAATTAACAAACTCCACAACCGCAAACCTGTAGTTACAAATCTGTAGCCGCATGTCGCTGCCGTCTACTTGTTTATTTATTTTGTATAAAGGTCCAACAGCATAGAGCCAATTATAGGACCAAATCATAAAGTACAATAGTAGATTATGTTACAAGGGCCTTCAGCGCGGATTATGATATATTTGTCGCAAAAATACTTATCGGGCCGTGTAACATACGCTATTTTATGTTACGAGGCCCGTCCAACCGAGTTCTGAGAAGCCCGAGGGCGATAGGGTGCAGCCCTAGGGCCGCTAACTGCTACCTATCGCCCTAGGGCTGAAAAGAACGAGGTTAGGGCGGACCCAAGTGATATAAAATATACGTTGCAAAGAGAAAAACCAGGGACCGAGAACGCGAACGACTTTTGGTTTTGTTCTTCACGTAGAAGAACGAAACTTGGAGAACAGTTCTCGAGAAAAATAAAATGAGAACAAAACTATCGAGAACGTTCGTATGAGGAACAAAATAGGAACAACAAGTGGTACATTGCTTTATTTATTCTCTAAGTATAGTTATTTTTGCTAATAAATTAGCAATTTGCTTCCGAATGAACTTGCCCTGTTTAATTCGTTCATTCTTTGATCTATATAAACTTGTCACGTGACCAATGAAAATCGAAGATAAAGATCGAAGAAGATGAAGGTAAAGATCAATGCAGATGAAGATCAAAGATACGTCTCTGAAGCTCGAAGCAATGAAATTATTTCGAATCAATACCTATTTTCTTTTGTATTTTTCGTCTGAGTTTTCAAAGAGAATATGGATTTAAGGGCTCCAGATAACTGAAATCTTAGATTCTACTAGATTTTTAGATTTATCTAATATTTTAGTTGCGCTCAATAGGTTTGTAATGTTTTTAATCAAATATAATTACAATACTTTCAATTATATCGCTCAAAATTAGGACTCCATGAAATAAACCCATTTTTGCTTCCGAATGGAAGCATTGTCATCGACCTATTTTTACATTTTCTAATTTTGGCTGGAAATGATGTAGCATGGTCTGAAACGTAAAAATACGAAGTTTGGAGCCAATGTCCGTCTGTTCGCGTGTCCACTCGGGGGTCACTTTTCCTTAAATTGACCAATTAATTGAGAAAATCATTTCCGAAAAATCTGAAATTTTGTCAGATTGTTGGTATTAGTTGGTGCTAATTCTGTGCCAAATTTCAGCTCGATCGATTGAGTAGTTTTTAAGGAATAGTGATTTGTTTGTAAATGGTTTTTTGTGAATATCTCAGAAATGACCAAACCTATTGACTTTTTTTTTTCAAAATCTTCGTCTCATCGTCTACTATCTGAATCAACCAGGATATATATACCGGTCGATGCAAGATTTTAGAAATATGGGAAATTTTCTGTTTTTTGCGGAAAATTTTTATAAACAAGCTAACTGTTGAAAAAATGGAGATATCGACTTGAAATTTGGCATGATGGTGATTCTCATGATTGTCATATTCGATATTAAAAATGAGATCAATCGGACAAGCGGTTCCGGAGATATTCAACGTTGTATGTAAATCGATTTTATCAAATATCTCGAAAACGACTCAATCGATTAATTTTTTTTTTTTTCAAAACCTTCGTCTTGATGTCTTCTATCTTAATCAATCAAAATATGTATACCCGTTCATACAAAAATTTTGAGATATGGCTATTTTTCTGTTTTTCACTGAAAATCCTTGTAAACACGCTAACTTTTGAAAAAATGGAGATATCACCTTGAAATTTGTCATGAAGGTGACTCTCATGATTGTAATATTTGGTATTTAAAATCAGCTCAATCAGGCAGGTGGTTCCGGAGATATTCAACTTTAGAGATATGAAATACAAAACATTTACTATAATAATACGCGAAAAGGACTGAAAGGACCATTCGGAAGTGCTCCATCAATTGATTGATGGCGAAAAAAAACGCACACGTGAAATTAACAAACTCCACAACCGTGAATCTGTAGTTACAAATCTATAGTCGCATGTCGCTGCCGCCTACTTGTTTTAATTTAAATAATTATGTGCCAATGTATCTTTCGATAAAGATATTCCTCACCACACCTTGATTCTAAACACAAAAAAAATAAGGGACCTGAGGATCTAAGGCCCTAAGAACTGAAGGGCTTGAAAGCTTAGGGGTCTAAAACCCAATATTATATTGGTTTAAACTGACTAATTTAAGAACGAAATACACTAAGTCCTGATTAAATTCCAATTAAGTTTTGATTAAACCCTGTCTAAGTCTTGATTAAATCTAAACTAAATGCCAATTAAATCCCGACTAAACCCTCATTATATTCCAACTAAGCCCAATTTCAATGAATTTTTCGCAGTTTATTTGAAGCTATATAACTGAATAATCTAAGAACAAAATACGCTAACCTCACCATCTTCGAACTCGGTCTAGAGGACATCAAAAAAAATATTTTAATGCGTCATTGAATGGATTGAAATCATTAATTTATGAGTTATAGTCGAAAATTTGATTTTCAAAACTTTGAGGTTTAAAGCTTTAAGGATCCAAAACTATAACAGACCAAGTTCCGATTAAATTCCAACTAGATGTCGATTAAATCCCGACTGAACCCTCATTATATTCCAACTAGGCCCTAATTTCAATGATTTTTTTGAAGTTTATGTGAAGCTATAACTGAATACTTCAAGATCGAAATATACTAACCCCACCATCTTCGAACTCGGTCAAGGAAACATCGAAAGGAATATTTTGATCTATTATTGAATCGATTAAAATGATTAATTTTTGAGCTATCGTTGAAAAATCAATTTTTTGAAAAATTTCAATATTAAAAAAATTACATTATGGATCAAGTTTCAATTGGTGTTGTTGAACAGCGTTTATAAATGTGTACATTCAACAAAAAAAATTATGGAATTCGATGCATTCGTCATGGAGAAATTCTCAATGAAAACCTTAAAGGGACTGATCACATACATACATACATACATACATACATACATACATACATATATACATACATACATACATACATACATACATACATACGGACATGGTCTAAAAATCACATTTTTCGACTAATTAGACCCTAATTAGTCGACCTAACACAAAAAATTCGAAAATTAAATTTTGAGGATTACAATGCTTCCATTCGGAAGCAAAAGTCCGAGAACAGTTCTCGAGAAGAACAAAATGAGAACAAAACTATCAAGAACGTTCGCATAAAGAACAAAACGAAAACAAAACTATCGGGAATTTTCAGAGACCGAGAACAAAAGTCCAGAGAAAAACTAAATGTCGTTCTCGTAGTTTAGTTCTCAGGAACATTCGAAAACCAAAACCTAAACGCGAACAAAAGTTCGAGAACAGTTCTCGAGAAAAACAAACTGAGAACAAAACTATTGAGAACGTTCGCATGAAGAACAAAATGAAAACAAAAGTCCGAGAACAGTTTTCGAGAAGAACGAAATGAGAACAAAAGTCCGAGAACAGTTCTCGAGAAGAACAAAATAAGAACAAAACTATCGAGAACGTTGGCATGAGGAACAAAAGTAAAAACTCAATTTTAGTCGAAGCGGCTACCTAGATTGAAGGGGTAAAATACAATTGCTGAGAGCCACTATCGTACCTTTTCCAGGTAGTGAATAAGTTAGTCCAGTCAAATAAGAAAATTTTTTAGGCTGAAATCAAAGATGATAGTAAAACTATTATAGTATACGGATGAAAATTATGCCATCCGAAAAAATAGAGGAAAACACATCGGGTTTTCGAGATTCCAGCACACCAGAAAATTATTAAAAAAAGTGAGCCATCGTGGGACGCCTGGTAGATGTGAAACATCAAGGGCGAGGGGGGGGGGGGTGCGCCGGTGAGCGACGCGCAGACTGGGATGGAGGGGGGTATCGTCTGAAAATACGACGTCTCCTCGCTACTTTTCTGGCAACGCGCCATTAGATGTTTCACATAAAAAAAAACGTCCGCTCGACATTTTTGTTTTACGCCGTCAAAACCACAACAGATACGCTGAAAAGTCATAGGACGTAATTTGTAGAGAATGAAATTTTCTACAAAAAAGTCTGTGAGGGCATATTTCTATGTAGAACCATTAAGCTTCCAAGCGTGCTCAAAGTTCGAGAGCGGAAAAGCTGTTTAAAGTTTTTTATTTAATTTTATTCAAAGAAATTATTTTTTTATAATAACAGTTGAATAATTATTGATTTTTCTCTTCTGAAATTTTGTATCTATAATAATAAATCACTTTTCAACAGATAATTATTTTTCTATTTTGCCACAGACTGCGCATTTAATGAGTTCCAAAATTTTCCATGTCAATGCCATTTGTGGAAAATATGACTTTGCTCCCTCCCTTTCCCCCATGCTCCTCCCGTGAATATATTTCCGCAATCCTTTTGATGGCTAATTTCTCGAATTTTTTCAGATCTTTTTCTTGATTTTTTCCCCTGTAATTTGCACTTTGTAACTAAAATGTGCCTTCCGGCGGCGGCGACAGAACAGCTTTTCCGCACTCGAACTTTGAGCGCGCTTGGAAGCTTAACGCTTCTAGATAGAAATATGCCTCTGCGGACTTTTTTGTAGGAAATTTAATTCTCTACAAATTACGTCCTATGACTTTTTAGCGTATCTGTTGTGATTTTGACAGCGTAAAGCAAAAAAGATCGGGCGGACTTTTTTTTTCACTTTTCAATTTTTTTTAACAATTTCCCGGTGTGCTGGAATCCCAAAAACTCGATATGTATTTTCCACTATTTTTGCACTTCGGATGGAATGATTTTCATTCATATACTATCATCTTCGATTTCAAAATACTAGTTTGATTGGACTAGCAACAAAATTATAACAGTGGTGCTCACCCTATGTCATTTTTCATTGTCACTCGCATATATTATCGACAACATTTTCACGTAAAATTCCCGATAGTTTTGTTCTCGTTTTGTTCTTTATGCGAACGTTCTTGATAGTTTTGTTCTCATTTTGTTCTTCTCGAGAACTGTTCTTGGACTTTTGTTCCTATTTTGTTCCTCATGCGAACGTTCTCGATAGTTTTGTTCTCATTTTGTTCTTCTCGAGAACTGTTCTCGAACTTTTGTTCGCGTTTAGGTTTTGATTTTCGAATGTTTCTGAGAACTAAACTACGAGAACGACATTTAGTTTTTCTCTGGACTTTTGTTCTCGGTCCCTGAGAAAAACAAAAGCAATAAAAATACAAATAATTTGCAGAACAGCGCAATAGTGGCATATAAGAACAAAATACAAAATATAAGAATGATGGCAGTTGCTAAATTATTACTTATTAAGGCCTTAGAGATTTGACATAATTAGCAGAAACTCGAGTAATATCAATTAAGGGAGATGATAGGATATCAAGGTTGCCATCGCTCAATATAATAAGCTGGCTCACAGCATTGCATGCTTGATAAAGAGAAGAGGACATCATCAGAGAAGACAAAGAGAGCAGCAGATAAAAAGGAACTTGGTACCGAGAATTTAAATTAGGGATTCTTATGGGCAATTGTGCAAGGAACTGAGGACAGTCAATATTACACCTTAAAAGTTTGATAATAAACATGATTGAGGCCACAATCCGCCTTTCACTTAAGGAGAGTAAATCAAAACGCTCACATAATTCACAAAAGTCAGAACCCTTTTCCGGATAGACACCAGTTTGTTTCCAAGATAAAAATTTTAGAAATCTCTTCTGTACTTTATCTATCCTAGTTATTTGATTAAGATACGACGGAGACCAGACTAGTGAAGCATACTCGATCTTAGGTGCTACCAAGCTACAAAATAATGTTCTAATGACATTGATCCCTTTAAGGTGCTTACAAATCCTTATAACATATGCAAGTGTCTTATTTGTCATGGCAATAATATGATCAATATGCGGGGTAAAGGTTAATTTATTATCAAAGATGACACCCAAAGCACGACATTTAAAGACATTTTCAAGTTCAACCCCATCGATCAGGTAGCTACTAATGAGCGGCTTTTGTTTATGAGTAAAAGACATAACATTATACTTTTTAGCATTCAGATCAAGATAATTTTTCATACACCAAGAAGCAAAACGATTAAGATCATTCTGTAGTTCACTTCCATCGGATTTATTATTAATTATCCTATATAGTTTAGTATCATCCGCATATATAGATACACCACAATTCAAGTCAGTAAATATATCGTTGATAAAGATATTGAATAAAAATGTTTATAATATGAGTATAATATAAGTGTACGCTTAGAAATAAGTCAAGGTTATGGGAGTGTGGGATTACAATCAAACCAAGGCATAGCTGAAATTTTTTATCAAGAAATCAGATAACAAGCTGTCGGTTCAGAGTGTTTTCATAGGATTCAATAGATTTTGCAGTTGAGAATGTATTAGGTTTAAGAACAGAAACTAATGGATTTTTGCGACGAGCGAATAGAAGCGTTTTGTATATCATTAAGTCTTCTGGCACTGAGACAGTTTAGAAAATATTTAGCAATTGCTTTATTCACTACGAAATTAGCATTGAAGATGATTTCACTCATACTATATCCAACCAGGTGGGGAAAGCTTACAACCCTTATTAGCAAACTTCAACTATGCCATTTGGACTGGTAAATCGATTGATATTTTCAAAACGTATGAGGAAATTCTTGAAAATGAGGACCTTGGACGATGGAAGAAGTCTTCCTCTTGTCAAATAACTCCTCCCTGGCCAACAGCTGGCAACTACTGGCCATCGACGTACCTCCTAGAAAATCACACGTTGCATACAAAGAGAACACTAGCACAGCTCAGATTAGCAAATAATCATAATTGTTACTATTACGTTGATAAAGTGAAATTACTTATTGATATAAGATTCGTCACAGTTGATCGTCTTGGCACAAAGCCATGTTGAGCAAAACATAGTTGAGGTGAGAAAACACTCAAAAGTCGATTATAAAGACATATTTCAAAGATCTTGGAGAATGTCATAAGGACAGCAATAGGTCTATAGTTTTCAATTTGCGATTTAGATCCTTTCTTAAGCACCGGACAGATTTTTGCAACTTTCCATTTCGTGGAGAAGATGCTCGAGCTTAGCGACAAGTTAAATAACATTCTCAATGGTTTGATAAAAACACTTGATAATTCCTTGATAAGTCCATTGGGGATTTGGTCTAAACCTGAAGTAGATTTCTGACCTAGAGCTTTAATCGCCTTAACTATCTCACAGCTACTAAGAGTGACATTATCACCAAGATGATTTGATCTGATAGAAGGTGACAACTTGGGTCCAGATGGCAAATAAACACTATCAAAAAAGACACTAAACTCAGTCATAATTTTAAGAGGAGTATCAAATTGGGTAGTCCCATGACTCATTGGACATGGAAGATATGACTCTTTTTTGAACGAGTTCGCGAAGGACCAAAACCTATTTGCATCAATTTGCAAAGATTTCTCTACCCCTTCAATATAACTTTCATACGCTTGGTTGATGTCTGCGTTTAGCTTCCTTCTCAGGGATAAAAATTGACCTTTGTAAAACTCAGACTTAAGCTTAATGCTTTTATGCCTATGTTGGTCTTTAAGTTTAATATCAGATATAATTTGGAGAGAATACCACACAGGATACCTACGAGATACACATATAGACCCTTTGACAGGTACGACAGTGTCAAAAATCGCGAAAATCTTCTCATAAAATAAATCAACACAGATATTAATATCATTAGAGCTGAGTAAATCAGACCAATCCACATCAGACAGGTGTTGAAAGACAATATTGGGATCAGCCTTGATAAAGTTGTATCTTGTCATTGAACAGTTCAAGTCTCTCATATGCTTGACTCAAGTACATAGTTTTGTGATCTCAGAAATTTTTTCTCTCAGTGTTCTATTTCTTAATTTTTTTATATGGCATTCCAATTTTCGTTTTTTCTCAGAATTTTCTCGAATTTCGGAAATAAAGAATGAAAGATAGAATTTCAATTCAGTTACGCTGAAAAAAAAAACTAGCTTAAAATATTTTTTGATGGAGATATGACATTTTTTTTTAAAACATGTTAATCATTTATTCAACATATATAGATATATCACAGGTAACAAGTTTGTACAGTAATTTCTTACAGGTATAATCAACAGCTTTAGCTCAGAGGCTTTTACATGTATTAAACTTAATTTGTGTGGAAAGAATTTTGACAGAGGGTATGAAATGAGAGGGAGATACAGAATAGGAAAAATATTATTGTTAAAAAAACCCTATAAATGAATGCAGATATGAGTGAATTTCTGATCTAAAACTTTTCCACTTTGTAACTTGGCAAATTTTCCATTCAAAAAAAAAAGTTGATAACCAGTGTTTTGAAGCGAAAATTTTCCCAGCTTTTCAATCATACTACCTTTAACCCACTCATCCAATCTGACCCGATCAATTTTTTCAACAATTCCTTGAAAATTTTCAAACCATTTCAAAACTTCACTTATAATTTTACCCGACTAGAAATTTGATGGGGCCAACTTGATGTCACATCAGGTTCGGATCCGTTGTTCGTACGGCCATCTTGATCAGGCTGGCCGTAGGTTAAACGCATCAGGACCGGATAAAGCTATCCCCCGGCTGCCGGATTTGAATTAATGTTAAGTTCAATCCGGCCAGCTTGATGGGGTAAGTATCAGGGCCGTATCCGTTTGCCGGACGCAAAAAAATCCTATAAAAATGGGGGTAGAATCGTATGAATCAAACAGAGGGTCAAAAATATGAACATCGGCATCAGAAATAATATTCGCTCTCTCTTTGAGTCAGATACCATAGGAATAAAATTTATAAGTCCGAGAAAGGCCACCGGATCAGGTCCTTAGAAGGAACTTACACGTTTGGCCGGATGTCCAAAATTCTATTTTGTCTATTGACAAATCATTAAAAATCAATTTAGGTGGAAATGATATATTCCCCAATGATATCATAATCCTATTTTATTCTTCGATGCTCAACAATCATCGATTCAGAAAAAGATTGAAAAATCAATAATTAATATTTCATAAATCTATAACATGAAAATAATGTATGAAAAAGTGTATTTATTATGGATAATTATCTTGAGGGGATGGTGCAATAGATTTAAAAAAAATCAGCTCTATCAGTTTAATGATAGACATGGAAAGATATCTTTTCAATAATTCCAGCATAGCAGACCAGGACACTCGGGAATCCAGCGATCATCGGAGTGGCGCATCGACTCGCTTAGCGACAACGTGCGTTTCAGAGTGCTCCGGCACAAAAAGCAAATTATTATCGAATAAATAGAATTCCATGAGAAAAAAAGTAAAAATAATAAAGCTATACGTCCCATCATTTGATAGAGCCAATCTAAACTTGCTACTAAACTGAATAAGTATCACTGTTAGTGAAACAAGTAAAACTAACCTCCAAAAACATAAATGAACCCCGAAATGGGGGAATCAGAGGGAGATTTCTCCCAAATAATTACATCTGATCAACGTAAAAGGAAAAGTGTTGCTACAACCCAAAACACACCCAATAAGAGAAACACCAATGATAATAACTTATTACTCAGTAATAAATATGAATTACTAAACAATGATATTGAGATGCAAGAGGAGGAGTCATCCATTGATGAAGGACTCGTCAATCCATCATCATCCCAAAACAAACAGAAAAAACTAAAACGTCCACCTCCATTAGTTCTCCACGGTAAACTTGAGACTCATAAACTATTCATGAAAGGGCTTAAAGATGCCCTGAAGGATGGATATCACATCAAACACCATGAAAATTTCACTGAGGTGTTCACTGACACCAGAGAGAAACATCAGCTCCTTGAAGGACTCTGGCAACAGAAAGATCTCAACTTTCACACGTATACAGACAAAACAGAGAAAAGACGAACCTATGTGGTTAAAGGTTTACATAAGGATACAGAAATTGATGAGATTAAAAGAGACCTGGACAGCATGGAATATAATGTAGTCAGCATAAATCTAATGAATAAAACGAAGCAGACAAAACACATGGTGATAATGACAGGTGAAGTTAACCTCAAATTGATACAACAAAAGGTCAACTACCTAGGAAGTATGAGAATATCCTGGGAACCTTACATAAATAAAAGAAAAATAACTCAGTGCAGAAGGTGTCAAGGCTGGGGCCATGCAACAGTCAATTGCTATGCGCAACCAGCGTGTCTGAAATGTGCTGAAGCACATTTGACAAAAGACTGTACCAAAAGTCAGGACCTGCCTGCATCCTGTATAAACTGTGAAAAAGAACATCCAGCTAATGCAATTATTTGTGAAGACTACCAACGTCGATTGAGGATGATCCAGAATAAAAAGAGCACAACAGCACCCAAAAATCACAGGCAGATACCACGAGCTCCAGAAATCCAGGACAGAAATCATTACCCTGAACTGGGAGCTAATTCGAGGACTGGAGAGACAAGGAAGACTGCAGAATCATCTAATCTCTATGAGAACCCAGGTGAATCAAACCAAAAAATAATAAGACCAATGAATAACTTACATATACAAGACAATAATGTAACCAATCCTACACCTGATCCAAATTCTTTCCAAACATACAGCGGTAGACTGACGACAAGTCAGGGACCACTAGCTGAATTTTTAGCATTAACGAACGAAATTAAAGAATTCAATCAAATGTTCAACATATCAAAAATGCTGACTGAGGTTAGAATCTTCAAAAATCAAATTAAAAACTGCTCTTCAGCTGGAGAATAATTTCAATTATTAATAAACTTTTGTCAAAGGCTTGATAATGACTAATCTAATCATCTCCAGCTGGAATGCAAATGGTCTCCGTTACAAAGTAGGAGAACTGATCAATTTTATGAATGCACAAAACATAGACATAATGATGATCAATGAAACGCTATATGATGATAAGACAAGACTAACTAATATTAAGAATTACTTAAGCTATCATGAATTCACAATTACAGGTAAAAGAGGAGTTACTCTGTACATTAAGAACACAATTCCACACAAAAGAGTAAAAACACACAAAGACATCTCCATAGAGCACATATGTATACAACTGGTGAGCAAAATTCATATCATAGCTGCATATATGAGCCCCAACAAAGAATATACGAAGAGAGAACTAGATCTGCTTATGGGAGTTGGGGATAAGGTCATTATGGCTGGAGATCTAAATGCCAGACACCAAACATGGAACAGCCCCCCAAACAACTCGAGAGGTACATTAATATTCAATTATTGTTTACAGAGTAATTGCATAATCTCTTATCCTGATGAGCACACTCATTTCCCTGATAACGGTACCAGTCCCACGACTATTGATTTAATTATATACAAAAATATCACCCAGCTCTCAGAGGTAGAAACTCTCAACAAACTTTCTTCTGATCACAATCCCATATTATTTAATCTTGGCTCCCAGATGGTTTGTGAGGATAATAGTACAGGTTTTGACTATGAGCATGCAGACTGGAAAAAATTTCACTCTATGCTGAATGAAAAAATTAAAAACAAAGATAAATTTGAATCCACGGATGAGCTCGATAGACAAGTTCAAAAATTCACGAACACTATCCAAAATTGTATCAAAGAGTGTATCCCCATAAAATCAATGAAACAAATTAGAGACCAATTACCAGAATATATCCTCGAGGCCATCAAAGATAAAAATAAGACACGTAAACTATGGCAACGTACTAGAATTAAGTATTATAAACAAGAGCTTAAGAAAAAAACTAACAAAATAAATGTTCAAATTGCGCAATTCAAAAATGAACAATGGGAGAAGAAACTTAAAAAACTAAACAAAAATGATAACTCTCTATGGCGCATGACAAAAATATTTAAAAAAGAATATACCCCGATCCCAACTCTATGTAAAGCAAATGAGGAAGCGATAACTAATAAGGGTAAGGCTAATGTTAGCCTCTCAATTTGAGCAAGTGCACAATATAAATTTATCAGATAATACAGATGAACAGAATGAAATAATTACCAAGGTAGAAAAATACTTGAGCACCTGCCCAAATGAGGATTGGGAAGAATTCAAAGTAACAACTCATGAAGTTGGAATAATAATAAAATATTTACCTTCTAAAAAGGCACCTGGTCTAGACAAAATACAGAACATTATATTTAAAAAGCTGTCCCAAAAAGCGATTAATCAACTTACCAACATTATAAATGCCTGCATCGAACTATCATACTTTTCTAAACATTGGAAAACAGGTAATATATTTCCAATACATAAACCAGGCAAAGAAAAAGCAGAACCCAGCAGTTATAGGCCTATAAGCCTATTATCAAACATGGGGAAAATAGTTGAAAAGGCCATACATGGAAAAATGAATAAATTCGAAAAGAATAACGAAACTATTATTGATAACCAGTTTGGATTTCGAGAAAAGCATAGTACTGTACAGCAAGTTGCAAGAATTGTGAATGATGTTAGTGTAGGATTTAATTTAAACAAAGTGACTGTGATGTTATTACTAGACATAGAGAAAGCGTTTGATAGAGTATGGATTGATGGACTAATTGCAAAAATGATAGAAATGAAATATCCTAAGGTTCTCATAAGATTTGTAAACTCATACATGCGAGACAGACATCTGATAATATCGGTTAATGGAGAATCATCCTCCAAAAGAAAAATTAGAGCTGGTGTACCTCAGGGTTCAGTACTGGGACCCAAACTCTTTAACATCTATCGAAATGATATTCCAACATTTGCTAAGACTAATACAGCCCTGTTTACAGACGATACTGCAGTATATGCACGAGCACATAATGCAATAATCGCATCAAAACAAATTCAAACACACATGTATATGTTGGAAAAATTTTATATCAAATGGAAAATAGCACTTAATGCCACTAAAACAGAAGTAATAGTCTTTAGCAAAAAAGGAAATACAGACAATAAAATTTTTGAACCTATAAGAGTATATGGACACAAAACGACACCGTCGACAACAGTGAAATACCTTGGGGTACACTTAGACTCGAAATTGACGTATGGTACACACATAAACAAAATCTTGCAAAAAGCATATACCGTGAGGGTACCAGTTGCCGGACGGGACCGAGTTGTCGGATGGGGAAATAACTAGTCCGAGAACTAGATGTCCGAGATCTGGGCCCTTGAATTAACATGGGAAAGGATAGGACGTCCGATAACTAGTGCCAGTTTACTTTTTCGTAAACATCTTCTTTTTTTCCTGTAATAAGCTAAAATATGGGTAAACAGTTATTGAATCACAGAGAAAAGACATTGATAAATATCTTCAATCCTTCATACACATGATTTATGCAAAAACGTTTTCATTATTGAACTTTCCGTTAAGATTTTTCCTTAACCGTGCGGTAACTGGGGCCCTCACGGTATGGTATAAAGAAAAATATATCCTCTCATGGCTAAAAACTCGAAAGTGACAAGAAATAACAAACTCCTAATTTATAAAATGATTCTCAGACCCATTATGACTTATGCAACAGGAGTTTGGTGCAACACTGCAGCAATTCACATGAAAAAACTCCAAATTTATCAAAATAAATGTCTAAGACTCATTTTAAATGAAGATCGATATGCTCGAATCAGAGATATGCATCATAAAACAGAATTGGATATGATGGGAGACTATATAAAACAATTAGCAGAACATTTTTATACAAATCTCCTAGGCACAAATCCATTATCAAAAGATCTAGCCAAATTGAAAGTATACAGTCTTCCATTCGTATACAAACATAAACTACCACATGATACTCTTGATATTTTTTATAATTAGTTACGAAAAAAGATGCACAAAACCTTGTAAAGAGTTAAGTATTTGAGAAATCCTAAAAGTTGGTTTTTTATTAAAACTTTTCCAACAAACAAGACAGATGTAATCACACAGCCGCACATGTAAAATCCATCATATATCAACCAATGTAAACGCATTTCATAATTTTGAAGGCACCATGAACAAGAAACAACAGTAGGTTAAATTTGTTTTTAAAACAAGTAGGGACTACGCATCAAGATACCAGAGGGATTCTTTTATATGTATAGACGTAAGAAACATATGTATAAAGATCGTTGAATGTTAATAAATATATATTTAAAAAAAAAAAAAAAAAAAAAAGCGATCATCAGTGTTAAGCAACATCGAGCGTGGTCAGTAACTGGATGGGTGACCGGGAGGCGTTCGAGACCCCGTGGGAACTATTTTTTTTTCTTTTCTTTTCTTTTTTTTGCTTCCGGACGAGGAAGCTATGTAATCGACCATTTTTGACATCGTCCAATTTTGCCTGGAAATGATGTAGAATGTCATGAAACGTAAAGATATGATGTTTTTAGAAAATGTCTGTGTGTATGTATGTATGTGTGTGTGTATGTGCGGAAAAAATTTCACAATTCTCTCAATAACTGCCCAAATAATAATGAAAAAAGTCTGAAATTTTGTAAAATAATAGATATTAATAAAATACAATTGTGTGCAAAATTTCAACTTGATCGACTCAGCGGTTCCTGAGATATAGCGATTCCTCGAAAATCGTTTTTGTCGAATATCTCAAAAACTATTCAACCGATCAATATTTTTTTTCCGTCAAAATATTCCTGACTATTATATCTATCGATTTCAACCGAAATATTTCCATCGACCACGGAACAATGAGACAGTTATGGCCGTTTTTCTTTTTCATGCTGGAATCGGTGTGACCACGATAACTAGAGAAATAATAGAGATAGAAAGCTGAAATTTGGTACGATTCTAGCTTTCATGAAACTTAAGGTTGGGATTGTGTATTAGCGCAATCGAACCATTACTTCCGGAGATATTCAACTGAGTGTGTAAAACTATTTTGTTCAATATCTCAAAATCTACTGAACCGATTTTGATTTTTTTTTTTTTAAATGTTCGCCATGATGTCTTCTATCTAGCACAATCAAAATATATATATCCTCCGATTGAAAGTTTTCGAGATATAGCAGTTTTTCTATTTTCATTCTCGAAACTCGCTCATACAGACTATAATTCGACTAGAAGTTGGAGTGAGAAGCTGAAATTTTGACTAGTACTTGATATTGTTGAGTTAGACTTCTGTGTAAAATTTGAGATCAATATGTCCATTAGTTCGTGAGATAGAGACAATCAACTATTTCTTTCTCATTTTTTTCTGCTTCAAATAGGATGAAGTTTGGGGTTGAGCGCAAAATTTCAGAACAGAATGAATTACAAATCCATCCGGAAGCTTGTTACCAATAGAATTGGTAGAAAAAAAAGGGAGAAACATATTATAACAATTATAATAATAGAATAATAAATTGGACTTAATAATACATAACGCATTCCATCCAATGCTTAACACCAGCCGCATGGGAGTGATGGCCTACTTGTTCATATTCGTATTAATGGAGAACATAAATATGGTATATTAACATATAATATTTATCGTTCTGCATTGATTATTTATTAATTTTCCAATATTTAATGGAAAAAAAGGCAACCGTAAGGCTGCCTGATCAGGCCCGGATGACAAAACGCGTTACATTTTTGACTAGGGCCGGATCAGTTGGCCGGATCCGGAACTGACGTACGGAGTCCGGCCAAACACGTCCGCCCCGGATCAGACCCGTATCCAAATTTCTAGTCGGGTACCTCTGAAATATCGTTTCACATCTCTCAAAGTCATTCCCAGTTATTTACACCAGTGAATTATTCAGAATAATTTTAACCTTCACGACCGTATGTTGCCAGAGTCTAGCAATAGATCTCTATATGAACATTTCCAACCATCGAATTGTTCACCTGTTAAATTTTACGAGTTCACTCATTCGATTTTTGTTTCAACTTTTTACCAAGTTTTGTATATGAAATATAAACATAATGAGAACATGAGCAACTTGAAATCAATTCACGTATCCTTATCCCCGGGAAGTAAAATCGCCCGAGAAGGACGACTATCAGCGTTATATTCACGTTTACATGACTTCGATAATAATTTTATTTCAAACCTTGACCTTGGTTAATCCTGGACAAGAAGAATGAAATTTACATGTCAAGCCAACGGGTCATGGATGAGGATAAGCAAAAAATGAAAAACGAATTGTTTTGTAGCCAAGACAAACGTCAAACATAATGATGATAAAAAATGAGGGACAAAAACTATGAATGTGCATTGAAGGACGAGTGGAGTGAGTTGTAGGATTGAGTGGCAGAAAGAGATCTCATATATAAATGTATGTTTACTCTTCCTCGCAACATTTGTCTTCCCCATATTTTTTTTTAAATTACTATTCAAGAACTTCTGACCCTATTATCTCTGCTCTCGGCCAAAGAATACATTTTTGTCTCGGCTCAGTGATTTTTATTCGGATCTTGTGTCGCCATCTTTGGAGAAAATTATGAAACTGTCGCGTCGGTATAGGAGTAAACTTGCGGGAGTGGAGGAAGAAGTTATCGATTGATCGATGATTCGATTGATGGGATTTCGAATTGCGTTCGGAAAATGAATGAGAAGTTAAGAAATTTGTGAATGTCTCCTCATCAGATTTTTTCTCAGAAAAATCTGACAGAAGGAAAAATTTGAAAAAACTTTCTTGAACAGAAGAGGATTTCCCAATTCGGTTCATTAACTGTCGACTGGCTACGATTTTTTAATTACTTAAAATTCTATTATCGAAATAGTTAGAGGATTAACGAGTCAAGTTATATTAACTCAATCTGATTAATCACTCCTCTTCTAATCTTGTCGAATACTGAAAATTATGGATTTATTTGAAATTGAGTTTACTTCTTTGAGACAACATTTAATATAGAGAAAGTTATTGTTCAGAACTCAAACAATTTTCTCTTCCGGTAAATTTGAAAATGGAGAATGACTTCCATAATTTCATTTGAATAATTCTCATACTATTTATTCTCTTGATGATGAATTCACGAAGAATCAATATTAAATATTCTAATGATGAATTCAATATCGTAAATTCAAATACAAAAATTAGAATAAATGAGCCTCAGAAGCCTCAGAGCCACATTTTCGAGAATTGTCAATATAAAATAATTAGTTGAACACCACAATTTTTTAGCTCTCAAAATTTCCAGCAGGAGAATTCCCTTATCCTGAAATCAATTCAGTTCATCAATGATCTTTGGTTCCTTCCCAAACGATGGATGTCTTGAATATAAATCTGTTACCACGATAACTTTGAGGAAATATTTTCGAATAAAAGAAAAAAAAAACTCAGAAAAAAAATGATGAGTTCAATTCATTAAATGACCTTGGTATCATGAATTAATTTTATCTGGCTTAAATGCAATGATTCAAAATATTGAACAAGAATTGAATGTTCCTCCATTTTCCAATGATTCTTTCTCTTTTTCAGGGCGAAATTTCTAAAAAAGATCCTTATGACGTAAAATCGTCTTCATTAACGTCATAAAGTTGCCAGAGTATTCAATCAGTTAGCATTAAAATATAAAATGAAAGGTCTCACTGATAATTCTTTCCTTTTGAGAGAATATTAGCATTTTGACAAATTGTTTTTATTCTTTTTGGTGGTGGATGAATTTGATCTTTGGATCGATCCACCTCGGGTTTTTACGGGCCTTGATAGTCTTCTCTCTCGGGCTGAACGATCAAGACTGGTTCTTTCGGTTCTTGACGCCTTTCACTAAGGAACTCCAGTGGCGCAGACTCCGAATTTTTCCCAACAGCTGTTGAGGCTCTATTTAAAAACTTTCACGACTTTGTAAAAATTCCTGCGTGAATGTTTTATAAAATTATATGAAGAAATTTGTTTTTTTTTTCTTTAAATTAAGATTAAGTATATACCGGAGAATATGTAAATTGATTTTTGCAGTGGAAAGATTCATCCATAAACAAGTTATGGAATATTTTTGAAAAAAGTATGGAATCAGAATCCAGGAAAATTATATGATTGAAAATTGCAGCTAGAATATTCCCAGTTTTTAGGAATTGGAGGCTCTTCGAGGTGGTTTTCCCGCGGAAATCTATCGAGCTATTCAACCAAACAGTCTTTGAATTCATATTCCTCAGTTTCAATTCTGTAAAATTCTTCACAAAATTCACGGTCGGATATAGACTCACATCTCTGATTCCCCGAGTGGGTATTGCTTCAGGTCCGTCTGAAGTCGGATCAGAATCAGATTAGGTAGTAGTCAGGTTTGCCTGATCAGGTGATTCTTGATCAGAAATTGATCAGGTTCTGAACTGGTACGTCTAATCCGAAACACCGCAAATAGATTCTGATCAGGTTCTGATCAGGTGGGCCTCATATTACTCCCAGATCAGGCAGCCTGAAATCACTCTGACCAAATTAGGATCTGATACGACTGATCTGGATTTGAATATAGTGGCCTGAAGGAAATTTGATCAGATTGAGATTCGGTCAACCTGATCCTCACCTTATACTCGTATTCTTGGACACAGGATGGTGGCAAGGGGGAAGAGGAGGAATGAAGAAGGGTGAGAAAGGAAAGGGTGAAGTTTTTGTGAAAAAAAAACGTATCTGTCACATTGCAGAGATGGAATCATGGGGAAGAATGTAAGAGAAATGATAATGGTGGAATCGCACGAGGTCAACCGTATGTGACCGTACGGATGAAAACGTATAAGTTTTTTCAAGGACGAGGATCACGATAATTCATTATTGGACAATTTCTTAACTGTTATCTCCATTGCGTTTGGTAATAACAACAATCAAGATAATAATAATTTATTATTATTTTGATTTGAATGATAGTGATGATCAATCAATCAGTTCAGTAGATTGATTTATGGACCGTGAGATTGGAAGAGAACGAGGCAACATTCATATGGATAATACGAAATATCAACTATAAGAATCTCACTTTGGTCTAGTGGTTAGGGTTAAAACCAGTTTTACTGGCCAAATTCTGGTCTCATTCAAATTACAAAAAATGTCACTGACACAATTT
Organism: Coelinius sp. EB29; assembly: GCA_035578325.1. Lineage (NCBI taxonomy): Eukaryota > Metazoa > Arthropoda > Insecta > Hymenoptera > Braconidae > Coelinius > Coelinius sp. EB29. The sequence goes on from JAOZGT010000006.1 coordinate 3,889,632, forward strand.
AAAAAAAACGGTAAAATCAATTACCCATTAGTCATATGACAATCACCCACGAGATTCGACGCGAGCAAAGCTCGTATGTTGTATTAAGTTAACTACGTTTTCACACAATTTTTACAGTAGCTATTTTTACACCATTGTCTCATACATGTGTCATTATCTATGGCTAATTAAACATGTTTCTTTGAAAAAAAAACCAGTCTGGTAGTCAGGGCGTAGGATTAGTAATCGTAGGGCTCCGGGTTCGATCCCAGTCGAGGGTGGGATAATTTTCAATAATAAAATCGGGTTTTTCAACGATTAATTCAGTAGGGGCTTGGGAATAAGGACTTAATTGACCGAGAAAATGATTAACAAAATTTGATTATTGTTTTTTTAACAATTATTGTTCCTCCAATTTAGATCATAAAGCTTCATTAGGTCCGGATCAGTTAGACCTGATCCTGATCCTGGTTGAAAACCGCGTTAAACCCCTGATCAGAATCTGATCAATCGACCTGATCAATTTTTGATCTGTTCTCAGGTCTGACCTAATCGGATTTTGATTATAACCTGACCAGAATTTCTACTCGGGTTGTTCATGCTTTATTACAAAAAAAAAAAATTATTTTTTTGTGGAAAATTTGATAAATTTATACTTTAGCTCCCTCACCTTCGCTTTAGCTTCCTCACGACATGGAAAAAGCTGATGGGTGAGGGAGCTAAAGTGATATTGATATTATTGATAAATTATTGAAGAGATCCATATTATAAAAGGAGATGTTACGGTAAAATCGTATCGAAATCGAAATTATCGAAAAAAAACTCGAAAGTCGAATGGTAAATAATATCGATATTGGTGATGACGTACATCCGGTTAATAAAGGAAGGCGCAGGCGCGCACTAACTTAATGCTAGTCCATATTATAAAAGGAGATGTTACGGTAAAATCGTATCGAAATCGAAATGATCGAAAAACACTCGAAAGTCGAATGGTAAATAATATCGATATTGATGATGACGTACATCAGGTAAACAAATGAAGGCGCAGGCGCGCGAAACACGCACTAAACTCAGAAAACATACACGGAAAAAAAAATACAGGAAAAATTCTAGTGCTAGCACCGGAATTTGGATGCAAACGCATGAGTCACCAGGGATTTACCGTGACGAATAGAAAGAATTACCCTTCCTCCATTATTTTTTCATTAAAATGTAATAATTTTTATGAAAAATCTAACTAAAATTTCCGGTGCAGCACGGTAAAATAAGGGTGCATTCCAATTTTTGGAGTAATTTCATGAAAAATTATCGTTGGCATGGTATTTAATACTGATTTTGTTTGAAATTTTACTCGATATGAAAGAATATTTACTGTACTGGGAGATTAAATTTTCGGGTGCTCCACCAGAATTTGAATAGAATCCGAATTGGAATCGAGGAGTTTCGGGGGTTTTCGGCTGTCGTCTTGAGGAACCAGCTGTGCGTCATTCATCTATCATATATTCGACAGATGATTTATCGTATCATCGTCATTTACTTCGAGAAGTGTATTGACAGTGTATATTGGATGTTTTTGTGCCAAAATAAGTTGTGTTGAGAGGTTACAAGTGTATCAATTGTATTAACAATTCGAAAATAATGTGAGAACCATTTATTTATCTATCTAAATCATAACAGTGGACAGATATTCATGCTAAACGTTGCACGTGCGTTTGTTGTACAATTCGCCTTCAGCATGGAGAGAGGGGAGATTGAGTGGAATTAAAAAATCAATAACTTGAAAAAAACATTGAGGAATAATAGTGATTGTCGAGAAATATATTGGTGATGAAAATATTGAATATTAACATGCTCCTTAGCTATAGCATAACCAATCTAGTGCGTGCCTCGAATGAGGTTAAATTTATTGTTAAGAATTGGTATGATTATGAATAAAGAATAAAAACCAGAAAATCGCCTTTCTAAATTCAGAACCTGCATCCAATTGAGTAATTAATTACTTTATAATTTATTAATAATTAATTAACTGATGATAACAATAAAAAAAAAAATGAATATTGGGAAAAATTGAGGAGCAGTTTGCGAAGTTTTACCAGTCGACAAACTAATTTTTAATGTTCGGCTCCCGAATTTTTACTGTGCGGCACCGGAATTTTTCGGGTGCTAGTCAATTGCACCCATTTTCTGGTACGGCACCTGAATTTTTCCCTACATTTACAGGGAAAAATTCTTATATTTTTTTCTCCGTGTATGCTAGTCCATATTATAAAAGGAGATGTTACGGTAAAATCGTATCGAAATCAAAAATATCGAAAAAATCTCGAAAGTCGAATGGAGAATAATATCGATATTGATGATGACGTACATCCGGTAAACAAATGAAGGCGCAGGCGTGCGAAGTGCGCACTAAACTCAGAAAACATGTGCTAGTCCATATTATAAAAGGAGATGTTACGGTAAAATCGTATCGAAATCGAAATTATCGAAAAAAACTCGAAAGTCGAATGGAGAATAATATCGATATTGATGATGACGTACATCCGGTAAACAAATGAAACTTATTAAACTAAACTAAACTCAGAAAACATATGCTAGTCCACGGAGAAAAAAATACAGTAAAAATTCGGGTGCTAGCACGGTAAAATGGGTGCAATCGCCAAGCACCTGGAATTTTCCTATGCAGCACCAGAAAAATTCCTATAATCACGAGAAAAATTCATATAAATACGAGAAAAATCCCTATAAATACCGTCAGAGGCCCAGTTACCGGACGACTAAGGATAACCCATAAGACAATTACGTATAAATTCATTTTTTTTCGGCCAAATATCTATTCTGAAAGTTCTACAGTCATCCCTAGTGCTTTTTAAATGGAAAAACGTTCATTTTCTATTCAAATAAATCGAAATTCTATTAATATATTAAAAAACAAATGAGAGCCTCGATGTCGGAGTTTCCGGACGACTGAAACCGACATGACGGAGTTTCCGGACACCGTGGCCCCGGTTTCCGGACAGGGTGAGTTGAAGGCAACTGACCAAGGGAAATTTACAATATCAATAATAAAACCAAAATCCATCTTCTGGTTATTATTTCATTATGGAATGAATAAAAAGTTGAAAGAAAAATTAAATTTCGTGATCGTTGAGAGACCGAAGAAAACAAAAATTTGAGGTTAAACAGTCGGAAAAGACTCGTTCGGTAACTGCTCCAGCCTCGAATTCGGTGGACCCAGTATCCGGAATTTACATTTGATACATTAAATAAAGTTTTTTTCTTTTGTTCCTCTTCTGTGACTCTTCTAAAATCATTCCCCAACTACTTGAAAACGATAAAAATCCATTTTACAATGACATTTTGCTGTTTAATCCTTATGCAGACTTGTAGAATTTTAACCTCTACACGCTACACAACGCTCAACCGACACAAAAACCATGTCAACTCTCGGAATAATTTATTTTTTATACTTTTCCACGCCCCGTAAGATATTTTGGAAGATTGTCACTTGCGGAGGAATAAGTCGACTGTTAGATTAAAAAATAAAAATGACTATTGATGATGGTGAGAGTTTATTTAATATAAAACTCCATCGAAAGAACGCTCTGCGTCCGGAAATCGGGGGTCGTCCGGCAACTGGGCCTCTGACGGTATATGAAAAATTACTGTAGTTACAGGAAAATTCCAGGTGCTTGGCGATTGCACCCATTTTACCGTGCTAGCACCCGAATTTTTACTGTATTTTTTTCTCCGTGTCCATATTATAAAAGGAGATGTTACGGTAAAATCGTATCGAAATCGAAATTATCGAAAAACACTCGAAGTTGAATGGTAAATAATATCGATATTGATGATGACGTACATCCGGTAAACATATGAAGGTGCAGGCGTGCGAAGCCTGCACTAAACTCAGAAAACATATGCTAGTCCATATTATAAAAGGAGATGTTACGGTAAAATCGTATCGAAATCGAAATGATCGAAAAACACTCGAAAGTCGAATGGTAAATAATATCGATATTGATGATGACGTACATCCGGTAAACAAATGAAGGCGCAGGCGCGCGAAGCGCGCACTAAACTCAGAAAATATATGCTAGTCCATATTATAAAAGGAGATGTTACGGTAAAATCGTATCGAAATCAAAATTATCGAAAAACACTCAAAAGTCGAATGGTAAATAATATCGATATTGGTGATGACGTACATCCGGTAAACAAATGAAGGCGCAGGCGCGCGAAGCGCGCACTAAACTCAGAAAACATATGCTAGTCCATATTATAAAAGGAGATGTTACGGTAAAATCGTATCGAAGGCGAAATTATCGAAAATATCTCGAAAGTCGAATGGTAAATGATATCGATATTGATGATGACGTACATCCGGCAAACAAATGAAGGCGCAGGCGCGCAGGGCGCGTACTAACCTAATGCTAGTCCATATTATAAAAGGAGATGTTACGGTAAAATCGTATCGAAATCGAAATGATCGAAAAACACTCGAAAGTCGAATGGTAAATAACATCGATATTGATGATGACGTACACTCGTCTCCATAAGTTCGTGAACAAAATGCATTGCTACTGAATACACTTTGTTCACGAACTTTAGGAGACGAGTGTACATCTGGTAAACAAATGAAGGCGCAGGCGCGCGAGGCGCGCACTAAACTCAGAAAACATATGCTAGTAGAATATAAGAACGATGTGTCTTGATTAAGATCTTCAAAGAGAATGATTGAATATCGAGGTTATCCAAAAGACAGTTGTTACCAAAGGACATCTCCGACATTCTTTAGAATATAGATCATTGAAAGGGTTCGAAGGAAGCTACGTAATAGCACTTACTCTGAATTTTCAATTTTTTTAAATTGAAAAACAATTGTTCAAATGATGAGAAAAATCTAGAATAAATTCACGGGGATAAGAAAAAGTTCTGGTCTCTGTACCCGAATGACTCACACGAGCACAAATGGGTAAACTGTATTCAAACGAAGACTCTTGATCTCCATTTATATCATCGTGATTATTTTCCATAAGATCGGTAAAGGCCTTGCAGAAATGTAACATGATTAATGTAAGGAAAAAAAAAGTTAAAAACAGGATGAAAAAAAACTCATTATAAATTCTCAATTCATCTTGATATTCACGACAACAAAACGGTCAATAATACGCAATTAACTCGAATATATAGAAATAAATAGCAACAAATTTGCATTAACATCTTTATATGCCAAAAATGGATCGTTCAGCTTGATCCATTTCCTCTTGCTGAACGCTTATCCACGATTGAATTCTGGAAAATATTCACGATTGACTATTTAGACAACCGGAAATTCCACGAATCGATAAAAAAGTTATGGTGAAAGTTGTACTGGTACACAAGGAAGAATCACGGAAGCTAAGGGGCACGTGTGACGAACCAGTCGAATCAATCGGAAAGGGGGAAATGCTATTTTAGTTTTCACAATAATTGAACGGAAATTTCAATTTCAAAAGACAAATTGTTTTGTCCATTGATGATTGCTAAACATTTTTTTCAGTAAAAATACTCTGTATTAAAATTAATGGGATCCCCCTTCCACTCCCAATTTTTTTCAGTGTGGAATATTATATTTGAATTTAAAAGTTGTTTGCAATTTTTTTAGTTGACTCACCTAGTTAACCCACTGCTCCAACTAAACATTTTTCTTATCCTCTCCGCCTGTGGATCGTCCTTGGTAGCTATCTTGTCCATTTTAATTTTATTCCGTTCTTCCAGGATTAATTTGTTTCCTCTCTCACGTTCTGAATTCTCTCGATTTAATAAAAATCCTCTCCTTTTTTCCCCCTGTCAGAGCATTTTTTTCACATTTACGTATGTCGGTATCGTCACTGAAAGTGAAACGGAAATTTGAAATTGAAGTAGTTCAATTGCGCGTATTTTTCTCGCTCACATCCTCACATGCATTCAATTGTTTTTTCGAAGGATGAAAATAGGTGATTTCAGTTATGGTTTATACGGATTAAGGCGAACACATACGATTTCTTCATCATGGTGTATCAGAAATTATTTTTAGAAAGTGTTTCGTCTATACTGAACATATCAGTTTCATTTTTTCCTTTTTTTCCATTTTAATTTTTTTGCTTGAACGCATAACTAATGGGTGACATGTCGTGTGAGTCGAGTGGAGAGCACTGGAAATATTTATTGCATTTATTGTCATTTTTATGTCAAAATTTTTATGGAAAATGATCGAAAATTATACATTTTGAATTGACAAAAATTGAGATTAATCCATCTATTTCCAAACATTAAAGAAATTTTGTTCTAAATTTATATAAAAAAAAAAGGTTTAAGTATGAATCTTGTCCAGAAATGATAAATTATTCGAGAACCGAAAAAGAATTCATTCATTAAATTTTCTCTATGACACTCTATAACACTCTTATTCGATGTAAACAACAAAGTCATTAAACTTTAATTATAATTATAAACATTGAATTATAATTCACTTCCTTGCAATTCTTCTGATAATTTTTAATTCTGAGTTTGCGCATTCAAATTGACTTTCAACGACACTGTCCACAACTATTAGGTAAACACTGTTCACGTACGTGCATTGGATTGTACCGATTGAACCGGTCCTCCTTGTCCCCGCCTAACTCAACCATAAAACTCGATAATTCCTCGTATCATCGGAATGCTGACAAAATCCAGGTACATTAGAAAGGATTTATTTTTTCGTGAAAGTACGTATTTGATAATGATACACCATACATAAACACAGGTACAACATAATGTTGTTGAAGCTAACCGCAGCGGAGACTTGAGACCTACATTCTCGGCACCCAGCAACGATGCCGCCATAGCCTCGTTTTTTTTCTCTTTCCCAACCAACAATCCCCGAAAGTATCTTCCGACTGTGAAAGAAAATATTCCGCTACATCGTGCGCATTCTTGACACATTGAAAACACACGTGAGGATGGAAAATTTAACGTCGGATCATATTAATTAGTCATTTTAGTAGTGGAATAATAAAACAGGTTAAGTCAACTCAACTTTGGAGTGAGTTTCGGACAAATATTTTTGAATCTAAGGAAGATAGCGAGATATTCGTAAAGACCTCTTTTGGAGATCTCAATCTAATTCACAAAAAAGGTCCTCACAAAAATTCAGTCATATCCCTTTGATTTAGAAATATTTTCCAAAAACTCATCTTCAAAAATGAAATTCTCACATCCTCATTTATCTGGTGCAAAAGTGTCATATCAAATCTAAAGTTCGTGATTATCCCTTTAAAAGAAAGGAAATTTCTCTCCGAAAAAATGCCTCTTGATATTTATGTGTAAAATTTTTTATTAGCCCGATCACTAAACAATTGACCACAATTAATGACACAAATAGAATGCGGCTTTCTCACTGATAATGTGATTATCTATAGAAGTACTGATTTTAGGGAAAAATGTGAGCGAACTTTTTCTGTAGAGGAGGGAATTCGCCTCGAACGAGATGCTATGATGGATTCGTCTAGTATCACTCGTTATCAAAATACTCAACACTTAATGACATTATTTTCTGGTTTATTGGAGTGTACAATTTTATGACTTACTTTTAAGACATTGAGAAAATTCTAAATAAGTCTAATTGATCAAGAACTGATGAGGCTTTTCAATTCAATCTTTTCTTCAATAAATTTTCGTATAGTATTTTTTATCGAATGGCAACAGATAACTTTTGTATTTCCAGTACTAGCAAAATATAAATGTTTACAAATTAAGTGATCATTTATAGATTATTGGATTGAGTAAAAATGTCAAATGAACTATTTTATAGATGAGGATATCCCCAACAAAAAAATCTCTTTTTTATAATTCTTTTCAACATCACTCATTACCAAGATGATTAATAATGAATGAGATGAAGTTGTCAAGAATTGAATTGTTTCAACACTATTTACAGAATTATCATGAATTTAGTATTCAGAATGTTGTGAAAATTCAAATTAGTTATGATTCATCATAAATTTGCGCTTCTGAATTTTTTGCAATCTTCAACTAATTAAAAAAAAAATTTACAAAATTGCGACAAGTAAAAAATTATGAATGCAATGGAATAAAATATTTCTCAAATTAGCTATTATCTCATAAACGAGTGGATTCATCAACAAATATATGAGAAAACATTTTTTGTAACCCTCGGAATTTTCTGTAAAAAAACTCTTTTGACAATTCCTTATGGAGCCACTTATTACCGAGGTAATGAAGAAATTAAATCATCCCAATTAAATAATTTTCCTCCTTTGCCTCTTTTGAATAAAAAATCATATAACAACAATTGAAATTTTTTTATGAAATTGTAAAAATATCTGATGAGTATTTAAATCCCTCAAATTAATCATCAAAGTTCAATAATCACTGGAACCAATTGTTCAAGCCAAAATTCACCGTAATCCCTTCACCGTAACTTTGTGACATCTCTCTATGTTTACATGCGATATCACAGACTGAACCATCAATAAAAATTTGAAGGACGAGTGAATCACAAACACACAGTGCCTCAACTGAAAATTTTCTCAACAAACACTCAATCATCTATTATCCATAAATTCCCTACTCCTTCCAATTTTCACTCACATTTCACAAATCAATAAATTATTGAAACATTTCTGAAATCAATGGAGGCAGAGAAAACTTGATGTTTACCAGTGAATGAACACAACACCAAAACAAATCCACGAGTCCAGACAGTTAAAAAATGTGTTATTCTGCTGCTAAAGTAGCTCCCGATCAATACTAAACCAATGTTCAATTTAAGTGGAATTCTTGAATGATGAATATCGTTATTGTACAACAGGTGAGGACCAACTAAACGTGCGCGCGTTTGTAATGAACAATTTGGCACTACACACTGTGAGGTACGCGCGTTGGAATCAACCTTGTACGCCCATCCGTTCGACTTTTACGACTGCCCTGGTGCGCCTCACCTGTCTTTCTCTGCACTTTCCGACTGGTCACCAATGAAAGTGCACAGACCCCACTCATCTGATTCCTCTGTACTCCATCTTGTCTCACGATTCAGGGGAATTTCCCACCTTTTTATGGGTTTACGAACGAGTCAACAGTGGATAAATGAGTTGACGTGGGTGAAAAGGTTTCGGGAATATGAAGATTTGAGGCGGAAGGAGGGGACAAGGAAAACATCATAGAAGATTTTTATAGAGAGAATGATGTACTGCAATAAAGTTTTCGTTAATGGTTTCTGGTAAAATCACTGGTCGAGGGGATAATTGGTAATTGATGCGATGAATTCGGGGATTCAAAGGCATTGATTATACTGAAAAATTCAAATTAGGTACGATGAATTGATATTTAAAATCTGAGCTGCTTCTGATTTTTTATGAGGTTTCTCATTGAATTGCGGCGGATTGAATTTGGGGCATTCAGTTGAACATGAATTTTTCGTTGATTTGGGAAAATAAATAGGATGATTGAATAAGATATGAATAGTTTGATTTTCGTATCAGTTTTTCATTGAATTGATAACCACCATAACTTTCCGAGATACATGAAAAATCGAAATCGGTGCTGGTACTTTAGAAAAGTTTTTTCAATTTTTTCACAATTCATTAACGAAAAATCATGACCGGTTGACATTTGGATGTGCAATTATTGTCATATTCAATCAAATTGTTATTGAGCAAGTGAATTATGGCAATTATCAATATTATATCCAATTCATCCAATATTTTGGCCTTCTCAAGATCTTTTCAAATCTGTCCAAGTTTTCTCGCTCAAGGTTGAATAATTCAAGTTAACGATTAATACAGCTATGAAATCGCCACTAAGTATGGAATTATGACAGCAAATGAGTAGCTTTGGAAAAAAATATGAAAAGACCTTTTTTTTAGTCCATTAAGTTTTTTACATTAAAGATCTTATAGTCTATTCCGCTGTCCTTATGCATTAACGAGATAATTAATAATCAACAAATTCGAACTCAGTAACTCAATTTTTTTCACATTCAGGCAACTATACTTTTGAATTTGGTAGTAGGTGCGTAAGACTCTCTACATTCCAGTTTTCTTTTCCGTCTGTCGATGCAACAGAGCGGACCCAATATAAAATGGCGGTCCATCAGAAATTTTTGGGTTCATCGCAGGGTTGCCAGACTTCAAGAAATTTCTTGAAAATTCAAGAAAATTAGAACGATTTCAAGAATCAAGATTCTTGAAATAATTTTCAAGAAATTCTGAGAAATTTCAAGACTTTTCAAGACTTTCATTCTCGTCTTTTTTTTTCTTCCACTAGCATTGACCGCGGCTGCAAGCGAATGCGTGTGGGTTTACATGGGGGTTCTCATGAGAATCCGCATGAAAATTGCTCATAAGAGGATATGGTATATTCCTTCTTTACCCAGCACTGTTACACATCGAAATTTTGAAATTGGAATAGGAATATGATAACATTTGACATTTTTTTGTGATGGTTAACCACATGCGGTTAATGTTGAAAAGCAATAAAATTCCAAGAAGATTTAAGAAGTTTTCCGGCATCTAGTCATGTTTTGTCTTAATTTCTTCTTTGATGCCCGTATACATTCACTGTGAGAAGCGAGTTAAAATTTTGAATGAAACCAGTCGAATTAATTATAGAAGTATGATAATATCGATATGATCCCATATGGTTTTGCACAATAGTTATAATTTCTTGACAATACTCTCCCTATACTCTTTCTCTCACCCTTTATGTTCATCCAAATCTTGAAGAAATGATACTAATTTTTCATAGTTTTTGGCGCGTTTCCCACATAAAACTCAACGACCATTTTTACAATCCTCTACATTCTCAAAATTTCTTTCCATCGCATAGACAATTACATTTCCAGTACTCCGCCCATTCCTCCGAAATATTTTGCTTTTGCAGTCATAAACTAACGGTTCTGAAAAATATCCTATTCAAATCATTGATTATTCTACGTTCGTATGGTCAATTTATGATTCTCTTCCATCGAAAACCTCTCAGTTCTTCGAATATTCGTTTGTTTTCGTTTTGCTTTCAATTCTCAAGAACCTTTTCATTACTCCTCCCCCTTGTGAAATCTCGAAAAATACAACTCAATACTTTATATCAGAGGTGGGCAATGTCTTTCTGGCGCCAGTTCCCCTACTTAATACCTCAACTCATTGAAAATATATGGAAAAATTTTCTTATCCAATCAGGAATCACCAGCTTTCCGCATAGATGTTGCGGACTTTTAGTATATAAGCCGGGTCATTCTTCCGCACTTGTTAGTATTCACTTTTAAGTTATCACCAACAAGTCTTATCGAGTGTCAATTTTATATTGAAACTAAGTGCAAATCATCATCAAATTTTTTTTGAAGAATTTGGAGGCCAACGTTTTCATAGATCTTTAGATTTTTCTAACAGGTAATTTATATGCTTTAAATTCATCTACAACAGATATTGTATTTTACGAAACTAATAAGCTTCTTTTTGCAGCTTTCGAGAGAAATTCAGAATGGGCTATTCGTCAGGAGACAGTGATTCATCGTCTAATGAATCAATGATGAACAAAAAAGGAAAACAAAGTGCTAAGCGTAAACTGACTTCAACAGATGCACCAAACGCTAAGCGGTTACGCTTAGGCAAAAGCCACAGTCAGAAATATACTTCTGATTGGGAGAACAATGACCTGTTCAAAAAATGGGTGGAGAGGAGTGAGAAGGGGCCATCATATTTTTATTGTAAAGTCTGTGTTAAGCATTATAGTGCAGTTGGAGGCAAAGGAGATTTGGAAAAACATGGAAAAGGGAAAGGTCATCAATTAGCAATGAACGAAACTCTCCAACTGACCCCGATTACCACTGCGTTCAAAGAGACAACTGATTCACAGCTTAAGATAAAACAAGCTGAGATCAAATTAGCCGCATTCTTAGCACAACAACATCATTCGTTCAACAGTGCTGGCGCTTTGGTTGATTTAATGAAGGATATTTTTCCTGACTCGACCATTGCACAAAAAATATCCTGCAAACGTACAAAAGCTACTGCCATTGTTAGAAATGTCACAGGTCGGCAGGGCTTTGAGCAAACGGTGCAGTTAGTGAAAAATCACAAGTTTTCACTCCTCGTTGATGAGTCTACAGATGTAAGTTCAACCAAACATTTGGCGTTGATTGTTCGTGTATTTGATGGGGAAAGAATTATGGATCGATTTCTTGCTCTCATTCCAACACCAGATGCTACAGCCGATCAAATGTACAAAGATATTGTAGCTTTTTTTACGAAACATAAAATACCGTACAAGCAAAATATGATTGGTTTTGCAGCAGACGGGGCAAACGTCATGTTTGGTTGCAATCACTCATTGTCTACACTTTTTAAAAATGACATTCAACATTTATTTGTGCAAAAATGCATTTGTCATTCTTGGGCACTGTGTGCAAGCAAGGCTTGTGAGATGTTACCGCGGATCATTGAAGACGTAGCACGAGATCTATACAGCTATCTGAAGTACAGTTATAAACGCCAACAAAATCTGAAAGTATACCAAGATATATTGAGTTTAAAACCTCACAAAATTTTACGCTTGTGTGGAACTAGGTGGCTATCATTGTTGCAAGTTGTTCGTCGACTTCTAGAACAATATGAGGCATTAATTCTATACTTTGACGTGGAATCAAGACAAGAAAAAAAACTTTTAGCTGCATCAATGATTTCAAATCGATTGAAGGAGCCATATTTCAAACCGTATTTGCTATTCTTGGATGCAATTTTACCATTTTTCCATGACCTAAACCTAAAGATGCAGTCTTCCAGCACAAAAATTCATCGATTACATTCAAAAGTTTCATCTGTATACAGAAGTTTACTCGATTGTTTTTTGGATAAGGATTATTTGAAAAAAACTTCTCTCGAAAAGATCAATTTTCGCAATCCTCACAATCACTGTAAACTTGAGGACATTTATCTTGGAGGAGCCCTGACTGTGGAAATTATGAACGGTCAGTGCAAGTTAGATGTGAGTGGATTGAAAGACTTCAGAGTGCGATGTCTCTCATTTTATGTTGAAAGCTGTGCAGAGATAATTAAGAGATTCAACTTTGCTGATTCACACGTGCAAAAGTTGAAACACATGGCGGTGATTGATCCAGAGAAAGTTGTGAATAAAACATGTGCTTCTATTGCTCCATTAGTTGCACAATTCCCCAATCTTGTGATTTCAAATCAGATAAACAAGATTGACACGGAATGGCGTGACCTGTGGAATGAGGATTTTTCAACTTTTCCAATGGAAGTTTGCGCGTTCTGGCTAAAAGTATCCAAAACAGAAAAAGGTGATGGTGACAAGAAATTTCCACTGTTATCTCAATTCATTCTTAATCTCCTATGTCTTCCTCATTCAACGGCCACAGTGGAAAGGCTATTCTCGGAAATTAACCTTCAAAAAACAGATATGAGAAATCGCCTAGAGACAATGACACTGTCAGGAATCCTGCACACCAAAACTCTCCTCGATGGTAAACCTGCCCAGGAGTTAGAAATTACTCGAGACTTAATCAACAAACATAATTCTTTGATGTATGATAGCATTGACTCAGACCGAGAACCTGGTACAGATAATGGGGCTAAAGGAACATAATTTTTTATTTCTGTATTTTCATGATTCAATTTGAAAACATGATTTTTCTTTTCATTTTCATAGAATGACTTGACCAACTAAAACTTAAGAAGTATATGAAATGTATATTTCAAATAAATTGAAATCTTACTGTTGATTTAATTGATTTGACTTTTTAATGAATGGAGTATCCGCTGTCTTTAGTCTCTTCCGTTACTTTACCATAGTCAGGTAATGATATCAATCAAGTAAATTACTCATAATATATATGGAATAATAGGTAGGAAAAATTGCATAGGCCAGACAAGGATAGCATACATCTGTACATCTTTGTTTAACTTATTTGATATATGAGGAGCCTAGCCTCCTGCTGCCATCTATATTAGCTTTTGCAGAACTTCCCAAGTTTTAAGAAATTTCAAGAAATTTCACCACGCCATCTCAAGACTTTATGCGCCCTCAGTCTGGCAACACTGGTTCATCGTCTGTCAATCGTTGATGTCTCTGAACCTCTGACTTTTTATTTTAGGGTTTTTATCATTGTTGAAGTTGAGATTTTTCATTGAGCAGTTTTCTTGCGTTCGGATGAAGGAATTAGGGTCAATATGAACGTGTTTCATGGAGGAATTCAGGTTTCTGCGGAGTTGAGTATTTTTATTTTCTTGAATTTTTCTTCGGCTCAAAGAGATGGAATATTTTGCTTCCATATTTACTTATAAAATATTTTGGTGTGAGACTGTGCAATTTTTTGAAGATCACTATTGGCTGGAATTCTGAAATAGTATATTTCGATACAAGTGCGGGAAGTTGCCTATAACGACAACTTGGCGACGTGCGCACGTTTGTCGGACGCCATTTTTCTTCGTAAGTGCTTGTTATGCGCCATATAACTTATGGATTTGGCCGTAAGATAAGCCAAGCTTTTCTCATGTCAAATCCGTGAGTTATATGGCTCATAACACGCACGTATGAGGAAAAAGTTTACAATAATGTGAATCGAATAATATCAATTATGACAGAGTTTCTATGTGAGGATAACTTGGTTTGTTTTTTGTTAAGCAACAAACGCATATACCCCTTTGGCGCGGCCGTTGGGGGTAAAAATAGAAGTCGTCATTTGGAGAAGGATTATTTTTAGGCACTATAATTACGCTTGGGAGGGATTGATCTTCGAAAAGTTCCGTTACCGGCCAAGGTGAGGTAGGCGCGAGGAGCATTGTGTATAGATGATCAGCAGCAGAAATACCTGGAACCAGGCTGCAGAAGCTCCGTTGGCAAAAGGTGTAGCATATGTAAATGCATGTACCAAAAAAATTCAATAGAAAACCTAACGAATATCTATAAGGAATTCTATGAAGTAATTTTCACTCGGGTAGGTTGATTCTTTTTCCTTTTTAATAATTCTACTGAAAATTTCGAGGCTTCTCCGCTCAATATTCTACAGATATTGTACAGGGGGCTTATTCTGGTTTGTATAAATGGATAAATAAATGAATAAATGTCATTTTTACCGGTCTGAAGACTGGCAAAATCAAGATTTATTCATTTATTTATCAATTTATACGAACCAGAATAGGCCCCCAGAAGAATGTGAATAGATTTTATTTTTTTTTTGAATTGATCCTTTTTTTAAATTTTTCAAAAATTTAATTCGAACCTATGGGTTTATTCTGCTACAAAAAAAAATGTGAATAATACACATTGTAATATAATTGTTTTACTGATGGTGATCGAATAATATTTCTTGTAGAACTATAATAACTTCATTGGCACGGTTTTGGGGCAGGTGTGAGATCATATGGGGCCGAACAGCTTGGAGTAATTGAAGCATTCGTAACAATATTTCGTCATCTTCATCTGCAAGGATCAATCAAATCTCCTTGGATTTCCTTAGTGGCTCGGTATTATTATGATTTCCAACCGTTTCAATAATAAATATCATTAATTCAACTCCCATCTCACGGCCATTAACGGTCATAAATGATCAAAAATTCTATATTTTCAAGTTGCCAACGTTTCGAGCACTATATGTGCTCCTCATCAGGGCAATGTTTATTTCTGTTAAATACAAAAACCAAAATTATATTCGTGAACATCATTGAACTATTTTACACTAACAAATGTTGCTAACTAATATGAATTTCTAACAATTGAACAAAACTATCAATCCATCATAACAAAAATATCAATGATATAATCAATAACCATAATAAATCAACCTAACCTTAAAAATGAACATCAGTAATTGGATGCCAAATAATACGGTTTTCTGATATTAAATCTTCAAAATTTTTAGCTCACAAGAGAAAAATTAATTTATAAAAAATAACTACAACCAGAAAGGACTTTGAAATTTAAATATCTAAAAAAAAAAAAAAATATCGATAATAACTACTGAAAAAATATACTTCAATTACCTGTGACAGAAGGTGACAGAACACAACTAAAATGTCATACACATTACATACGAGCCTTAGTGCTATAGAGCGCCAAACAGTATCATTTTAAATTTCAAAATCAAAATATGAAAAATTATCCTCTGTACAAATTAATCAACTTATCATAAGAATTTCCTAACTTTTTACAGTCATTAATAAAATTAGTGACTCGGTGAGAAGAGCACGTAGTGACATAAAGCTGAGTAGGTATTCCTTAAGAGTTTTGTCTAACTTTATCTTTGATTACACTTCAGTTGATCTCAGAATAGTTTGTGATTCAGGATGATTCAGATTTTTGTTCGCAAAGGAAATTGCGAAAAGGAGTGAGGGATCTGGGTAGGTACCATTACTGGTTTCTTATAGACTTCTTTTGAAGTTCCAAATTTAGTAGGGGGGGGGGGGGGGGAAGGACAATTCCTTGGTTTTGACATTAGACGAAGGAGAGTGATTGTCCAGATATGAGGATTAGCGTCTTGTTGATGTTTACTTGGTTTGTTCATAATCTGCTTGATTGTCTTACTTGGTCATTTCTTTGCTTAGCGTCCTTTTTGGTCACACAAGAAACAATCGCTAGGTGTGGTGTCGGTTGTGAAGAAAACGTGAATTTCTCCGTCTTTCATACAATCGTCACGATCCTGCTGGAAAGTTTCTCGAAGGTTTTTGATGTTTGCAGAACACACGCGGAGAAAAGTCTGCAATCTCCGATGCGATCGGCCAAAATTTCAAGGGAAATCCAAAAGAATTTCCTTTTTCTATTAAATCCTTTCATATGTGAATCCTCATAATCTGATTGTATCGAATATTTTCTTTGCATTTCAAAGGTAACATAATATTGTCCATGAATGAATATGTAGTCATTTGAGATGGTTTTATGTATTTAAGATAAAATTGTCGATAATTGCTCACATTTCCAGACGTGATAAATGAAAGACGTGATGTGGCTGATTATAGCATTGAGGATATCTTTCACTAGGATTGTGTATATCCGAAGAGCCGAAATCTCGAAATCCCACCATCTGGAGCGATTGTTAATCGCACATGGCTCACTGGGCCGTGCCAATCCAGATCCTCCGAGGCGTAGACATGAGGCTTATCGGCTGATAACTGTCGATTCATGAGAAATCAATGCAAAGAATATTGTTAGTGGTTATCAGAGGTATAAATTTGCAGATATGAAAGACAAAAGAGAGATGTACATGTTTATGATTGAGCACGGTCTTTGAATTGTTTTCTTAACTAAAAGAAATCAATGTCCATTGCTATAATTTTCTTTCTTCCTCATATGAGATTGAAGAATTTGGCAACGTTCAGACGGGGAATGGAGTTCTGAAAATGGTTTCATTGAAAATGTTCTCCGATGGAAAAGTGCTTAAAAGGCCCCGGGAGTAAAAAAAAAACTACTGAAATGCGGGGAAAACTTTGCTCCACGAATTCTCTGCCAAGAGAGCATGGAAAATTATGAAACATACTTTAAAAAATTCGTTATTTTTTTACTCACCGGATGAAACGAGATGAGGATGCCAGGAAGAGGATAAATAATTTTTTTGACGTGGACACGTCTATCGTTTCATTTTGGGGGTGATTTTGTGAAAATTTCTTATGAAGTGCCATCTATGGGTCAACTGTTAAATCAATAAACTGATTGATAAATTACCAACTAATGGTAATATACCAACAGATATCTGATACCAACAGATGATTATTATCCGAAAAGACTCCCATTTAACGATCTGAGAAACAGCCTTAAATAACCTAAAAATAATGTTTCCCCTTGTAAAAAAAGCATACACTGGAAAGTGTCATGGCGGAAGTACATGCAAAAAGTATCATGGCGCACTTCTCATGACCAGTTTTCATGGGAATTTCATGAGAATCCTCACAAAATAGTAGATTATGTCACTAGGCCCGATAAGTATTTTTATGACAAATGTGTCATAATTCGCGCCGAAGGCCAATCCATTTGTTATAAAAACACTTTTTGGGCCATGTAACATACACTGTTTTATGTCACGAGGCTCAACTAACCGAGTTCTCAACAGGCCTAGTTCCGGTAAGTGCACTTACCAGGACTAGGCCTGAACAAAACCAGGTTAGGGCGAACCGAGCGACAGAAATGCATGCGCGGCCGCGCAAGCGGCCGCGCTATAAAGTTTTACCAGTGTGTAAAAACGATGGTCGACGTTATCAAAGGTCCTCATTTTGTTGTTTCAGTGTAACGGACATCTCAAATTATATAGAGTATGATTCTCCAAGCATTTTTGAATCTTTCTAAAATTATACTATCATACTATTTTTATATAATTTGAGATGTCCGTTACACCGAAAAATCATGGAAAATTTTAGAAAGTTCTAGAATGTTCTCGGAAGTTCTATAATGTTCTGAAAAGTTTTAGAATGTTCTAGAAAATTCTAGAGGGTTTTAAAAGGTTTTCGGAAGTTCTAGAATGTTCTGAAAAGTTCTAGAGTGTTGTAGAAATTTCTGGAAATCATATCATACTCTATATAATTTGAGATGTGCATTTCTTCGGAAAATCATGGAAGGTTCTAGAAAGTTTTCGAAGTTTCTAGGAAGTTCTAGAAGGTCTCGAAAGTTCTAGAATGTTCTAGAAAGTTCTCGAAGGTTCTAGGAAGTTCTAGAAGGTTCTCGAAAGTTCCAGAATGTTCCCGAGTCGAAATTTTCCCCAGTTTTTCAACGTGTTTCTAACGTCGATTGTTGGATTTAGGACGTTGAAATTACGTTGAAAAGTACAGGCTTCAATGAACCCTTCAACCTATTTTCAACGTACATTATGTCTTTTATTTCCAATAATTCCATATTATACGTTAAGAGTAGGTCGTAGTTCAGCGTTTATTCAACGTCCTTCCAACGTCAATTCTCCCAACCTCCCCCCCCCCCCCTCCCCACCTTCTCTGGTTCCCAGTTTCCGCATTCCAAATAATTCCTAGTATTTTTCTGATGTTCAGTTCTTTTATTTCATTTAATTTTTTTAATACGAATAATACATATAATTTACGAATATATTGATAAAATAAATTATTAGGGAAGGGTAGGACAAAACGGACCGGGAGTGTCAAACGGGCTAGTGGGCAAAACGGACCATGTAATTTTTTCGTTTTTTTTTTCTTACCCGATTTGGCTATAAAAGATGAGCCCAAATCGAGTGATAGATATATATATAAGTCAAACTGTCTGGAATGGAGGGTGGAAGGTCAATTCAAGGATCAAACTATCTGAGAAAAACTTGAAAAGTCAATTCATGGGCCAAACGGCATCACTACTTGAATTGACCGTTCAGCCTCTACCCCAGATCGTTGAACCCTTAAATTGACTTATCAGCCTCCACTGGAGACCATTTGACCCTTGAATCGACCTTCCTCTCTCCACTCTAGACCGTTTGACCTTTGAATCCAGCTACGTAATCATTGAGTTGACCCGCCATATGAACGAATATAACAAAAATCACTTAGAACCTGTTAAAGTAACTCATCAGTGCAATAAAATTTAAAGATTTTTGAAAACTACAAAAAATCGCCTGAAAGTGTTATTAGATTTTTTAATCGTAATTTTTTGCTCGATTTAATGATCGTTTAAGTTTTTCAAAAAATCAATTTTGAAAAATCAACATTTAACCCAGTGTCTTATGGAAAAATTCATAATTTTTTTCTGAATAAAGATTAAAATCTGAATTTTTCACTCGAAATGTGAAAAAAATAATAAAAAATATTGACACTTGTTTCATGAGGTTTATCCGTTTAGTTTTGTTGATATTAACAATAAACAGTGAAAATTGACGACTTTTTATTGATTTTTACTTTCTTAAAAATCGAAAAATGTTATAATTTTCATATTGATGACCTCAATAATTCTTATAAATAATTTAAAAATGAAAACAATAATTTTTGGAAATTGTTTAATTTTTGTACACTCAACGACTTTATGTGTACTGATGAGCTACTTTAATTCGCAAAGACAACGGGTCTACAGGTGATGATATTCCCCACGATTTCTTATTTCACCCTGGGACTTCTACAGACACTGTTCACCGGATGAGCGACATGAGGGGACTGAATAACTTAGATGAAATTTGTACAAATAGCGCTTGAATACTCAAACGGTCGAAACTAAAACTAAAATACCAATCATGTATGAATCGGTGTTTTGATAAGGACATTGTAAATGCCTAAATGTAGGTTGAACGGGGGAATCGTTATAAGCACGTTGAGAGTCGGTTGAATTCATGAGTGGAGGTTGAAGGATTTTCAACGTTTGCCTGTTTTTACGTTGAGGTGGGTTATAAATTCCATAAAAATTCGTCGGAACAATTCAACATCAAAGAATATTGGTTCAAAAAGTTGAAAGCACGTTGGAGAAACCACGAAAATTTTGACTCGGGTTATAGAAAGTTCCGGAAATCTTCTAAGACATTTCACATGATTCTAAATTTGATCTTCCGCGAATTGATGGCATCAAGTCGAATTGATCTTGATAACAAAAAATTGGACCACTGCAAGACAGGCCACGCAATACTAGTGTTGCCGAGAATTGGAAAACTCATGCTCTCAAATTTTTTCCATTTCGTTTTCTGATTCTGACACCAGTACCTAGGCCACCTATGATGTGTCCACCTTAAAAATCCATCGGGTGTATCAGCGGCACTAGCCAGTGCCGCGCCAGATACAGTTGTCTCAGCTTCTTTTAATGTTTAAACATACGAGGTGGTTGACAGATTCTGGGGCCGCCATCTTGGTGTCAAGGGAGGGGGTATCCAAGCAAGATGACGGCCCCAGAATCTGTCAACCACCTCGTATGTTTGAACATAAAA
The DNA here is from genome assembly GCA_035578325.1 of Coelinius sp. EB29. Taxonomy (NCBI): domain Eukaryota; kingdom Metazoa; phylum Arthropoda; class Insecta; order Hymenoptera; family Braconidae; genus Coelinius; species Coelinius sp. EB29. The sequence goes on from JAOZGT010000006.1 coordinate 3,910,474, forward strand.
AAAATTATTTATCCTCTTCCTGGTATCCTCATCTCGTTTCATCCGGTGAGTTAAAAAATAACGAATTTTTTAAAGCATGTTTCATAATTTTCCATGCTCTCTTGGCGGAGAATTCGTGGAGCAAAGTTCTTACCGCATTTCAGTAGTTTTTTTTTACTCCCGAGGCCTCTTAATTGAAACTTCAATATTGGCTTAGGAGCAAGGGGAGTTATCTGAATTATCAGCCAGTGATTTTCAACTGAAGTTTCCCTGGCTATCCAATGAAACTATTTCTGAATTCGTATTATTCTGTATAGAAAGAAAAAAAAAGGGAGCCGTCGTGGGACGCCTGGTAGATGTGAAACATCAAGGACGTAGTCCATACGCCAGGGCCATTCCGTGTCCATTGACATTTTTTTGTTTCCCCAGTCAGTTTTATGATTAGATTTTACGTTTTCAGGATCGCTGATCATGAACATGATAACCGTTTTTGCGAAAGCACGGGCCGTCTATTTGTTTATAAAAATTTTATTGTTTAAAATGCCCTCTCGCAAAAACGGTTATAGATAGAAAAACAAATTTTAAACAAAAAATGTTCTTCACGTCAAAAGACACATTTTTTGTCATATAATTTGGTTTCCCAACTGTCACGGATAAAAAGTTATCGTGAGTGGAAGCAACTCAGACGGCGCGCTAACACTCTCGCGCGGCGGGAGCGCGTTTCAGGACCGATTGCGAAGTACCGATAAGAGAGCAAAATTGTTCAAATCAAAAATTTTTGTCATAAAATAATACATCAAATCACTTATTACACTCTTCGATCTCCAATCGTTACTGAGATATTCGCGTTTGTGTGCAAGATAGCGGGGCAAATGAGTCTCCCATTGCACATTCAACCGTAATTATCTCGGTAACTATTAGTTATAGAGACAAAAGTCTTATAACTCAATAGATGCATCGTAGAATAACAAATATTTTTGGTTTTAGTTTTGAGGCTTTCGCGACCATGGTTAATCACTTGGTTGGCTTCCGGATGGATGCCGCGTTGATTTTCAGCATTGCGCCGACGTTTCGCAAACATTGCAGTCTGCATCTTCAGGGCTATGAGCTCCGATTCTGAGCTTCGATGTCTGGGGGTAGTCCTTATATATCCCTTGTGGTAGTGGGAGGCGGGGAAGGGGGGGGGGTTTAGCCAATCATATGTTGTTAATTGATCAGCTGGTCAATTAAAAACCGGGAGGACGGTTCTCCAAATGGGGTTTATTTGATATCCTCTGTCCCTGTTGAGATTGTTGGGGTTCTTATGAATTTCCAAACCCTCTCGGTATTTCCTTTCGAAATAGCCTTGAGATTTGGCCAACATTCTAGCTTGATCATACTGGATAGTGTGTCCAGTATCCATCCAGTGTTCAGCCAGGGCAGACTGTTCAATGTGACCGTATTTGGAGGACCGCTGGTGTTCCTTGATCCGTGTACTGATCTTCCTCCCGGTTTCTCCGATGTACACTTTCCCGCATGAGCAAGGGATCTCGTACACTCCTGGTGTGCTCAGAACTGGCCTCGGATCCTTCGCACTCGGCAGCATCTGTCCAATCTTCTTTGGTGGTTGGAAGATCATTCGAATGTTGTGTTTACCGAGTACTCTGTTTATGCGTTCTGTTGTGCCTCTCAGATAGGGGAGGAGGGCCACTTTAGGTCTTTCCTGGTTTTCCTCAGGATTAGTCTCCTCTTGGAGAGATGAGAGTTTGCTCTGTAGCTTATGTTTGACCTTTCTAATTTGTTGGATGTTATATCCATTCTTGGTCAGAGCTATCTCAAGGTGTTCAATTTCACTGTCGACGTTGGAGGGTTGAGAGATCGGTAATATAACAGAATAACAACTCCAGTGAACTTATTTATTTTTTAATTTTTTCTCAACGTATTAACGAGTTCAGACGGTGTGGAACAGACAATAATAGCGTCAAGACAGTGTAGGGAATATCCCAAATCACAACAATAACCTTAGAGCCTCTAATACGAATTACGCGTTAATACGATCAGAATTGCATCACTCTTAGCGTTACCCAGGACCACTACGAGGAAGTGGCGATGCTAGGTCCCGAAGAAATGACCTAACAACAACAATAACTTATCTACCATCCTGAGAATGCAGAATTGAAGAATAGGAACTGCAATTTCCTCTGTCCCCCTCCATGGGACTTATTATAAATTTTAAACAATAATGAATATGAAAGTGTATGAAACACTAATAAAATGGTGATGAGTACTGATAAAACATCATAAAAATTCTTAATTTAAACTTCGCGGAAGTTAGATACTTCAAATAACTTCACTAAAGAGAGAGCCGATCAACCCTTAAATCCCAGCATGACCCGGGTGTCCAAGGTGACTGTAACCCCCCCACTCTAAACGCGCAGCGGGTAACCATTGTTACCATGTTTGTCTCAAGTGATCCGTCATTCAAAATACCAATCCTAATTTCCGAGACCTTCAACAGTATTTTTCAATTCTACCAGTGATAATTCAAATAAATTTACATCCTATAATTCAATTCACCCGAGAGAACAATTTTTCATGATAAACTAATCGACTAGATTCAACATTGCTAATGTAGCTATTCGGGAGTATAGTAATTCTCGGGTATTTGAAGAAACTTTAGCACCCGATCAGGTCTCGGAGTATGATAAGTGAATGAAAACTTACTCAGTCTGCATCCAACTCCTCCTCCTCCTTCACCATATTTCGGCACCAGTCGCCGTAGTTCCCTCCACGCTCTCTCAACACCTTGAATGTGTGCACGGTTGACTCTGTTGATGTGGTAGTATCGATGGTTGACGCGTGCATGGTGGTATTCACGCAGCCTCAACGCGAGATACCCACCCCAACAGTCCGTGTGGATGACCGAGTAGCGCTTCACATGTTTTTCTATTTCAAAGATAAGTGTTTCGGCCCTCCGGTTCGGCAACACGACGACGACTAATCGTCCTGTTAACCTTTCCCGTAAGCCTAGCACCCATTGCTTAGAACTGACCGCATGACCTAGTCTCAGTTTCTTCCCCCCCCAACACAACTCGTCAACCTCGACAATTACTCCCCTCCCTCCTATCTTTTCACTTTCAATGTCGGCAACCCACCGGTTCAACACTTCGCCAATACTGGCAATAACCCGGCGGACTGTCGTCACACTAGTATTGCTCTCTTGAGACAGGTATTCGAGAGTGTTAGTGTCGTTATGGATATATAAAAATATAATAAATAACTTTTTTAACTTAATCTTGAACCCCGATAACCACGATCCGTCATAAACACTCAGAGAACTGTTGCACTTAATTTTCCTCCGTTTACGGTGCGCGTCAATTATATATCTGCTTTTTTGGCATCTAAATAATTTCAAATTATAATCTGTGTACATCAAACTGTCACAGCTTGGGCATTGTGCTGAGGATTTTATTACCCCCTTGTCCCTCAGGAAATCAATAATATATTGATCACACTCACAAAGACCGTACAATTCTTCGAGTATCATTATAACTCCATGAGTACCAGGAATCAAGACCGACAATTGAACCCTTTATTTCCCGTCACCAATTACCCTAAATTACCCAAAAATTAATAACTAAACTTTATTTACTGTGGAGTTGTTATATACTCACATTACCGAGAGATCGTGAGTGCTCTATACATTAGAGAACTAATAACGGAGTTTTTCTGGGTGGGATGGTGATGGAACGTGGCATGGAGATACCTGTCTGTGTGTGTTGGCTTACAATAGACTTGGTGGCCCAGAGTGCCATCCTCGTTGCGCCGAACCAGAACATCCAGAAAAGGAAGACATCTGTCATGCTCAATTTCCATGGTGAACTTGATGTTCGTGTGTTGATCATTCAAGAATTCCAGGAACTGGGTTAGACCGGTCTTTCCATGTGGCCCGATAACAAAGGTATCATCCACATATCTGAACCAGACAGTAGATTTCTGAGCTGTTGACTTCAGTACTTCGTTTTCGAAATGTTCCATGAATATATTTGCAATAATCGGCGAAATGGGAGAACCCATTGCTGCTCCTGATTTTTGTTCATAGAACTCTCCTTCGAACTGAAAGTATGTAGAAGTCAGGCAGTGCTCAATCAAGGGAAGGAATTGGGGAGAGATGTTTTTGGATTTCTTGATGATTTCCAAGGTTTCTGGGATTGGAACGTTGGTGAAGAGTGATTCTACATCAAAACTCACTAGGATATCATCTGGAGAAGTCCGAATATTTCTCAATTTATTAACGAAATCCATAGAGTTCTGAATGTATGAATTATTCAGGCCAGTCAACTTTTGGAGTGGTTCCGTGAGGAACTTGGCCAGCCGGTAAGTTGGTGCTCCAATGTTACTGACAATGGGACGGAGAGGAATAGATTCTTTATGGATTTTGGGGAGTCCATAGAGTCTAGGAGGAAAGGATTCTTTAGGAGTGAGGAATTTCGTGTTTTCAGTCGAGAGTCCAGCCTTCTTCAGTAGATCAGCAGTTTTCCGTTCGATTGTACGAGTGGGATCCTTCCTGAGCTTAGCGTAGACTCTGGAGTCATCCAACATCGCACTGAGTTTACCAGAGTAGTCATCTTTATCCATAACCACCGTGGCATTGCCTTTGTCTGCTGGGAGAATGATCAGATCATTATTATCCTTTAGACTACGCAGTGCAAGGCGTTCCTTCCTGGTGATATTGTCGCTAGGAGGGGTGGCTTTGTGGAGGATGTTGGACAACTGTCTCCGGATCTCGTTGCTGGTCTCTTGAGGAAGGTGGTAAATCGCTGTCTCGGTGCGACTGATGATTTCCTCGGTGGAGATCTTTCTGGGGGCAACAGCGAAATTGTGACCTTTCGCCAACACAGACACTTGTGCTTCACTAAGCTCATATTTGCTCAGATTCTTCACAGTGTGAGTGAGGGTCGGGACTTTTTCCTGAGGGGTCAACTTTCTGAACTTACCCTTCTGAGTCTCAGTTCTCATCTCAGCTGTTCGGACTGCTTGTTCATTGGTAACACGATCAAGAGTCTCCCATAGCTGAGGTTCCAACTCATGAGCCAGAAAAAGGTGGAGATCTAGAAGTTGTTTAGAGAGATGGGCCAGATTCTTCTTAGCCGCTGTTATTCTCTCTTTGACCAGTCTCAGCGAAGCTTGGCGAAGGATGGCATTGGCCTTCTTCGAGGGAACAGGATTCCTCAGACGGAGGAATTTTGGTACCACTTGATGGTCACGGCACCTTTTCAAGAAGGTTAGGGAGCACAGTTGGACGTGCAAGGACTTCCTAGGTTTGGTGAATGAATTCACCGAGCCAAGAATAGCCTCTTCGCGGAGGCGTTTGATCTTAGTTTTGAGGCTTTCGCGACCATGGTTAATCACTAGGTTGGCTTCCGGATGGATGCCGCGTTGATTTTCAGCATTGCGCCGACGTTTCGCAAACATTGCAGTCTGCATCTTTAGGGCTATGAGCTCCGATTCTGAGCTTCGATGTCTGGGGGTATATCCCTTGTGGTAGTGGGAGGCGGGGAAGGGGGGGGGGTTAAGCCAATCATGTGTTGTTAATTGATCAGCTGGTCAATTAAAAACCGAGAGGACGGTTCTCAAAATGGGGTTTATTTGATATCCTCTGTCCCTGTTGAACGAACGCATAAGCAGAGTACTCGGTAAACACAACATTCGAACGATCTTCCAACCACCAAAGAAGATTGGACAGACGCTGCCGAGTGCGAAGGATCCGAGGCCAGTTCTGAGCACACCAGGAGTGTACGAGATCCCTTGCTCATGCGGGAAAGTGTACATCGGAGAAACCGGGAGGAAGATCAGTACACGGATCAAGAAACACCAGCGGTCCTCCAAATACGGTCACATTGAACAGCCTGCCCTGGCTGAACACTGGATGGATACTGGACACACTATCCAGTATGATCAAGCTAGAATGTTGGCCAAATCTCAAGGCTATTTCGAAAGGAAATACCGAGAGGGTTTGGAAATTCATAAGAACCCCAACAATCTCAACAGGGACAGAGGATATCAAATAAACCCCATTTGGAGAACCGTCCTCCCGGTTTTTAATTGACCAGCTGATCAATTAACAACATATGATTGGCTAAACCCCCCCCCCTTCCCCGCCTCCCACTACCACAAGGGATATATAAGGACTACCCCCAGACATCGGAGCTCAGAATCGGAGCTCGTAGCCCTGAAGATGCAGACTGCAATGTTTGCGAAACGTCGGCGCAATGCTGAAAATCAACGCGGCATCCATCCGGAAGCCAACCAAGTGATTAAATATTTTTGGTTTCAAACATTTTTTTCTATTATCATTATTTCGAGAGATATTTCCAACGCAAGTCAGACTGACTACGCGGTTCGTTCACTTGAGCTCCCACGACGAGTTAGAGTCTGACTTGGGTTGAAAATATCTCTCGAAATAATGAAGAGAGAGAAAAATATTTGAAACAAAAAATGTTTGTTATTCTACGATGCATCTATTTAGTTATGAGACTATTGTCTGTATCACTAATAGTTACCGAGATAATTACGGTTGAATGTGCAATGGGAGAGTCATTTGCTCCGCTATCTTGCACACAAACGCGAATATCTCATTAACTACTGGAGATAGAGCGAAGAGTGTAATAAGTGATTTAATGTATTATTTTATGACAAACGTTTTTGATTCAAACAATTTCGCTCTATCTCTTATCGGTACTTCGCAATCGGTCCCGAAACGCGCTCCCACCGCGCGAGAGTGTTAGCGCGCCGTCTGAGTTGCTCCCACCCACAATAACTTTTTATCCGTGACAGTTAGGAAACCAAGTTATATGACAAAAAATGTGTCTTTTGACATGACCAATATTTTTTGTCTAAAACTTTTTTTCCTATCTCTAACCGTTTTTGCGAGAAGGCGTTTTAAACAATAAAATTGGTATAAACAAATAGACGACCCGTGCTTTTGCAAAACGGTTATCATATTCGTGATGAGCGACCCCGAAAACGTTAAATCCAATCATAAAACTGACTGGGGAAACAAAAAAATGTCAATGGACACGAAATGGCCCTGGCGTATGGACTAGCGGGGGAGGGGGGGGGGGGGTGCGCCGGTGTGCGACGCGCAGACTGGAATTGAGGGGGGTATCGCCTGGACAGACGACGTCTCCTTGCTACTTTTCTGGCAACGCGCCATTAGATGTTTCACATCAAAAATATTTTATTTATTTATTGAAGTGAAACTTCAATAAGCGCTCTCTCTCTCTCTCTTGACTTTCGGATTGTGCCTCGGTCCGAGAGTTGACCCTCGGACGGATCCATCAGGAAAATTAACGGGATTTCAAAATGATTGATGCTCTTAATTTCAATCTGGCAATCTCTCATCATTGATTCACAATAGAAAATTAATATTTATAGTTGATATATTCTATATATATTGGTTGAAATTCTTACTTTTTTCGTAGAGAGAATTGTCCTCCATTTCTCGTTATTATTGTCATCATCAGCAACGATGAGCATACCCTCAACCTTGGCATTGTCTGGAAAATTGCCTTTGAAGTGTGTCGTATCGATAAGGACTGAATCTATGATACCAACATGCACAAGTTTGAATATTGCCCACTCATTACCAGGTACCTGGGAATTAAAAAACATGGAGCACACAATAAAATTATTGAAAAATTCAACATTCATCACATTATCGGTACTTTACAGAGATTCAATAAATCACTCCCGGATGATTGGAACGAATCAACATTGGATACTCTGTCTCCATAACTCATATGGTTGATTACTTTGATTCATCTCGCTAATGATTAGACTCACGGAAAATTATTACAAGAGCTTATTTGTATGAAATATTCTTCGCCACAGAAATAGTTTCTCGTCATTTTCTCCTGAGCTTCCTCTTTTTCGAGATAAACGCACAATTAACCAAGAACCCTCTTAAGGAGACTCTACAGTACCTGAAGAATTCCAGACTGATCAACCTCGATGACTGGAGGTCTATCAAGTCGTCTCGCAGTTTCCCAACCATCGGCCATGTTGATCCCTTTCCCAGGTCTAATAATGTTCTTTGGATGACCATAGTGAGCATTGCTATATTCTTTGCAGATTCCTCCATGCTGTCGAGCTATCAGATCAGTTAAGACATTGGGGCTGAGAGAATCAGCGCAGATGGTACCGTAGACTCTTAACCTAGCGATACCACCATCGGGGAAAAGGTTCAGGCGGAGGTGAGTCCAAGTGCATGATGACGAGGATGCCATGTAATTGTGACGAGTCTCCGGGTACCCGGGACCCAGTTTTGTCATTGGAACTACTGTCACCCAGTTCTAGAGAATATTGAGAAACGATTTTATTTAGAAGCTGAGAAAATAATTAAAATCAAGGGAAGTATTTATTTTGAGAGCAATCATGAGTAGCTTAATGCATAATCGCTTTTTTTTAAAAAAAAAACTTTACACAAAAAACTCTAAACATGATATTCGCAGTCTTATACGTATTTTCCGCATAAATGCTGCGTGACTGAATATAAATCGTATAACACGTAGTCTTATGTGGATTATTCTTATAAAATTGGTGAGATGTATGTAATATTAGATGGTCTGAACAAAAAGCTGAGCTCCATGTTTAGCCCCTTGAATCGATTTTTGAGCCTTCTTTCTAGGCTGTTCAACCCTCAAATCTTCCATTCTCTCCTCTAGACTGTTTGACCTTTGAATCAGCCCTCAAGCTCCTACCCTAGACCGTTTGACGCTTGATTCGACCTTCCAGCCTCGACTCTCGACCTTAGACTCTTGAATCTATCTCCAAACCTCCTCTCTGGAGTCTAGACAGTTTGACCTTTGGAGCAGCCTCTCAGCCTTGACCCTAGACCGTTCGATCTTTGATTCGACCTGCAAGCCTCCACCGTAGACCGTTTGACTCTTGGATCGAGCTCTCAGCCCCTACCCTAGACCGTTTGACCTGTGAATCTACCTCCGAGCTTCCACCTTAGACCGTTTAATTCTTTATTCGACCTTGCAGCTTCGCCTCTCGACCTTTAGAATCCGGATTTGACCTGCCAGCCTCGACTTTCGCCCATCCGACCCTTGATTCAACCTTTTAGGCTCCTCTCTAGGGCCAGTTGACTTTTAATTCAACTTTTCAGCCTACCCAGGCCGGAATTGCCGAGCTTCAACAACTGGTTCAAACCTGGTTCAACCCCGACTCACCAAGCATTGGTTGGACATGCTTGGGCCATAGGTGAGCCAGTGGTGAAGCCAGTCTCCAACCAATGATGGTGATTGACCCTTGGCTACCAGGGCCGGGCCGATATTGGGTGGAGACTGTCTCCCCGATGCTTGGTTGGGGCAAGGTTAGCCAGATTAGGCCCAAGTTTGGTGGCCAATCACCCGCCAGGAATGATAAATGTTCATTGGTGCCTGTCCTTGAGCCAAGCTTGGGACAAGTATGAATAGCCAACCGTCGGATTCCATGCTTGGCCTCAAGACTGGCTAAAGCTTGGAATCAAGGCTTTAGAAAAGTAGAGGGGGGCGGGAGGCAATCAACTCTTAACGAGTGGGTGTTCAGAAAAGCTGAGGATGGAGGTCGAAGGAAGGGAGGGGGGGGGCAGTTGATTGATTAATAAATAATTAATCAATATTATAAAAAATATTGAATGATGATTACAAATTTCTATATTTGAGCCTATGTTCAAAAGAGGTGGGGGAGGGAGTCTGGGTTTTTCCAAAATACCAAGGGCGGGGGAGGGTATTATTCCTCTAATCACCTTCAATAAAATGACTCAATAATGATAAATAAGATAAAAATTGAATAATACAATAATTATAAATTAAATGATCAAAGAATAAATTCAACATAAAATTGATATGGGCTCTTTGAATTGACAATCGTAAGAACTCCGCGTTAGGCTAGTGGTTAGGGCGTCAGATTAGTAATCTCAGGGTCGTGCGTTATTTATTTTTTGTTCAGCCCTCTGTTTAAACTTTGAGGCTTCACTATCACATTTAACGATTAGGCTCGATGAGCCCCTTGTTTATGATTTCTACAGATGAGAATTAACAATTTTTACTTCAAAAAACCAAAAGAAAAAAAATTGTCAATTCTTGTCAGTGGTACGTTTTGCCTTAGGGGTCTGTTCTGCCCGCCTGGTCCATTTTACCCTACCCTCCCCTAAGATTATTATCGAGATTTATTCTGCAAAATTAGAGGAGTCAGGATTTCCTAAACTACATCAGAAAACATGAAAATTTAAAAATCATTTGGCTACTGGAAAAAGGAGTGACTAGACCAAGGGGCTGGAAACTTTGGTTCCATGACTAATCAACACAAATACAATTCAATACGTCAACTCAACACAGAACAAATTCAACACAGAATAAATTCAACACATATCAATTACATCATTGGATATCTCGACATAATATCATCTCTATTCCATTTTATTTTAAACATAAATTTTTATTGAAGTTGTAACGTGACATTTTCGGATGGGGGTTGGAAAATGAGAGTTACCTTCGCCCTCTTCCTCCCAATCGAGTGTTACCCTAAAATTTAAGTATTGGGCGCCAGATCATTTTTCACCGGAACGATCAAACCGGATAAAATTTGCAAATTCACTAAATCGCTAGACTCAAACTAATGTGAAAATCCAAAAAAAAAGGTCACTCGATTGGAAAGGAAAGGTCACGGTTGCCGGTGTCGCTCAGGAGGCTGGGTTATGGAGAGAGGGGTGGATTTCAGGTGGAAACGAGGTGTCGGGCTTGAAACGAAAGAAAATAAAACTATCCAAAATAATGTTTACATGTTCCACTATTGAAAACTTAAGACAATACACTTCGAAACTATTTCTCACATTTGTAACCCATAACGGGAATCAACCGGTACCAAATCCGGAAATTTCAAAAATAATAAAAATAATGGAAATAATAATAATTCCTCAGAGGCTATAGAAAATAATCATACTAATTATTTAATCGGATTCGTAAACCCGCAAGGCCGTTGTATTCAACGGAGCTGAAACAACGCTAAATAATTTACTTCAAAAATTTTAATTCCCGGGGAGATCGGAATTCCGAATTAAAATAAAATAAATCCGAGATTCTGAGAATCAACGGAGACGGAGTCCCAATACGGGAACGTGAGAACGAGAGAGAGAGAAGAGAAGAAAAATATGCCACTCGTCATACGCAGTGATAGTGGAGAAAAATAAATCAGAGAAATTAATTCATTTGCACTAAAATCGCGAAAACTCGCAAACCACTAGGCCGATCGTGTCCACTCGGATATGGCCGTGATCCTTAGGATCCACGGATACCACCTATGCATTTTCAGGCATAAAGATTAAAATTTACCCCTCTAAACGAGGACATAAAACACGCGTAATTTTAAACGGCTAACTGTGCCGCTCAGCGCGCAACACTTACCGCCGACGCTCGTAGGCGCGGGGAACGAGAGGGGGTGAGGCAACTCACCGTACTCGAGCCCACGCTGCACGGTGAACACCGACAGAGAGGGAAAATGGCCGACTGCGCGTCGGAAAGAGACGCCACGAGGTATTTCTCTTTTACCTCGGGATTTTTATAAAAAATAAAACCCTCAGGGGAACCCTATGATAGGGAAAACCACGAGAAAGAGTCTCGTGAAAAATCAACACCTCAACCCACACAAATACTTATTTATCTCCCGATATATCGGGGAAATATTGCGACGCACGTGGCTGAAGGCCAAGGTGGTCGACCCGTCGTGAGACGGAAAAGCGTGCGCCATTATTTTAATGGCGCGGATAACACTCAGAAAATAACCCAAAAACTCACCCTTTTCGCCTTCTTGGGCACCTTCTTCACCATTCTAGAGCTGGTGGACTCCCCTAATCACACTAAACTTAATCCTCACACAGGGTGGGAGCACTTAAAAAGTTGACCTGTCTTGACCGGGTCAAGACGAAGACTGCCTCACTAGGTCAGTGTCGCGACACTGACCCGTTTGGAAAATGGAGGGGGCAGATCAGGATCGGTCCTGATCGGCGCGAGCGCGACACTCGGATAACTAATAACTTTTATTCTAGGGAGGTGGCGCCGTCGCACCTTGACCCGACCAATTCAATTCGAACTTGAATTGAGGGAAGACTCTAACTCTAATCATATTCCTCTAACGCCACAAACTAGATTCGGGGTTGCCACCCCGAGTCATAGGGACGGATGGAAGTCCCAAAGACCTAATACTTACTCTTGGTACCTCCCACGGATCGGTTCTCCGGGATAAATGGGATCGGATTGATAAATGAAACGTAAAAATTAATCTAAGAAAAATACTACTTCACCCAATGCAACCTGGCAATTCGGGGAGTACAAGGGTTGCACTTGTCTCCCTCGACCTTCCACCGAACCAAAAACTGACCCAATTAATCCCATTTTATCCAACTGAAGTGGAGCGCTGATATTGCAATCAGACTTGGTCGATTCCCCGTGTGATTAACAGAAGGGTACTTCCCGTAGACAAACCGGATGACTCTTATTTTGGCCCTTCTTCGCGGAGAGTCTACGGGCCCTCAAAAGTGAATAGCCCGGACAGGATTTTCCTGTTCTCGAGAAAGATAACCCCAAAAACAACTTCTAAACCACCAATTTGGGGAAAAATGACCACACCGAAGCGGGAAAATAACCTTAAAATTAATTCTCTCTCTCTCTCTAAACCCGTGGACGGTGGATGTACTGGTTAGGAGGTTGCTGTTGATTAGGTGGTTGGGTTCTTTCAACGGACATCCCCACATGTCCGTTACAAAGTATAATACGAAAAATCAATCCACTTTATAAACATAAGTATCACTAAATAATCGAATACAACAATATCAATAATTCATGAATATAATCACCATCGGTGACAGGACTAAATATCACAAAGACATTTCATCTCATCATATCAACTTAACACATGGACAATTCAACACAGGAGAAATTCAACACAAAACCAATTCAACACAGAGTAATTTCAACACAAAACTAATTCAACACAAAACCAATTTAACACATATTGATTAAATTATTAGACAATCATTATAGAAATTTAATTAATTATTATTCTAATTCATCGTTATTTTTGGAAATTAATTTAGTGACAAATTGAACCTTAATGAAATTTGACACATCCAAATTTATCGTGTCTTGGAGTTTTTTTTCTTCTTATTGAATGTGTCCTCGGTTATTCACATTTAGACGCGCGCTGGAGAGTAATACAAGTTGTTTATTTTCATTCACAGACAATAGATGAGTTCTCTAGGTATATAGAAATTACCCCGAAAATCGATAATTTGATTATCTCCACTTTTAATGAATGGAAAAGATGAGGTAATCATATATTTGAGTATCGTTGAATTATTAGTGCCCTGGAGACATTGGCTTCGGTCACGCGGTTTTCAAAATGCCGCTACATTTTGTGCTCAATCAAAGAGGTAAAAAGCAGCTGGTTAGCAATGGTCGCCTCTATTCATTATTACGCGACAATGGCAAGGGTAAAGTTGAGTGGCGATGTGTTGAGTATTCTTCGGATTTTCGGTGCAAAGCTATGGCTCATACTTCCTCTACATTGAAGACAGGTAGGAAATGAATAATCCTCTGTAATTATTTTTCTTCCGTGTCCCCTATTGTCCTTCATTTTTCAGAGACGCTATCATTTTTTTTCTAGGTATCATCATAAGAGAAGAAGAGCACCCCAATTATGCTCCTGATTTAGGGAAACTAGAGTCAAAGATGTTAATTAATACACGGAAAAAAAACAACCCGATTATATTTGGTTTGCCACCGGGTTTTCATTGGGTTAGACCGTAATGTGGGGGAACTCCGTTGTTATCCCGGCGGAGCACCTGTGAAGATCCGAAGATCTCCGTCGAAAACCCGGAGATCTCAGGATTTTCACTGATTTTTTTCACTCGAAGTGTGCCCCTCGTGTGAATCTTAGGATATTTACGGGTTTCTTTTTCTCCGTGTAAGGCTAAAAAAGCTGTAAAAAGATCACAGGCTCTGCCTAGTCAAATTATTCAGGATGTTTTTAGAGAGGCATCCACAAGTGGACTTGCTGAATTACCTGGGGTCTCATCTTTGACACGTACTTTGACACGAACTAGAGCCAAGGCCAATCCATTATTGGTAACACCTGATTGCAGAAAAGAATTTGATATCACCGAGAGTTATACAAAGACTCACAGCGGTGATAATTTCTTGCATTTTGACTATGGGAAAAAGAAAGATAGATTTTTGATCTTCGCCTCTGAGCGTAATCTTCGTTGTTTATCCCAGTGTGACACATGGATGTGTGATGGAATATTTTTAACGGTTTCCAAAATATTTTCGCAGTTGTACACTATCCATGGGATGTTTCATGGTAAACCATTGCCATTTGTTTATGTACTGGCTCCGAACAAATCTGAGAAGACATATAAACGCATACTCAAGGTAATCAGAGAGTCTCAAGGTGAAAGAATACCAAGTCTAATTATTTCTGATTTCGAGCTTGGTTTTCTTAATAATGTTGAAGATGTCTTTCCCAAGTCTGATGTTCATGGCTGTTTTTTTCATTTTGGCCAATGTATTTACCGTTACGTGGTGCAGCTTGGATTTGGTCGCCAATACGGTAACGATGACCCATTTAATTTGCACATAAGGATGCTGATTGCTCTTGCGTTTGCACCCGTGAGACATGTCTACGATGCTTTCGATACCCTGGTATCTTCTGAGTATTTTGTGGAGAATAAAAATCATCTGAAGCCTATTTTAAAATACTTCATCGAGACATGGATTGGAAAAGTATCAAAGAGAGGTCGTCGTCAGTCTCCTAAGTTTTCCATCGAGTATTGGAACTGTTATGATGCAGTAATGAATGCCACTCCTCGCACAAATAATTCTGTGGAGGGGTGGCATAACGCCTTCAATTCAAGGATTCAAACTGCTCATGCCAGCATGGGTAAATTTATCACTGCTCTTAAAGGTGAGCAATCTATAACTGAAGGACTCATTGAGCAGCAGAATGCAGGAAGAGAAGTAGTTGATAAGAAAAGGAGAAAGTATAGAGACTACAATGTCAGGCTGAAGAATGTTGTTGAGAGTTATGATGAAGATACTGATATTATGGATTACCTACGAGGGATCGCACACAACATCAAACCGTCTGGATAAATCATTGTCTGTTAAGACTTATCCTTTGAATTAATATTTGAAAATAATGAATAATTTGATAAAATGTGCTTTAATAAAGCGAAATAGAGATGATAATATTATGAGATGTCTAATGATTTGATCAATATATGTTGAATTCGTTTTGTGTTGAAATTATTCTGTGTTGAATTGGTTTTGTGTTGAATTTTCCCTGTGTTGAATTGTCCATGTGTTGAGTTTCTCCTGTATTGAATTGTCCATGTGTTGAATTGTTACGTGTTGAATTGACGTGTTGAAATGTCTTTGTGATATTTAGTCATGGAACCCTCACCATCATCCAGGTCGAAATTGTGAATTGCATTTGGATTGCTGCAAGGTTTCCGTGCTAGGAACAAACTTGTTGCAAGGAAACAAAATAATCCTGTAACAGTGGAAATCGTTTATGCAAGAGAACCTATAGCGCTTACGTTGCGCGGCAAGGCTACTGTGTATTGTTGCGCCAGGCAAACGCGTGATCCCTAAAGGCCCCCATACTCGAGCGGGGAGCCTATTCTTGACGAGATCTGCCATCGATTTTCACGTGAACGTGGCTCCGTGGCGGATTTTAGGAGCGAATGAGTGTTCACGTGAATGATCTCGAGTTACGCGCGAATTGAATTTCTGCGTCGATCATTTCCAGATAGAAATACCTCCGAAAATTATCCATTTTTTTTAGTAATGTGGATATTATCGGAGGTTAAGTGTTCACGTGTGGATATTTTTTATAAGTGAGTGTGAAATGACCGAGAACACAAATTCAATTCGCACGTAACTCGCAATTATTCACGTGAACATTCATTTGCTCCCAAGATCCGCCACGAAGCGACGTTCGCGTGAAAATCGATGGCGGATCTCTTCGAGAATAGACCCCCGAACGGTTCGGCAAATGGTTTGCTGCAAAACATGGTGAGCATATCTATATATACATATGGGGTATTATGAGTGAACTGAACCAGCTGAAAACCCTTACCATCACCAATCATGTTGCCGATTTTTTTTGAAGTTATACATGTCCCAAGGAGTCTCTTCAATTTTTTTGAGATTTTTAAACGGACCCTATACATAAGTTATGAATTTTCCAAAGTTTTTTCTATAAATCGTTGTAACTCCCGTAAAAATAGACCGATCCAATTTTTTTTTTTTTTTTAAATATTCGTATTTATGTGTACTTTCTACCTAGACTTTAGTCATATTTTTGCTGTCCATTATTCTGTCCATATGGTAGGAAGAACCTGCTAAAATGGCCAGTTTTCAAAGTTGGATCCGTTCTTTTTTCTTCAAAAAATTTCAAAAAATCCGGAATGAAAAAAAAAAAAATTTCACCAAACGTCAAAATGGGCCGGCAATTCTATCATTACTTTTTCTTTATTTAAATATTTTTCGGCATTGGGATGGGAAAATGTTTGAGTTAAAAATGTTGAATTATATTCATCGAAATGTTACGCTAAAGTCAATTTGACTCATATTATTTTGTTACTTCTCTACTGAATTATCTGTTCAACATTTTTCACTTGGAGCGGTTTTTTTCTATTGTCAAAATCACTGCTGAACATCATTCGATCAACTTAATGTTAACAGTACTTACTGAGAGCCTCGTCGTCTTCATCTTATCAACCGCGCCAAGTACCTTGGTCCTGCTTCTACTAATTTTTTTCTCGTAAGCATATCTGACTTGGCGCTTTTTACTTCATTTGTTTTTTTTTTCAAATGCCCAGAAGATAATCAAATACGCATCAAAATGGTTACTTGGCGTTTTTTTAAAAGAAAACTTCGTTTTCGTTTTTTTTTCAAGATTTCAGTAGTTTTTTTAAAACGAGTCCATAAAGAGAATTCTTTCTTCCGTACTGCTCTTCGGCAAAGGGCGAATTATTACGAAAAAATGTTGCCTGGGCCGTCGTTATGAGGTTAGAAGATTTTTTACTCGTGGGGAGTTGGTGGGCCGCGCTGGAGAGGAAAATATTTTTTTTTGTGTCATACGATTTTTGTGAATTTTCGAGAAGTCCGCGTTATTTATTTTTGTATTTCCGTATAAATACTCATCGGAAAAATGAATCAATAAATTATGAGTTTTTGCAATCGTTTTATCATTTTAATTCTTTTAATTTAAAAAAATTATAATAAAATTGTAATTTTGTATTCATTATTTTGCGATTATTTCGAGAACTAGTGGATTTACATGAAAATGTTAAGAGACCTTTTTTATTCAAAATTTTATTCTCTACAAAAAAGGTTTTTTGACATTTTTCTTTAAATTGAATTTTTGCTGAGATATTTGTAAAATAATAAATGAAAAACCCAACAAAAAATCTATAAAATGATAAAAACACTCCTCCAAGGGCCATTATGCGGTCACAAAAGCAAAAGAAAAAATACTACAAAAAATTCCAATAATTCAATCTAATTTGCCAATATTTCGAGCACCAAAAGTGCTCCTCATCAGGGCTTTTTATTTCCGTCTAAAACAATTAACATTATGACATTACCAAATAATTTACAAAAATTCTTTTCTATTGTCCTTATGAAAAAATAATTAAAACATACCTAATAATCTTCTAAAAATATCAAAAACAAGACCACAGCCGTCCTCTCCTCATCATAAATTTGAGAAACTATCAAGTGTTCAGAACACCTAACCTACAAAAAACAGAGTAGAGAATTTTCAGCTATGACGAAAATTCAAGAAAAAAAATGACAAAAATTATTCATGAAATTAATTAAGCTATTGCTTCTCGTTAACCTTACATTTCTGCATTGTTAACATAATGTGAAATTGAAAATATTAATGAAAACAAAAATTGAGCGCCGAGAACACTTACGTCGTCTTTCATTGTCATGACCAAAAGGACTGAAAATCAGACAACTGAAATGGACTCGACCATCTCAATAATGGATTCAACCTAGTAATTGGCGGGGAAATTCAAACTCTGCTCTTTCGAGATTAGATAGTCACTGAATGATGTTAAGACTAGATCAACCAAACCTGTTCTTTAACTATTATACTAAATAACTTCAATTAAATTTGATTAAATTGTCATAAGCATTACCTAGTTTTTTACAATCATTAATGAAATTTACAGTTCTATGATTCTGTTTTTTGATATGATACATTTCTAAAATATCCAACTTTTCTCCTGCGCTCGCAGTACCTAAGATTTTAGCACTATTAAAACTGAACTTATGCTTAGTGTCTTTAACATGCGACGACAAACCAGATCTATACAACAAAGGATTATTATTCTCACTCCTGATGTGTTCATTTTTTCTGTCTCTAAACCGCCGAGTCGTTTGGCCAATGTATACTTTTTCACAATCTTTACAGGGAATCTGATAAACTACATTTGCTTTCAAATTCATATCAACACTATCTTTCGTCGTTCTAAATAATGACCCTAACTTATTGCTACTACAAGAAATCACATCAATGTCATATTGCGAGCAGCATCTTTTTAATTTACCGGTCAAATTCGATGAGAAAGGTACAATTAATGTCTTCTTATGGTCAATTACAACTTTCTTTTTATTAGTGTCATGACTATCTTTCAAATAAACTAATCTGCTAGAGATTACCTCATTAATGAATTGAATAGGATAATTATTAAAAATAAGGAGTTTCTTAATGTACTGAATATTAGATTTCCAAAACCTTCTATCTGATATTTTTAAAGCTCTGTCAATTAACCCTATGATAATTGCCCGTTTCTGTGACATTGGATGCACTGAATCATAAGAAAGTAATCTACCTGAATAAGTGGGTTTCCTGTACCAATTACTGATCACTGAATCCTTATTTCTGATAATTAATGTATCCAAAAATGGAATGCACCCATTTTCTTCCAATTCATAAGTGAATTTGATTCTGTTATGAAAGCTATTAAATTTATCTAATGTCCATTGTATTTTATCTCTTGGAACACATGTAATAATGTCATCCACATAGCGAAAATAAAATGGTATCGGAAAGTCTAATACATTAAAAATTAAATTTTCCTCAAGTGAAGCCATTACTAGATCAGCGCAAATGGGAGCAAGAGGTGACCCCATTGGTAATCCAAAAATTTGTTTGTAAAAATTACGGTTGAATGAAAAATAGGTGTTGTTCATAACAATGTCTATTGCCTTAATGATTTCAGTATATGGTAATGTACTCTTAATTTCATTTCTCCTTCTAATAATTGTGTCAGTAACTAGTTCAATAGGAACGTTAGTATAAAGTGCTGTGACGTCAAAAGAGAGTAAAACATAATTTTCCGGAATTTTCACTGTTTTCATTTTTTCAACAAACTCAAAACTGTTTTTTATACGTGAGATATGTTTCAACTGCAGTGGAGATAAAATTTTACTAATAAACCTACCTAACTCGTGTAAAGGTCCATTGATTGAAGAAACAATAGGACGAAAAGACAGATCAATTTTATGAATTTTTGGCAAAATGTAGAGTTTCGGTATGATACAGTTTTTCACAATTAAATCTTTATGTGTCAATTTACTAATGAATCTGTTTCTTAACCATCTATCAATCAAATTATTGTTAACATTTTCTATTGTTTCAGTATTGTCATTCGGTGCTTCAAAATATGTATTCCTGTCTTGTAACATGATATTACCTGCATTATAATAGTCTGTTTTGTCAAGTAAAACTGTCACTTGGCCTTTATCAGCCCTCGTAATGATGAGATCACTATTTTCTTTAATGAACAATTCTAGTTTCTGTAATTTGATATTTCTATTATTCAGATTATTTTGATTAAGTTTTACTAAATGACCATGAAGACACTCTACAGCAGATTCTCTAAACTTATCCTTATCTTCCGATCTGATATTCTTAGTGACTCGTTCAATTTCCAAAATATAGTCAGGTTCGATCAATTCAGTCAATTCAGGCGTAAGTTGTACAGAAGATAAATTTTTAACCCATTTCTTTCTAAATTCTGTTTTCTCATTCATTAATTCAATAAGTTTATTTCTGTTCAAGTGGTGTCCATTATTGAATGATTTATCAGTGTATAAATTTCTAAACCGGAAAATAAGAAGATTCTCCAGCTTCTTATTGAGCCTTTTTGTTTCTGATTCAAAAAACTTGTTCAAAGCAACATGTTGTAACGTCCGAAAATTCTGAATTATGGCTATGGGTAAAAAATCTTCTAATTTGCGTCTTAAAAACTTAATCCTGTTCCTCACATGATGTAAGAATCTGATGTTATCATTCAAAGCAAACTTCAAAAAAAAAAAATAAAAAAAAAATTCAAAGAGAACTAGAATTTCGAGAGAAAAAATCCCAGCAGCCCCAGCCGGGAGTTGAACCCGGATCTCCCAGTTACGCGCCGGGCACTTTACCAACTAAGCTACCAGGAACTACGGAAATTATTTCTCTCTTAATTCAACTCTAACCGCCGCCTACCTCCATTAGGCATTAATTCAAATTCAAAGAGAACTAGAATTTCGAGAGAAATAGGCGGCCCGCTAAGTCTTAAGGAGTAAGACGAGCAAAAGTCGAAATTGAAGTTGAAGTTGAAGTTGAAGTTAAAGTTAAAGTTAAAGTTAGAGTTAGAGTTATAGAGTTGAAGTTTAAGTCTTAAGGAGGAAGACGAGCAAAAGTCGAAATTGAGGTCTTAATTGAATCTATAAAATGAATTCATCTTTATTACAATGACAAAAATACAAAATACAAAATTGAAAAATAGTTAGTCATCACTCGTCTTCATTCCTCTCTCCCTTACAATCCTCTTAGAAAATATCAATTTATCTCCTAAAAATCTATAAACCTATCAATAATCCATTTATCATCATCGAATCAAATTTTAACTAATTAACTAAACTACTGCGTATCAATGACTTTCTCAATATGTACTTTAAACGTCTGCAGTTGCCTGAGAGTCTCAGCATCCAACTGAGGTACATTAGAAACCCTTCTTGAGTGTGAATTTGCTCTTCTATCACTCGATGCACTTAATTTTTGGACTCTCCCAGTTGTTCTAGATAATGATTTTGATTTTCTGGGCTTCTGGGTCATTGATGTGACCTTGTCAGCCCTTGACACCCTCTTCTGACCAATCCCACTCTCTGTAACGTATCCATCGTCCACAGAAGCTGCTGTTTGTCTCTTCAAAGGTTTTGATTTCTTGACTGTTGAGGGGGGAATTACGGGTGGAATGTCTTCACTGGTTGATGAGATATCGTCGTAGTCCTGGTCCTGATCCTCCAGAAATCTTGATAGATCTCCAAGTGTCAATTTACGAGCCTCTGGGGGAATTTTAGAGAGGTTTACTCATTTGGTTTAAAAAACCTTTGAACATCATGTCGAAGTCTGAGTCCATTTTACGAAGACGAGCTTTTTCTTGACGTTGATTAAAAGTCTATTATCAGCATGTCACTCTCCTCGTGGGTGGAGAGGGATGAGTTGCGTTTACGAGGCTGCTTTGTACGGTGCATGTTGATTGTGTTTGTGGTGGTGATAATAGATGTGATAGAGATGTTGATGAGGTTCTGGAAGATTTTTAAAGCAGTTAAATGGGTTCCTTCAGTTTGGGGGGAGATTATCTGGAGAAGGAGGGGGTTTAGGGGGATATAGAAAAGGACCTTTTTTGTAGAAAATTTTGTTGGCTACAAAAAAGCTCTTCTGAGATTTTTGGATTAAGTCACTCGTTTAGGAGATAAATTTTTAACTAAGTGAGAGTAATTTAGGAATTGATCCCTTTGGAGTTCTCTCTGATTAATTATTGAATTATCTGGGAAACATGAGATTCAAGGATAATTTATCAAAAGACATTTTTTGTGGGAAATTTTGTCAGCCTGAAAAAAGGTCTCTTGATATTTTCTCCTAAAATGAATAATTCCAGAGTTAAATGCATTATTGAGGAAGATTTCGCGGTTGAGGTTAATTATTTTATGATTTCAATCAGTAATTCGTGATTTTTTAGTGGATTTACCTTCAAGTCGGCGTGAGTATGTGTCAATGGCTGGCATTTGGTGTCATCCTTCAAGCATTCGACATTTTTGAGGCCCAGATATCTTTTTTATCCAATTAGTTAATTGTTTAAATACAGTCGAGGATTATTCGACGAGTGTTTACCTATTAAATTTGGCGCCATTAGCCTGTCTCCTTCTTTACCGACTCATTGATGTGGTTGACCGCGTCACCACTGTTGCGCTGTTGCGCATTAATACATTTATATGTTCAGAGCATGGAGAATAGAAGGAAAGGAGTTAATGTGTAAGCCACCTAGCACAAAGACCATCTGCTGAGCCAAAATCTACTTCCCGCGATCCCAGCATAATTGGACATGTGGCGAGCATGCCCGCTGGAATGGCATTGCAACCCGTACAAGCGCAGCTTGCTGGGTAGACCCAACCACCGCCCCTACGAATCCAACCCAAATAAGGTCCCACGGCTTGTGCCGGGGCTTATAGGACCTTCCTCATAGTACCACTTTACACGGTTTAGTGTCCGTGATGCTAGCTTTAGTTATGATTTCCTGTGTGGGGCAACAATTTCATCCCCTATATCCTCCAAAGAGGGCTTCGCAGCCTATATATGCCAGTGAATTAATCTGTCTCCGACGCAGGTGCCAATAGAGCATTCCACGCCGGCATGTGTCTGATTTTTCTAGCCTTTGTTGCAATAAACATATCTTATGTGCCCATACGCCCTTTATTTGCCCAGGCAGAAATAGAAGAGAAGGAGTCTGAACGGGATAGGAGTGGGGGTAAATTTGAGAGGGCTTTTTCTGAGATCGGAGGAATGATTCTGAAAAGAGCCTAGTGTGGCGCTGATGGTTGTCTTGCCAATAAAACAGTTTTCGGCAACTGTCTACTCATGTGCTGCCTTCGGCGGTGAACCATGAGAATACGATTTATTAATATATTAATAGAATATTATTTTCATCAATCCGACCCGTTTTGCCCTGTGTATCTACTAAAAACCTTGTTTTTACATTTTTAGATTAAAAGGCTCCTTGCACCACAGTCCACTTCAATGAGAGGAAAAAAATCATTTTTTCATGATTTAATAAACTTGAAGCAAAACGGATACTTGAGTTTGTTCATTGGAGTATAATGAACTTAAAAAAAAAACAAGTTGGCCATTACTTCTATGCGGCTGGTATTAAACGTTTAAAGAAATGCGTTACTATTATTATTTTATTAATATCATCATTATATAATTTCATTTCTTTTCTTTCTACCAATTCTCTTGGTATATTCCCCAAGGGATGATCAATTTATTGTCGAGATTTTTCGAATAAAATTTTTTGCTCATTATTCTACACTTTCTCATACTGGAATTTCTTATGCGAAGTGGAAGAATATAAAACAAATGCAATATCATGAGTTTAGTGAAGATGATTCACGAGGGATTGTCTTCTTGTCTTTTCCATTCATTTATTCAGTTGATTTTGCGTGAATCTTATTGAAATCTCGTAGACATTCATTCAGTAGGTTCTGAGCTCTCGGATGAGTTTTGAATAATAATTTTAGCTTCAATTCAAGTGCACCTCTCTAACGATCTTTTGCTCATATATCATTATGATGAAAATGCTTCAAGCGATAGTTTGCGAAACATCTTATTGTGGTGAAATACTTTTTGATGGTGAAATTTTTTTTCAACGGTGAGTATATGGATAGCAAAATTGATTCTATAGTTATCAAATTTCATGTTCCTAATTTTTTTTTCATCACGATTTTTTGTAGGTGTAGTTTGATACAGATTTGTGAAAGTGCTACCCACCCGGAAAACTCTGTCATACAAGGGGTCTGTAGTTTCTCTGCCGATAGTAACTTCGATTTTATCATTAATGTTGAATGTATACAATGGGGAGCTCCCCAGACCACTTGTGGGAACCAAGAGGATAACAGGTATGAACAAGTGGGTTTTGGAAAGAGAAGAAAAATACAGACAGGATTCATTGAGTGACCGCTCATCATAACATTCCATAACAAAAGTGACCTGACCTAATTTTATGGAGGGTCAAGCGGTCGAAGGATTAACCTTCCCCCCCTTCCCATTTTTCTAAGAAACTACGCGTGAAATAGCACGTTGCCCTCATACTTGCCCTCATATAATCGTTGCGTAACGTCATTATATTTATATTTATATAGCTATCGCAAGTACTCATGGACCATTAATTTTTAAACGGAAAGAGAATTCGAGGCTGTAGCAAAATATATATCAAATATTTAGATTAAGTAAGATAATTGTCTTAGCTATGCCAGCAAGAGTAAGTGTTCCCTGCCATGATTCTTCCCTTTTCCAGCGCAGGTATAGGAGGATCAGAAGGGTCACAACTTTTCATTACTCGCTGAGGAAAGGGCCACTCCTTCACAAACAGTCTTTTGTAATAAGTAATAGTGTCCAGTTTTCTAGAGTAGAGTGCAATATAAATGAGCTCTCTTTGTTGATAGAACAATTGGGAATTCCCCAAGAGAAAAATTCGTAGAAGTTCTGAAACCATTTCCAGAAAAGGTCTTGAAAAAGGAAGATTATTGTTGATATACATTACTCTTTCTTTGAGAGTTAGTAGAGATAATCAGCTTCCAATATTATCCAATTTGAAGTACGAACGGTTTTGATATTGGAAAATTCTGAAAAAAATTGGGTGGTTCATTGGTTTACCATGTAATTTAATTTGATCATATTCTGTCAATTGAAAAAATTAAAACTGCCTTCTTTTTAATTTTTTGAGTATGAAAAATGAGTAGTTAATAAAAAAAAAAAACAAGTAGTAAAGTTATCAACATGATAGATATAAGCTCTATTTTACCAGATTCATAAAAAATTATTTGTGACTGACGTTAATGCACTATTGTTTTTCGTCAGGGATTTTTCTATCAATTTAATATTCTCATCAATCATACTTTTTCCAGCTAATAGTGAAAAAGGGAACCGATTTCAATTTGAAGAGGTTGGCACACGGATCTCTCTGACAATCATTATACCTGGCAAATAATTTCGAAGTTCTCACTCTCTACTGAATGGCCAAGTGGAATAAAATTATTTAGGGGGTGTGTCATTTTACCTGGTTTCCAAGCAAACTACACAAATACTTTGTAATGGAAACTAGTTCGATCAGTTACAAACTGTCGATTGTCACGAAACGTTCATCGTATTCTTCATATTCATGTTTTTCAAAAATCCTCGTGTTTGCGAAAGAGATTATTTATTTCGTTTGACTCACTGAATCAGTTCATTTATCATGGCCAATCTACCATATAGTGTATCTCAATTGCAGTGTGATGTCAAAAATTACGGCCTCCCAAAGAATTGGAACTACATTGGTAACTCATCAAAAGTGGAATTTCGTTTATCAGATATATACACCTTAGATGTACGTTTATATTGTATTGTTTATCCTGATCTCAATATTGCGGTAAGTACTTAACCATGTTTCTACTTGTTAAATAATTTTGAACTTGTCGATGTCAGCTTGAGCGTCATCGAGACTTATAATTGGAGTTATATTCTTATATATAGTTATATTCTATGAAATTTAAAAGATAGAAATTTCGATTCTCTCAGTAAATTTGCATATCATTGGTAGATAAATGAGTTTTATAGTTTATAAGCGTTTTTTTTTCTAGGTACAAAGTGCTGATCGCAAAAAAGCTTATTTTTTCAATGATCCAATAAGAGATTACGCGTGGCTACATGCTACCTTAGCTGAAGTATCCTTGATTCAAGTCTGCAAAGGAACAGGATTAAATTACGAAAATGAAAGGTAAAATCGAAGAATCTTTATATTAACAATTTTTGCATAAATTATGCGCCATAGTGAAATCGAGAGCCACTCACGTCTATTTTGAATATTTTTACTTTAGCGATCCCGCACTTATATTGCGCATGATCAACTATTAATTTTATGTTTTGCTGATATTTCCAACTGATCTATCTATTGTATGTTATTAGTCGTTCCGCTGAGTATTTCGTCGTCGTCCCACCAGATCAAGCAAATAAAAAAAATCATAGTCCTTATCAGCGTTGTCGTCCTTGTCGAGAAAACCAGCGCCGTTTTATGAAGAATGAAAGGCAAAAAGAAAAGAGGGCAGAAGCAAGAAGAGAAAGAAACAAGAAGAAGATTAGAGCACGTGGCAGACGAGACAAATCAATGAAATCTAAGGTTGATTATACTATACATTCAGTTGATTTAGTTCACTATTTAGTATTATTGAAGAATTTACCTTCTCAAAAAAAATATTTCTCTGCGTCAGATTGAAAAATTAGAACAACAATTGAAGGATGCCCAACAAGTTTGTGCCTCATCTTCTGAGAAGGCGATTGAGGACGCGATACAACAATTACCATCAGCAATGCAAGAGACCGTTCGAGCTTGTTTTGCCTCATCAAAAGTTGTAAATCCACGACAGAATCGATATACCTTAGAGTGGATTTATAATTGCATATTATTCCGTATTAAAAGTAAATCGTTGTATGATCTCTTGAGGCGAAGGAACATTCTTGCCCTTCCATGCCCCGATACATTGAACAATTATTTGAAGAATCTTAAATGTTGCTATGGATTCCAGAAATCAGTCTTTGAATGTTTAAAAATAAAATCAAAGGAAATGTCACCCTCGAGTAGAAGAGGTATGATTTTTCGTTATTTTTGTGCTTTCTCTTCGTATTTATTAACATACTTAATTTATGACTACAGGTTCATTATTAATAGACGAAATGAAACTGAGTGAAGATATTTCTTTCGACGCAACAACAATGACATTCCGGGGGTTCACGGACCTTGGCCCTTATACCCCGAATAATAAACAAAATTCAATAGGTGATCATGCATTGGTGATTATGTTTCAACCATTTCAAGGTAACTGGGTACAAACAATAGGATATTTTTTAACCAACGGGAGTGCTTCTGGCGAGACACTGCATAAACTCATCATTGACGCAGTAGCGCACATGGAGAATTCCGGATTCTTCGTCGATGCCGTGACTACTGATGGAGCTACATGGAATCGGACTATGTGGAAGAAGTTGGAAATCGATGAAGCAAATCCTGGTTGTGAACATCCTATGAGTGATGAACGCAAATTGTGGTTTTTCTCTGATTTTCCCCACTTGATTAAAACTTTACGCAATTGGGTGGTGAAAACTAAAAATTTCATGGTGAATATCAATTATGACATCCTTATTCATCTGTTATTCGTGAATATCCAGTTGTTCTAATCGGAACCATTTATTTTCACTTTTTTAGACTCCTGACGGGAGTGTCACGTTGGAGCATTGGCAAGATGTATTGAGAGCTGAATCTCCAGATGTACCGGCAGCACGTCTCGCACACTTCTTGACTTCGGATCATTTGAATCCAATTGGATTTCGAAAAATGAATGTGCCGATGGCGTTCCAGGTGAACAATCATTATCTTCTATCCTATCATATATGATAAAATTCAATAAAAGATCTTGATAAATTGACCAGGAAATTGTATTGGCTTTCGATTGAGAAACTATGAATTTTCCATTGATTGCTATTTTATATTTTTTTCCCCATAGAAATATTCAATCAAGCATATTTTTATAGAAAAAAAATAATGGATTTTGATTTTTCAAGACGATTTATTCTGTTTAGAATATTCTATTGACTTTTCCCATACCTGATCACGTACTCATATAATCATAATAATCCGTTTTCATTGATGATTTTCAGCTATTTTGCCCACAAGTTCAAGCGGCCATGGATATTCATGCAAAAAACAGTTTGCCATCGAAACTTTTTTGTAAGAGAGTTGATGACTTGATCACAGCCATGATGTCTCGTACTCCGGCAGGAGCATTACGTCCCGATTCTGCGCACAAACAGGTATTTAATATGTTCAAGGATAATCCTTGGATTTTTTCCCTCGCGAATCTACACTGTAAAATTCACCTTGAAAAATAATAGTATATTGTGTACCAAGGGCGGAAAGTGGCACATTCCAGGCGAGTTGGTTGGGTGATGCCCCTTTTTACCCACCGAGGGCATTAGCCAAATAATTCGCATGAAATGTGCAACCCCGCCCGTGGTGCACATACTATTTTTCCACGCACCTTCCTGGAGAGTTCGAACTTTGCCGCTTAGTAGGAGGCCGGAAAGTAGTAACTTTTCTCCCTTGAGAGTTACTTCCCTCCCTTGGGAGTTACTTTCCTCCCAAGGGAGAAAAGTTGCTACTTTCCGGCCTCCTACCTCGCCGCAAAGTACGAACTTTCCGTGAAGGTGTGTGGAAAAATATTTAAATGGTCCCATAACTTTTGTATGGTTCAATCAAGGATTCGGAAATTCTTGAATTCAAGACTTTCCATGCACTTTTCAATTTGCCACCATGAAATAATTTTTTTTCCAGGCGATTGTAGATTTTCTATCTTATTTGAATGAATGGGAAGAACTGCACAAGAATACAGATCCAACGATGTCCTGTTTAACAGCACCCACATTGCTAGGATTAAAAGTTACTCTTCAGTCGACACTTGAACTTTTTAAGTATCTTCATGAGACTCACCAATATTGTTACCTGATGACTTCTCGCCTGAATCAGGATGTACTTGACGTATTAGCGGTTTAACCTTTTTCATTACATCAAATATTTTTTTCAATCATTTATGTGAAAATTTTTTTATTCAGAGATTCTTCGGTCTTGTTCGAGCATCTTGTGGCTGCAATGACCATCCTGACGCCAGGCAATTTGCACAAATATATCGATTAATGAGTGCATATTCATTGACGAAACCTCCTAAGAATAGCAATATTTCAGGGGGAGATATATTGCATACATTAATAAACTCCAAGGATGAGATGAACTCCGAAAATTTATCCAGGAAAGACGAATGGCTGGAATTGTTGGATGCAGAACTCAATAACATTGAGTATGTAAATCCCAATGACATCAATGTGAGCAATACGAATATAAAAAGTTTTCATCTCCTTCTGGAACACGAATACTGTATCTCAGATACTGAAACTGAAGAGATGGAGATGGAAGAGGAACGACCACTCCAACAAGAGACTCAGCCCGATCGCGATCACAATTATCATATTGTGAACACGAGTGATTATGTACACTCGTCTCCTAAAGTTCGTGAACAAAGTGTATTCAGTAGCAATGCATTTTGTTCACGAACTTATGGAGACGAGTGTACAAAGTTACATAGCTGGATATGTAGCTAGAAAGATAGGTCGATATACAAAGTGTCAGGCATGTCTTCAGAGCACGAGATCTCCTTATCCCGAAAAAAGAGATAAAGCGATTCAATTCCTATCTAAAGGATATCTACTTTATCCAAGCAAGAGGCTATTCGACCTTACCAAAAAGATAGAAAAGATTGTTTTGGTGGAGGTCTCAAAAAATAGTATCCAATTTGACACAGTACTCAGGATATCCGATGAAGTTATTGGAATGATTGCCACCACTGAAGAATTCCCGCTCATTGGATGTAAAGAACATTCCCATTCATTAAGCAGACAAGTTATACATTTCTATGTTATGTTACGTGGCCATTTTTTGGCGAAATTCTTCAAGCAACTACACAACGGCAAGAAAAGGAAAATTAGAAGATTAAAAAAAGCAGCAAAGACCATCTAACATGTACTCATAAAGGCTTGGTAGTAAAATTGAAAAGATAAAATATTATTCACCGGATTTATTAAATTTAGTTGAGAAAATTATTTAATAGAAACATGTTGTACAAAATTGTTAATCTCCAACATTGATATTATAATGAATGTTGAAATTTTTAAATTAATAAAAACTGGGGATAGTAATAATTAATATGGATTCGACCGTTCATTTTGAAATTCTATTAATAAATTATCGAAGTCATTTCACTTCTTTTATTGCTCTGAATTATTGATAGGAGTTCTAGATTCAATAATTATCAGTCTTGCGTTGCAATTTTTTGTTATTAGTAATTTAGAGGCTTATTGATTCCCGAGAAAAAGAAGATAGATTAATGTTTGAAGTTCCCTGATTCAAAGGTCGGTAACGGTGTGTGTTCGCTAACATCAGCGCTGTCAGTGGCCAATCTATGAACATCAACTGTGGCCTCTCTATTTTTGCCCCCTTATGAAAGACCAGCGTTCGGACTCCTTCCCTTCTATTCTCCATGGTTCAGAGTTCACTCGTGTGTAAACCGTCATTACGACAGGATAAAATAGCGATTTGATAAAGAGTTATTTCTGTTTTATTGATTATTAAACCCAATATTCTATCATTACCTCTTTATTCCGAATAATTTATTTTATTTATTTATTTATTACTGTTTCTGATACATGGTACCATTATACAGGGGGGGGGGGGTTTAACAATTTCTATCCACTGAGTGCAAAAATAAATAAAAAAAGTGTGAGCGTAGAAGTCTACGCGGCAGAAGTGAAACTTTAACTCGTGCGTTAAGGCACATTGAAAGCTTCAGCCTCCACTATCGACCCCCTACTGAGTTAAATTCACCTGGAAAAGCACTTTTCTTTCCATTTTCTTAAATTTTTCGATAAATTTGTCACGTTGGATGGAAAAAATATGATTAATTGAAAATATACACGGTCGACCCTGACAGACTGGTGCGACGGTAAAGCGACGCTTGAGCGACTGTTGCTTTGTTCCACAAAGTAACGCTTGAGCGACGGTCGAGCGACGGTGAATAAAAATGGCGGACCGTCGCTCGACCGTCGCTCAAGAGTCGCTAAAAGTCACGGTAGAAAAAAAAATGGTGGACCGTTGTTCAACCGTTGCTCAAGTGTCGCTAAAAGCGACGGTAGAAAAAAAAATGGCGGACCGTCGCTCGACCGTCGCTCAAGTATTACCAAAAGCGATGGTGGATAAAAATGGTAGACCGTCGTTCAACCGTCGCTCAAGTGTCGCTAAAAGCGACGGTAAAAAAAAAATGGTGGACCGTTGCTCAACCGTCGCTCAAGTGTCGTTAAAAGTGACGGTAGAAAAAAAAATGGCGGACCGTCGCTCGACCGTCGCTCAAGTGTCCCTAAAAGCGACGGTAGAAAAAAAATGGCGGACCGTCGCTCGACCGTCGCTCAAGTGTCGCTAAAAGCGACGGTAGAAAAAAAAATGGTGGACCGTCGCTCGACCGTCGCTCAAGTGTTACTAAAAGCTACGGTGGGTAAAAAAATGGTGGACTGTCGCTCGAGTGTCGCTAAAAGCGATGGTAGAAAGAAAAATGGCGGCCCGTCGCTCGACCGTCGCTCAAGTGTCGCTAAAAGCGACGGTAGAAAAAAAAATGGCGGAACGTCGCTCGACCGTCGCTCAAGTGTCGCTAAAAACGACGGTAGAAAAAAAAATGGCAGACCGTCGTTCAACCGTCGCTCAAGTGTCGCTAAAAGCGACGGTAAAAAAAAAATGGTGGACCGTTGCTCAACCGTCGCTCAAGTGTCGTTAAAAGTGACGGTAGAAAAAAAAATGGCGGACCGTCGCTCGACCGTCGTTCAAGTGTCGCTAAAAGCGACGGTAGAAAGAAAAATGGCGGACCGTCGCTCGACCGTCGCTCAAGTGTCGCTAAAAGCGACGGTGGATAAAAATGGTGGACTGTCGCTCAAGTGTCGCTAAAAGCGACGGTAGAAAGAAAAATGGCGGACCGTCGCTCGACCGTCGCTCAAGTGTCGCTAAAAGCGACGGTAGAAAAAAAAAATGATGGACCATCGCTCGACCGTCGCTCAAGTGTTACTAAAAGCTACGGTGGGTAAAAAAATGGTGGACTGTCGCTCGAGTGTCGCTAAAAGCGATGGTAGAAAGAAAAATGGCGGCCCGTCGCTCGACCGTCGGTCAAGTGTCGCTAAAAGCGACGGTGGATAAAAAAATGGCGGACCGTCGCTCGACCGTCGCTCAAGTGTCGCTAAAAGCGACGGTAGAAAGAAAAATGACCGACCGTCGCTCGATCGTCGCTCAAGTGTTGCTAAAAGCGACGGTAAAAAAAAAAATGGTGGACCGTCGCTCAAGTGTCGCTCATGTGTCGCTAAAAGCGACGGTAGAAAAAAAAAATTGCGAACCGTCGCTCGACCGTCACTCAAGAGTTACCAAAAGCGATAGTGGATAAAAATGATGGACCGTCGCTCAACCGTCGCTCAAGTGTCGCTAAAAGCGACGGTAGAAAAAAAAATGGCGGACCGTCGCTCGACCGTCGCTCAAGTGTTACCAAAAGCGACGGTGGATAAAAATGGTAGACCGTCTCTCAACCGTCGCTCAAGTGTCGCTAAAAGCGACGGTAGAAAAAGAATTGGTGGACCGTCACTCGACCGTCGCTCAAGTGTCGCTAAAAGCGACGGTAGAAAGAAAAATGGCCGACCGTCGCTCGACCGTCGCTCAAGTGTCGCTAAAAGCGACGGTAGAAAAAAAAATGGTGGACCGTCGCTCGACCGTCACTCAAGTGTTACCGAAAGCAACGGTGGATAAAAATGGTGGACTGTCGCTCAAATGTCGCTAAAAGCGACGGTAGAAAGAAAAATGGCGGACCGTCGCTCGATCGTCGCTCAAGTGTCGCTAAAAGCGACGGTAGAAAAAAAAATGGTGGACCGTCGCTCGACCATCGCTCAAGTGTTACCAAAAGCGACGGTGGGTAAAAAAATGGTGGACTGTCGCTCGAGTGTCGCTAAAGGCGACGGTAGAAAGAAAAATGGCGGACCGTCGCTCGACCGTCGCTCTAGTATCACCGGAGTCGACTGTCGCTTTGTTCCACGAAGTAACGCTTGAGCGACGGTCGAGCGATGGTGAATCGAAAATGGCGGACCGTCGCTCAACCGTCGCTCAAGTGTTACCAAAAACGACGGTGGATAAAAATGACGGACCGTCGCTCGACCGTCGCTCAAGTGTTACCAAAAGCGACAGTAGAAAAAACAATGGTGGACCGTCGCTCAAGTGTCGCTCAAGTGTCGCTAAAAACGACGGTAGAAAAAAAAATGGCAGACCGTCGTTCAACCGTCGCTCAAGTGTCGCTAAAAGCGACGGTAAAAAAAAAATGGTGGACCGTTGCTCAACCGTCGCTCAAGTGTCGTTAAAAGTGACGGTAGAAAAAAAAATGGCGGACCGTCGCTCGACCGTCGTTCAAGTGTTGCTAAAAGCGACGGTAAAAAGAAAAATGGCGGACCGTCGCTCGACCGTCGCTCAAGTGTCGCTAAAAGCGACGGTGGATAAAAATGGTGGACTGTCGCTCAAGTGTCGCTAAAAGCGACGGTAGAAAGAAAAATGGCGGACCGTCGCTCGACCGTCGCTCAAGTGTCGCTAAAAGCGACGGTAGAAAAAAAAAATGGTGGACCATCGCTCGACCGTCGCTCAAGTGTTACTAAAAGCTACGGTGGGTAAAAAAATGGTGGACTGTCGCTCGAGTGTCGCTAAAAGCGATGGTAGAAAGAAAAATGGCGGCCCGTCGCTCGACCGTCGGTCAAGTGTCGCTAAAAGCGACGGTGGATAAAAAAATGGCGGACCGTCGCTCGACCGTCGCTCAAGTGTCGCTAAAAGCGACGGTAGAAAGAAAAATGGCGGACCGTCGCTCGACCGTCGCTCAAGTGTTACCAAAAGCGACGGTGGATAAAAATGGTAGACCGTCTCTCAACCGTCGCTCAAGTGTCGCTAAAAGCGACGGTAGAAAAAGAATTGGTGGACCGTCACTCGACCGTCGCTCAAGTGTCGCTAAAAGCGACGGTAGAAAGAAAAATGGCCGACCGTCGCTCGACCGTCGCTCAAGTGTTACCAAAAGCAACGGTGGATAAAAATGGTGGACTGTCGCTCAAATGTCGCTAAAAGCGACGGTAGAAAGAAAAATGGCGGACCGTCGCTCGATCGTCGCTCAAGTGTCGCTAAAAGCGACGGTAGAAAAAAAAATGGTGGACCGTCGCTCGACCATCGCTCAAGTGTTACCAAAAGCGACGGTGGGTAAAAAAATGGTGGACTGTCGCTCGAGTGTCGCTAAAAGCGACGGTAGAAAGAAAAATGGCGGACCGTCGCTCGACCGTCGCTCTAGTATCACCGGAGTCGACTGTCGCTTTGTTCCACGAAGTAACGCTTGAGCGACGGTCGAGCGACGGTGAATCGAAAATGGCGGACCGTCGCTCAACCGTCGCTCAAGTGTTACCAAAAACGACGGTGGATAAAAATGACGGACCGTCGCTCGACCGTCGCTCAAGTGTTACCAAAAGCGACAGTAGAAAAAACAATGGTGGATCGTTGCTCGACCGTCGCTCAAGTGTTACCAAAAGCGACGGTGGATAAAAATGGTGGACTGTCGCTCAAGTGTCGCTAAAAGCGACGGTAGAAAGAAAAATGGCGGACCGTCGCTCGATCGTCGCTCAAGTGTCGCTAAAAACGATGGTCGAAAAAAAATGGCGGACCATCGCTCAATCGTCGTTTAAGTATCGCTAAAAGCGACGGTAGAAAAAAAATGGCGGACCGTCGCTCAAGTATCGCTAAAAGCGACGGTAGAAAAAAAATGGTGGACCGTCGCTCAAGTGTCGCTAAAAGCGACGGCAGAAAAAAAAATGGTGGACCGTTGCTCGACCGTCGCTCAAGTGTCGCTAAAAGCGAAGGTAGAAAAAGAAAATTGCGGACCGTCGCTCGACCGTCGCTCAAGTGTTACCAAAAGCAACGGTGGATAAAAATGGTGGACCGTCGCTCGACCGTCGCTCAAGTGTCGCTAAAAACGACGGTAGAAAAAAAAATGGCGGACCGTCGCTCGACCGTCGCTCAAGTGTCGCTAAAAGCGACGGTAGAAAAAAAATGGCGGACCATCGCTCGATCGTCGCTTAAGTATCGCTAAAAGCGACGGTAGAAAAAAAATGGCGGACCATCACTCAAGTGTCGCTAAAAGCAACGGTAGAAAAAAAAAGTGGCGGTGAATAAAAAATGACGGATTGTCGCTTAATTGTCACTTTAGTGTCACCAAAAAGGGACTCTAGCGATTGCTCATTTTCCATTTTTCTCTCAATTCTTCATACGCACTAGAACTTCAGAAATAATTTAAATAAAAAGTTCAAACTCCCATTGGGATTCTATATCTTGTGATGAAAAAGATTGGTATTGTGAATGGGCTTAAGGATGTTTACCATACACTCACAATATTTAAAGAAATTTCTATTTTTCTTAACATAACAGTTGAATACCGAAGCCACGAGTTGATAGCAATCTCAAACCCCCAACCCAAGCATTCTAATGAGAAATTAATTTCTGAAAACTGTTCTGGGCATCATTACTCTTATGGGAGAACCGTGACCGCGTGTGCTTAAAAAAAAAGCGATAGGATAGACACTCTTGATCTTGAAAAAAAAATTCAAGTGACTTACACCGGGAAACGGGCAATATTTTGTCCACGCGAAAAATGGGGCTACCCATCAATATAAGAGAGATATTTTCGTTTCACTTTTGAATTGACGAGAAAAATTTTGGCCGCCATTACGAGTCGGGGGACTCGATAATATTGTATGCACAGCTGAGTGATATCGGTAATGTAGGTTACGTTGAATCCTTTTTGGCCGTCAGAAAAACAACATAACCCAACAAATTCCATAAGCTGTCATCATCATCATAAATATAATTTTAAGAATAAATAATATCCAGAGGGGATGGACAATCAACCAAATTATTGGAGATTTATTACAATCCAAATTATACAAACAGTTACGATCTCCCCACCAGCCGATAAATGCGACGTTGCGCGATCAAAAATTCGCTACTACTACTGTAGTCACATATGTGTTTATTCATTCAATTTTGCCATAATTTTAGTTTTTGTTGAGAAAAAAGTCCATTACATGACTTCTAAATTAGTAAAAGAATTGTTTCATATCGTGAATAAATTATTTGAAATTTTTTTTTTCTTTCTTTTGTGAGTTGCTCAATTGAAATTCTAAACATCCTTAATCGGATCATAGGTTCTTGAGATATAGTCTTTTATCGAAAAAAAAGTTTTCCCCCAATACTACTGGACAGATTTTTATTTTTCTTTATTAATACTCGTCTCAATGACTCTTATCTACATGAATCAAAATACATATATTGGTTCGCAGAAAGTATTCGAGATATTGGTCATTTTCCGTTTCTCTCCTAAATTTCATGTGCACACGATAACTTTACAAACAATTAAAGGAAAAAATTCGAAATCGGTGAGCTTTTAGATTTTATGACAACAAAGATTGGTTCTGTGAATGAGCTTATTGGGATGATAGATTTCGAAAATTCAACTTCATGTGTAGAACTATTTCTTTCAATATTTAAAACAAGTAGGCCATCGGCCATGCGGCTGGTGTTAAGCATTGAAAGAAATGCGTTATGTACTATTATTATTTTATTATTATAATTGTTATAATTGTTATATTATGGTTCTTTTTTTCTACCAATTGGCAGTAGGCTTCCCGGCGAACAGTTGATTGGTAAATAATGAGCATATTTTTTCTGTAAAATTTCTTGGCCATTAATTCACCATTTCTTTCCTATGATTTTTTTTTTCATTGAAGGAAACACAATATGAAAATTCACAAAATTCATCGAGGACCCCTGTTGGAAAAATCTCCACAAAATAGCTGTTAGAGAAGAAACTCTGTCGAGAAGTATTGAATACGAATTCTTGAATTTGAAGCAAAAAACAGTTATGAATAGCTGTATCTCAGGAACAAATAGAGAGATTGACATAAAATTTTACAAAGGTGTACAAAGTGAGAATGTTAACTACTAGCCCAAATTCCAGAACTTTAGCCCAAACGCAAGTAGCATTAGAGTGCGTCTGAGCGAGTTTTAGATGTGAAAATAGAAAAACGCCAATATTTCGAAAACTTTCAATGGGGGGGGTATGCATATTTTGATTGAACTAGATAGAAAATATCACGATAAATATTTTGAGAAAAAAATAATCGCAATCGGTCTCATAGTTTTCGAAATATTAAACAAAGTAGCTTTACACCCAAATGAGTCGAATATCTCCGGAACTACTGGTCCGATTGCACCCAAACAAAATAGCAACCTTTATAATTATAAAGCCTAAAATTATACCAAGTTTCAACTTTTTATATCGAATATTTCTCAAGTTATCGTGCGTACTAAGATTTGAGGCAAAAAATAGAAAAAGCGCAATAACTATGTTAATTTTACATCCCCGGAAAAAATTATACGGTTGAAAAAGATAGATACTTTTATGACGGATATTTTGAAAAAAAAAATCGATACCTTGGATCATTTTTGAGATATTGAAGAAAAACGATTTTTCGAAAACCAGCTATATTTCAGGAAGTAATAAACCGATCACCGTCGCTTTTGGTAACACTTGAGCGACGGTCGAGCGACGGTCCGCCACTTCTTTTTCTACCGTCGCTTTTAGCGACACTTGAGCGACGGTTGAGAGACGGTCTACCATTTTTATCTACCGTCGCTTTTGGTAACACTTAAGCGACGGTCGAGCGACGGTCCGCCATTTTCGATTCACCGTCGCTCGACCGTCGCTCAAGCGTTACTTCGTGGAACAAAGCGACAGTCGGCTCCGGTGATACTAGAGCGACGGTTGAGCGACGGTCGAGCGACGGTCCGCCATTTTTTTTTCTACCGTCGCTTTTAGCGACACTTGAGCAACGGTCTACCATTTTTATCCACCGTCGCTTTTGGTAACACTTGAGTGACGGTCGAGCGACGGTCCACCATTTTTTTTTCTACCGTCGCTTTTAGCGACACTTGAGCGATGGTCTACCATTTTTATCCACCGTCGCTTTTGGTAACACTTGAGCGACGGTCGAGCGACGGTCCGCCATTTTTTTTTCTACCGTCACTTTTAACGACACTTGAGCGACGGTTGAGCAACGGTCCACCATTTTTTTTTTACCGTCGCTTTTAGCGACACTTGAGCGACGGTTGAACGACGGTCTACCATTTTTATCCACCGTCGCTTTTGGTAACACTTGAGCGACGGTCGAGCGACGGTCCGCCATTTTTTTTTCTACCGTCGCTTTTAGCGACACTTGAGCGACGGTTGAGCGACGGTCCATCATTTTTATCCACCATCGCTTTTGGTAACTCTTGAGCGACAGTCGAGCGACGGTCCGCAATTTTTTTTTTCTACCGTCGCTTTTAGCGACACTTGAGCGACGATCGAACGACGGTCCGCCATTTTTCTTTCTACCGTCGCTTTTAGCGACATTTGAGCGACAGTCCACCATTTTTATCCACCGTTGTTTTTGGTAACACTTGAGTGACGGTCGAGCGACGGTCCATCATTTTTTTTTCTACCGTCGCTTTTAGCGACACTTGAGCGACGGTCGAGCGACGGTCGGCAATTTTTCTTTCTACCGTCGCTTTTAGCGACACTTGAGCGACGGTCGAGTGACGGTCCACCAATTCTTTTTCTACCGTCGCTTTTAGCGACACTTGAGCGACGGTTGAGAGACGGTCTACCATTTTTATCCACCGTCGCTTTTGGTAACACTTGAGCGACGGTCGAGCGACGGTCCGCCATTTTTTTTTCTACCGTCGCTTTTAGCGACACTTGAGCGACGGTTGAGCGACGGTCGAGCGACGGTTCGCAATTTTTTTTTCTACCGTCGCTTTTAGCGACACATGAGCGACACTTGAGCGACGGTCCACCATTTTTTTTTTACCGTCGCTTTTAGCAACACTTGAGCGACGATCGAGCGACGGTCGGCCATTTTTCTTTCTACCGTCGCTTTTAGCGACACTTGAGCGACGGTCGAGCGACGGTCCGCCATTTTTTTATCCACCGTCGCTTTTGGTAACACTTGAGCGACGGTCGAGCGACGGTCGAGCGACGGTCCACCATTTTTTTTTCTACCGTCGCTTTTAGCGACACTTGAGCGACGGTCGAGCGACGGTCGGCTATTTTTCTTTCTACCGTCGCTTTTAGCGACACTTGAGCGACGGTCGAGTGACGGTCCACCAATTATTTTTCTACCGTCGCTTTTAGCGACACTTGAGCGACGGTTGAGAGACGGTCTACCATTTTTATCCACCGTCGCTTTTGGTAACACTTGAGCGACGGTCGAGCGACGGTCCGCCATTTTTTTTTCTACCGTCGCTTTTAGCGACACTTGAGCGACGGTCGAGCGACGGTCCGCCATTTTTTTTTCTACCGTCGCTTTTAGCGACACTTGAGCGACGGTTGAGCGACGGTCCATCATTTTTATCCACCATCGCTTTTGGTAACTCTTGAGCGACGGTCGAGCGACGGTCCGCAATTTTTTTTTTCTACCGTCGCTTTTAGCGACACTTGAGCGACACTTGAGCGACAGTCCACCATTTTTATCCACCGTTGCTTTTGGTAACACTTGAGTGACGGTCGAGCGACGGTCCACCATTTTTTTTTCTACCGTCGCTTTTAGCGACACTTGAGCGACGGTCGAGCGACGGTCGGCCATTTTTCTTTCTACCGTCGCTTTTAGCGACACTTGAGCGACGGTCGAGCGACGGTCCGCCATTTTTATCCACCGCCGCTTTTGGTAACACTTGAGCGACGCTCGAGCGACGGTCCACCATTTTTTTTTTTACCGTGATTTTTAGCAACTCTTGAGCAGCGGTCGAGCGACGGTCCACCATTTTTTTTTCTACCGTCGCTTTTGGTAACACTTGAGCGATGGTTGAGCGACGGTCCGCCATTTTCGATTCACCGTCGCTCGACCGTCGCTCAAGCGTTACTTCGTGGAACAAAGCGACAGTCGACTCCGGTGATACTAGAGCGACGGTTGAGCGACGGTCGAGCAACGGTCCGCCATTTTTTTTTACCATCGATTTTAGCGACACTCGAGCGACGGTCCACCATTTTATTTCTACTGTTGCTTTTAGCGACACTTGAGCGACGGTCGAGCGACGGTCCGCCATTTTTCTTTCTACCGTCGCTTTTAGCGACACTCGAGCGACGGTCGAGTGACAGTCCACCATTTTTTTATCCACCCTCGCTTTTGGTAACACTTGAGCGACGGTCGAGCGACGGTCCACCATTTTTTTTTCTACCGTCGCTTTTAGCGACACTTGAGCGACGGTCGAGCGACGGTCCGACATTTTTTTTTCTACCGTCGCTTTAAGCGACACTTGAGCGACGGTTGAACGACGGTCTACCATTTTTATCCACCGTCGCTTTTGGTAACACTTGAGCGACGGTCGAGCGACGGTCCGCCATTTTTTTTTCTACCGTCGCTTTTAGCGACACTTGAGCGACGGTTGAGCGACGGTCCGCCATTTTTATCCACCGTCGCTTTTGGTAACACTTGAGCGACGGTCGAGCGACGGTCCACCATTTTTTTTTCTACCATCGCTTTTAGCGACACTTGAGCGACGGTTGAGAGACGGTCTACCATTTTTATCCACCGTCGCTTTTGGTAACACTTGAGCGACGGTCGAGCGACGGTCCGCCATTTTTTTTTCTACCGTCGCTTTTAACGACACTTGAGCGACGGTTGAGCAACGGTCCACCATTTTTTTTTTACCGTCGCTTTTAGCGACACTTGAGCGACGGTTGAGCAACGGTCCACCATTTTTTTTTTACCGTCGCTTTTAGCGACACTTGAGCGACGGTCCACCACTTCTTTTTCTACCGTCGCTTTTAGCGACACTTGAGCGACAGTTGAGCGACGGTCCACCATTTCTTTTTCTACCGTCGCTTTTAGCGACACTTGAGCGA
Organism: Coelinius sp. EB29; assembly: GCA_035578325.1. Classification (NCBI taxonomy): domain Eukaryota; kingdom Metazoa; phylum Arthropoda; class Insecta; order Hymenoptera; family Braconidae; genus Coelinius; species Coelinius sp. EB29. Next base: position 3,951,216 of record JAOZGT010000006.1, read on the forward strand.
TGGTTGAGCGACGGTCCACCACTTCTTTTTCTACCGTCGCTTTTAGCGACACTTGAGCGACGGTCGAGTGACGGTCCGCCATTTTTTTTATACCGTCGCTTTTAGCGACACCTGAGCGACGGTTGAACAACGGTCCACCATTTTTTTTTCTACCGTCGCTATTAGCGACACTTGAGCGACGGTCGAGCGACGGTCCACCATTTTTTTTTTCTACCGTGACTTTTAGCGACTCTTGAGCGATGGTCGAGCGACGGTCCACCATTTTTTTTTCTACCGTCGCGTTTGGTAACACTTGAGCGACGGTCGAGCGACGGTCCACCATTTTTATCCGCCGTCGCTTTTGGTCACACTTGAGCGACGGTCCGCCATTTTCAATCCACCGTCGCTCGACCGTCGCTCAAGCGTTACTTCGTGGAACAAAGCGACAGTCGCCTCTGTCCGCCAGGGTCAAATGGGAGTGGGATAAAATTCGATGATTTTTATAGAAAGTTATTTGCCCACAAAAATTTTACCTTCGACCCTTAAAAAAAAACCTACCACGGTGAAAAGCGATATTCAGTCGACAATTCCTGATTGATTCCGCCAACTTTTCACGTAGATATATTGCGCAATAAATTTCAACAGATGATTGCATGACAACTATTTCTTTCTAATCCCCTGAGCATCTCTCTCCCTCTAGCGTGACCGCCTAGTTTATGTCCAACAATTTTTATAAAAAATCATTGACGATCAAAAAGTGACATCAAGAATATTGCATAGACCGTTTAATTATTATATAAAATTAATCTGAGGGCTTATGCCAATTTTTCCATCACTTTTCGAGCCTTCACACAAGTTTGTTCACCTAACTGCACTCATAGCTTTCAATGTACCTTAATCCGTACAGATAGTCCATGCGCTATATAGGTGTGAAAATTTTAAATGGAGAGTGACACATTGGAAACATTGGAATCTTATGTATTTTCATATGCTGATTCCGAATGTATAAATTTTATTTTGAACAAGTGATGCAATTTTTTTCAATGGACGGTTGCAGAGGCTCTCAAGAAACTACATAGTAGCCATGGGCGTCTCATACAGGGTGTCTCACGGGATATCCACGTTCATGCTGTAGGATCCCATGACAGCGTGATGTCTAATTGTGAGACACCCCGTATCATACGGTGTCCACCCATACGAAGGGGTACGGGCCGTATGGGCGCATGGCCTATGGCTACGTAGGAAGCACGCTTCTACGTAGTTTCTTGAGAGCCTCTACAACCGTCCTTTGAAAAAAAATCAATATCTTTTGGAAAAATGAGAATTTCGCAACGAGACATCGCAGAAATATTCACAATTAATCTATCTTACGGTACATATGCGTTTGATTCAGTAATTTACAACTTGTCCTGTTGTAAAATTCGTATATATCTCAGATATTCTCGACTCTACAAGTGAAAATAAACTGTTCCTTTTAAATTGCTATAACTCGATGAAAAATTAACATTCCAGAATCAGAGCTGGACCAAAATTTTCGGTATCCGGATAGTTCTTCCCCGGAAAAAATTTCCCGGAAAAAAAATCCCGGAATTTTGTGCCCGAAAAAAAAATTCCCCAACAGAACTTTCCCCGGAAAAAATTTCCCCAGTAAAAAATTTCTCGGAAAAAATTTTCCCTGTAAAAATGTATATATCACTTTTCAGAGTTAGTTATTGTTCGATGATTACGTCAGGGGGAGGGGGTGGGGGGAACCACACACACATCGTAGTGATACAACGCACCCGGAGTTACTACCCAAGGGGTAGTTTTTGGTGGTATGTGTGCCAAAAATTGAAAATCGGTGGTTCATGCGTCGGTTCGATATGACGGAGATTTCGAGAATTTTTTTGAGAGTGATTTGATATGGGGAATATTTTTCGGGGAATTTTTTTCCAGGGCATTTTTTCCGGGGAAATTTTTTCCGGAGAAATTTTTTCCGGGAATTTTCTTCCGGGAATTTGTTTCCGGGGAAAATAATTCCTAGAACCAAATTTTCGTCATTAAATTTTCTACCTTTTTTGTTTCAACAACTTTTAAATGTCAATAAATTCCATTAAGGTACACCACGCATAATGATGAGCGGATACGTGCGCCTAGTCCCCAACGTAACTACGCGCCAGTTATTGTTACAAAATTCTATATCTTTATTTATTATCGTTTCAGAAAAAACTCAATAGCATTCGAATCATTACGAATCTGAGTATATTATTTGTCTTAAATTTTTTTCATACAAATTCGAATAGCCTTGTTGAACGCATTTGAACAATTAAATTGTTAATAACTTTTTATTGCATCGCTTGTGCCAAATAAAATTATATATTCGGAATCAGCATATCAAAATACATAAGATTCCGATGTTTTCAAATGTCACTCTCCATTTAAAATTTTCACACCTATTTTTTTTTTTCTTTTATTTAAGCTATCGAAACCTACAGGTTTATGGAGCAACACACCTATATAGCACACCTATATAGCATATCGACTAGGAGTACCAAACGGTGCCGAAGAGCTACGAAGCCCCTCACCGGCTGAGTCTCCCCACTACTCTTCCCACCGCTTCCCCTTTATTCGTAACATACGGAAAATTTCGACCCCCAGAACGCGGGCATAAGAAGTGTCACTTCAATAAAAGAATAATACAAAATCTATGAAATAGTAATAATGATAGTAAAAATAATAGAAACTGGGGAGGATATGAGATACAATAATCTATTAAAACATCTCTACTTTAACAACTAACAATTAACAATTCCACTTACTTTATGTTTTGCTAACCAATTAAGCTAAGCTAATCAGGCAAAGCTAAGCTAAGTTACTCAAGTCCTGGAAGCCTGGGAAACATCTAATGCTTATCAAGAGACCAACAGAATTATAACAAAAATTAATGAGACCGGTAGAAAATTTTGAAAATAATACAACTAGCTTCAGCATTCAGCAAGACTCAAATTTACAAGCTCTTATTTGAACTTAGCAAACAACAGAGACAGGGTTAACACGTTGTCTTCAATTCCATGAGTACGAAGAGATTTTTGGTAAACAAGTATTGCCTCTTTAAAGAAGTATTGTCTCTTAAAATTTTCGCTTCAGATGATCCATTACAGAGATAATTAGATTATTAATAAAGTGGTTATCTTTTTGGATGGTATTTCAGTCTGTGAATTGCACGTGGAAATTTCAGTGATTTGTAAATTAATTCCTCTGGCTTACGTGTATCAATTAAAAGCACATATCCATCCTCTCAACCCATAGCAACTTTATGGGAATTTACTGAATTCCAGGCAACTGCTGTTGAATTATAACACTGTCACCGTGTTGACAAGTATATTGCAACAACAAGGGAAAATAACCTCACCATCACTCGCCACTCAGCGCATGCGCAGCACCCTTCTTTTTTTTCACGCAACATTTGGCTACTACCAACTTTCAATTTCAAGCTACTACCAACTTTCAAAGTTGATTCTGAGACGAAATAATCTCAATTGTGAATTTTTGAGAAATCCGCGTTGTTTATTTTTGTATCTCCGTAAATACTCATCGGAAAAATAGGATAATAACATTAATCGCAAGACGATAGGCGATTTATATAATAAAAGTGGCGTTAGTTTCCGCGTAATCAGTGCCATTTTCATTTTATGGAGATATTATTATACGGAGGTAGTGGAGGGGGTAATTGTCTCGTGTATAGATACGCGGTAGCTGTCGGCCAGTTTTATTTGAGTTGATTGAGTTAGCTACCGCGTATCTCGATTCACTCGAATTCATTCCCTTCTAAGATAATAACCCTTTGTTACTCCTTCAGTTTTGCAACACTTAGTTTTCTTCATGGAAATTGAATCTTTAAAAAAAAGAAAAAAATATTTGGATAACTGAAGGTGTGTAGAATAATATTCATCCAAAATTTTTTCTTGTGTTAATAATAAAGAAGGATCAAAAAAGATTGAAAATTGGCTTGGGGTGTGTCATACACCCCGCTTAAGTAACGGAGGGTTAAGGTCAGGAAATTTCTACGTAGAACTTTTCGATTTCTCATAATTAGAGTCAAACCTTTTTCCTTTTAAAATTGAAAACAGATTCTCTCAATGCAATTAGAATGCTTTTAAGGATGTTCTGCCTAGATTGCAACGGGTGGGGTGAGCTGTAGGGGGAAGGTAGGGTTTTGTGGGGAATTCCAACCCCTGAAGACGAAAAAATGAAATGTTAAATTACCCCATTGAGGTTAAATTTGGTCACTTTTATGGTGTCATTATATTCCTCATAACTCTTTTTCCTAATAAATATTCATAGGATCAATCAAAAAATTTCCGATAATCGATTTAATAATTTCTGAAAAAAACATAAATCTAGTCGTTAACAGCGGCAACGTTGGGAACTAGAAAAATTTGGTAACACGGGCTGGTACCATTGGTTGACTAGGCCACACTCGGCTGTAAACGTTTATTCATTCCCCAGATACCCCAGATTTGTATTTTGCGCGCTGCCCCTCTCTCGTTGAAAGTGTCGCGACGTTGTCGTACTTTCCAGCTGCGCGCGCAAGAAAGGTAAATTTTCGCCTATTTTGCCATTTTTTATTACTAATTATTAGTCTGGGGGATGCGTAAGAATATAACGTTTTTCCGTGACATAACGATTGACCTATAGCCGGAGTTTCATTACGCTAGACCCATTTTTCATCGATTTCACTAACTTTTTGTGAATTTTACATAAGAACACGTGTTAAATTGATATTTTTAAAAAATCATAACTTTATTATGCAGCTCGCAGGAAAGCTGAAATTTTGCATGCGGTTCTTCAATAGATTGAAGAATCTTACAAAAAAATTTCATCAACTTCTTATATTTCCTTATAATGTCCAAAATGTAGGCAGAACATCCTTAAGAGGCTATGGTTTCTAACACCCAGATTATTTTTTCAATCAAGGGATTTTCCTCCTTCCTCTATGTGCCATTGACGGATAGAGAAACAAAATCCTGGAACAGATAATACAATGAGATAGGTGAATACAGTAGACTCTCGTTATAGTCGAACTCATGGGGCAGTAGGGGAAGTGAATTCGGAGAATTCAACTATATTTTTCTGCCACCGCCACGCACTTCGAATTTAAGAGAAATTCATTTTTCGCCTCTATTTCTTCTGTGATTCTATATGCTTCACCAGAGAGAACAATAGATTGTTTACATCTTAGGGCCCGAAGGTGATAGAGTGGGGGAAGCGTTAATCTTCTAAAAAATCGATATGAGGGGAAGTTCGACTATAATGAGAGTGCTTCTAACGAGAGTCTACTGTATTTAGAAAAAATTCAAAAGGTATGATTTTTTAGATTTCTTAAATTGATTTGATAATTTTTCATTGGACGCAAGACAAGTCAACACCATCTGAATCAATAATGTTGGTTAACAAAATCAAGTTCTCAAAATTAACAAAAACACCATGCCTCTAAATTGACATGTCAAAATTATGAGTAATTGTGATCAACTATTTATCTATATTCTATCTATACAATATAACAAAAAGTTAATAAGAGTCCAGTAACTCATAACCTCTCACACGCACACATTTTTTCCCGCACATCACTTAATGTCATTCGTATTTTAAATGTATAAAAACAAACTGAATCACTGAACTCAGCCAGAACATTGAATCGAGATGATTCTTTATTAATCCCTTTTTCTCAAACTCAAAAACATAAACGATAAACAGTTTTTTATCTACACGCATTAGACGCACTGAAATATAAGTATACTTATATTTCAGTGCTCCACTCCCGAAATTTTTCCAGGTGTGGAATTCCACACCTCAGAGAAGTGGAAAAAAAAATTAGCTTCACATTTATATATTGATGGGCTGAGAAATTAACAAAATTAATTTTAATGAAAGGAATTGAATTCATCTCGGTAGGCAAGATCAATCGCTTTTACCGATTGAGCTTGTTGAGTCAAGGGTGTTGTTCGTGTGCATGTGTCTCTGTCTCCGTCTATGTCTGACTTACTCAGTCGGCGATTCTACACAGCCGTACAATTCCACCGTCTTACCTGAGTTTCCGAGTCCTCCCGAACGACTATTGTACGTGTATAAGTGTCTATCTGAATACGTTTCACTGTTGGAGAACATCTGCTGGTTTAAAATGAAAAAATATCTGATACCATTGAAAGTCTTAGTCGAGGCAGAGCTTCAAAAATGTAAAGCATCAATCGCAGATAACCTAACCTATGAAGATGGAGATATCACCCATGATCATTCCCCACGGAAAGAACAAAAATTGAATAATAATAATAATAATAATAACGAATCTGAGATTCACTCCGAAAACACTCGTGCTCCAGATAAATCATCCAGTAACATTCCCTTCAAAACGTTCAAAATCTCATTATTGTCTACATTTCAATTGAATTCTACATTCTCGTATTCGTCGTTTGCATTTTTCAGCTCATCGTTGGAAATCGACTCATACTTGGATTTCCCTTAACTCAGACCAAAAGGTGGTGTGCTCAATTTGTACTGAAGCTGTAGACAAAGATTTATTATTAGGAGGTACATTAAAATGTAGAAGTGGGAGTATTTCACATGAGGCTTTTGTGATGAGTGGATTCAGTTACTGGACGAACGCAGTAACTCGTTTTCGTAATCATGAATCCAGTTCTTTGCACAGGTGAATGCAATAAATAATTTTAGAAATCGAAAAATTGTTGAACTAATTTTCACAGCTAAGACTAAAGAAATGACCGATGCTCTTACTGCATTATCTGAGATTTTCAGTACTATTCTTCTACTAGCCAGACGAGGGCTACCTCTTCGTGGTCAGAACAAGGACGAACAGTCAAACCTTCTACAAATCTTACAATTGCTAGCTAAACATGTACCTGAATTAAACAGTTGGTTAAATCGAGAAGAGGGTAAATGGCTCAGCTATGACATTGTAAATGAGATTCTATCAATTATGGCTCACGAAGTTTTGAGGAAAAACTTAAAGTAGCTCATCAGTACACATAAAGTCTTTGAATGTACAAAAATTAAACAATTTCCAAAAATTATTGTTTTCATTTTTAAATTATTTATAAGAATTATTGAGGTCATCAATATGAAAATTATAACATTTTCCGATTTTTAAAAAAGTAAAAATCAATAAACAGTAATTCAGTTGACTAGTCAACGCTGGATGTTAAAATGACAGGCGGGAGTCGAGTAGAGTGAACGCCATAACCTCTTTACTCGAGCAGACGTTGCCATGTCGATTTCGGTTCCGGTTTCTCGTCAATTTTTACTGTTTATTGTTAATATGAACAAAACTAAACGGTTAAGCCTCATGAAACAAGTGTCAATATTTTTTATTATTTTTTTCATATTTTGAGTGAAAAATTCAGATTTTAATCTTTATTCAGAAAAAAGTTATGAGTTTTTCCATAAGACGCTGGGTTAAATGTTGATTTTTCAAAATTGATTTTTTGAAAAACTAAAACGTTAATTAAATCGAGCAAAAAATTACGATTAAAAAATCTAATAATACTTTCAGGCGATTCTTTGTAGTTTTCAAAAATCTTTAAATTTTATTCCACTGATGAGCTACTTTAAAGATAATTCGAGATGCAAAGTATTATGCTTTGATGATAGATGAAACGTCTGACATCTCGAGACTAGAGCAAGTTTCAATTTGTTTGAGAGTGGTACATCCAGACTTGCCTGTCGAAGAAATCTTCACAAGATTCTATTCTACGGAGGATACAAAATTTGAAACGTTATTCAATCTCGTTAAAGATGTATTAATTAGATACAATTTGAAGTTTTCGGACATGCGTGGTGTAACCGAAACCATTATATCATCCAGTTATTGAAAAATACCTGGATTTCATGATAATTCGGGGAAATTCGAATTAAAACAAAAAAATGTTTATTAAATCTAGGGAGGAAAAAAAGAAAGAAACAAAAGAAAAAAAATGTCACTTGGAAACAGGGCAAGACCCTACCAACAACTGAAAAAATTAAGAAAAAATTAATAAAACCCAATTAACTGACCTCTCTCCAAATTTAATCAATTTAATTAAATTATTCCAATCGCTTACTTTAAATATTCCAAAAATATACTCCAAGGGTTTTTTTTTTGTTATAGTTACTTTTGACTACTTGTACCTCCACCTCTTCTGTGTATTTGTGTGGACCAACGGTATATAATTTTTTATTTATTTCAACGTTTTGATAATTTATTTGATTTTTAGAAAATTATTGAGCATTTAGCTGGATATATTAGTATGATTTCTCATATATAAAAGGGTTTTTATAGGTTATATGCAATTTCATATGGGTTGATGACTTGTTTTAGTTATGCATTGCATTTTGCAGGTTAGAAGAGGTTTTTACCATGTTGCTTATTGCCATATGCAACCTGTTGGTTTCAATTGTTCTGATTTAGCCCTTTTCATCTATGGGCTTAGGTAATTTATAGTTTACTTTAATAATTTTATGAATCTGTGGAAATTCATTTCAATTTTCGATAATAGTTTTTCTGGTAATATTTTTGTCAAATTTGGTTTATATATAATTTTTTGTAAATTTTTTCCATACAGAACAATAAATTGCCCTGATGAAGGATGCATATAGCATCCGAAACGTTGGCATTGATCAAATGAGAGGAATTTGTCTTTTCATTTGGAAGATTCTTTTTTAAATTTGCTTTTTGATGATCGCTGATTGGCCGTTTGGAGTATATTTTTGGATTAATCAATTTAAATTTGTTAATTAATTGGTTGAATCAATTAATTCGCTAAAAAGTAAAATTTGCGAATAATTAAAAGAATTATTTAACTTGAAATTAATTTAATAAATTCTGAGAATTAATAAATTCCATAAATTATTATGGTTATCTTATAGCTTATCATGGAAATGTGGATTTGCTATGTATGAATCATTGAAAGTGATAGACAATTGTGGTGGTTAAACAATCGTGCTGATCCATCGGACGGATGATTGATTGGAGGAGTTGCTGGGAGATGATCCACGCTGAGTTATTGTGCTGACTCCTGGTGGTGCTGGGCCTGAATGTTGGTGCTTGGAACGACACCCCCCCATTCTGGAGCTGATGCTGTTGGAGGAGTCATTTAAGTTCCACTGATTGCAGGGTCATCAAGGTCGAGTGATTAATTTATTAATTGCAAATAAAATCAATTTATTACCTTATAAAACTTCGAATCGATATCGGGTAAATTTATTACAGGGGGGAATTGTAGAAATTTAATTCATAACCGTTCGAATATCGGCGTATCCTTGGTGATTAATTGGGTTAAATCACCTGGCGACCGTATTGTCCGGTTACAGTAGGCAGTGTTACGATGGGGCTGCCAATGTGAGTGGGAGATTGACAGGTCTTCAGGCACGTATTCAAGAAATCGCATCACGTGCTCTGTCTGTCCACTACATACCCCACACAGTTAGTTTAGTCGTTCAAGATGAAATGGAACAAGTACCATGTATAAAGAACTTTCTTGGAATCATCAAAACCCTTATCAACTTCCTTCGAGATTCACCTAAACGGTTGGCTGCCTTTAAGAAATTACAATCTTCTGATAATCCAAATTTAACAGCATTCTGTCCAACAAGGTAATGTCTACGAATATCCAGACTGAAAAATTGACTTTCTCCGTGAATAATTTTTTGTTAATTTCTCACATGGTTTACTCTCCTAAATAGGTGGTGTGTCCGTGTAAAATCATTGAAAACCGTTCGTGACAATTATGCTGTTATCATGGAATTTCTTGAAGACTGCAAAATAGATTGTAAGGACAAGGATGTTTTTGCTAAGGTTGAAGGAATGGTTTTTGCATCAAATGGAGTCATTCAACTTCTTATTCCTCCTAAATTTATCCATCGAGATTTTCGAACAGATGGAAATCCTTAATGCTGAGTTACAGCGAGTGGATTTATGTGTAAATGAATCCCATAAAAGAGTTGAGGTCGTGAAGCAAATATTTGCTGCCTCTCGTGATTCAAAATTTTCATTGATTTGAAAGAAGTCAATCGATAGCATCAGTTCACTTGATATTGAAGAACCAGTGATCCCACGAGTTCGAAAAATTTCGAAACGCCTGAATAGAGACAGTATCAGTGAAGCACACGTTTTCAATGCTCCATAAGACTATTTCAGCAAGATTTACTACGAAGTTTTCGATCGTGTTTCAATGTCATTGAATACTCGATTTGTATCTCCAACGATGAATTTTTTAAATCGATGCGAGGACTTCATTCTCGGGAAGGACGAGGTAACTGTAGAAGAGATAATTAAGGTGTATAATACTGGAAAGACTGCAACCAACTCAAGTGCTGATTTTAATGGAGATTCACTGGAGCGTCATCGTGATACATTTATCGATGTGGCTAGGCAGAAAAATGCTAAGATCGAGACATTGAAGGACGTCGTTGAGTTCTTAAAAGACAATTCATCACTTGCTGACATGATTTCAGAATTCAAAAAATTAATAAAAATTATGCTGACCGTACCTGCATCTACATGCACAAATGAACGTTCATTTTCAACGTTGAGAAGGTTGAAAACATATTTACGTTCAACATATTTATGTTGCAATCTAGGTTGGATCATATTGCAATCTTGCATTTTTATCACGAGTTAGCTTCTACGTTAGATTTAAATGAAATGAAAACTAAGAAATGATGAGAGACGTTTGTAATATCACCGCCAAAGACTGGTACGATAAATAATAAAAAATATTAGTGGAATGTATTATAATGACTTGAAAAAATGATATATGAAAAAATGACACCGGTGGCCATATGAATTGTTCAATATTTATTGAAATCTGTATTTAAACCCTCATTCAGACGTTGATTATTCAGCGCTCACCATTTAACCTTGCCCCCTTTTTATTTTATAAAAAAATTTACTCCACACTTCAAATTTTCACGTTCCGCCGCCCCTGCCAAACCTATCATTCAGAGCCGACTAAGGGTAATAATATCAATGCTCAGGTAAAACGCAAAAGGTCAAAATCACCTTCACCACCAAAAGACACATTTACTCCTAAACGGGGATCATGCCCATCGATTGCAAATGAGAAAATAGATATGGCATTGGCTAATATTTTTTCGGATGCAATATTTCATTGGGCGTGGTCGAATCAAAATTTTTGAGGAAATTTATCAGTCATTTGAATTTATCCTACAAAGTTTCCTGCAGAAAGAGTCTCTTAATGTGTGACGAAATTTTCTGGAATTCCGTCACCTGTAATTGAAGCTGAGATTCAACGGATATTTATAAAAATAATATTGTAAGTAGAGTGAGTATTTTTCGAGAGAGTCGCGTTTTCCCCTTCCCCCTGGACTAGCTCCCCATAGTAGGGTGAGGCAGTCCAGCCAAAAATCTAGACCTCGGCAGCGACAGGATCGTCGAGAACATCAGGATCAGGATCAACCCGGAGGACGGAGTTTATCTAATAAAATTCAAATATGAAGTCAATTGCTAGAGTCGCGAGACGTTAAATCCTCTCTACGGTTAGAGTCTAAAGTTCAGTAAAAATTAACATTTTCAGTTTCTTTGGGTCCGGGAAAATTTATCTTTCTTTCGTTCCGGTTTCGTTTTGAACTATTTTGAGTTCTTCATCAATAAAATTCAGTAGATCCTTGAGTGGGACCGAATTGATCAACTGAGGTTCGTGGCCGATATACTGTACCTCCCAGTGATCTCGGTTTCCCGTTGGGTGTAAGTGGATGAGCACAGAGGTTGAGCTGAGATGCTCACGCTCCCTGGCTTTTGCGAATAGTGGAGATGTTGGAGATTGCCAGTTGGAAGGCCATGGAGACGAGCTTAGTCCACTCGTTTGTATGGATCGCCCTGGACTTTTAGGTTTTCTTTCGTTACGTTTCGGCAATCTTCCAATATCTCCCGGGAGAGTGCCATCCGCTCTAATTACACCCACTCAGGTGGAAAGTATCTGCTTAAAACAGGCTAACATCTGCCATTCCCACGGCCCAAATGAGTAATTATCGTTACGTTTATGGTTAATTCACGCATTCCTCCTTTTGGAGTTATTTCAAATTAAAAATAAATAATTAAAAAAATCAATTTAAATCCCGAGTGGATACGGACATCGTTCTCCTCTCGTTTGAATTGATGCGCCAAGCATCGATTCACATCGATCCATGGTTTTGACTCTCCAACGACACCTCAGGTAGCGTTCCGATCGCGCCTCAGCCGTGAAAACCGACTGGCTGAGTGAAGCGTCAGAGTTATTCGTGCCATCCAGCCGACAACATCCCCATTCCACATAACCCTAAATACCCAGCCAAGTACAATTTCTGTGCAGACAGAAAATGGTAAGTTCCTTGAATTATTGCACCTCGTCCAAGGGAGAAATTAGGGCAAGTCCACCCGAGGTGAATTAGGGGAATAATGATGTGGAAAACTCGAAGCACATGTGCCCTCACCAGAGTTAAGCCATAGTGCTCCCCAGTGGAAAAACCCTCGCTTTATGGATGGAATTGGCGCACCATTGAGTGCCCTCAAGCCTCCTGAAGCCCCAAAATAAATTATTAACCTGTAAAAGTGCTATAGTGAAGTGGAAAAATGCGAAAATAAGATGAAAATTGCCCGCATGCACCCTGCCCAGGTGGGTGACGTTGTGAGGCGATATTGCACCTTCACTGAGACACCCAGCCTCAGGTTTTGACGAATATTGCGACGGAATTTAGCACCGATCGAGTGCTTCCGACGCTTTCGCATCCTCGAACCCTCTTTTGGGGTGAAATTCGAGGTGATTAACCCCGAAATGGCAATTGTTGAGAATAATTGGGCACCTCAGAGTGCGAATTTCTCTCCAATTCAGCCCAACGAACTTAAACTTTTCTCCTTTCGTATATAAAATTCATTTTGGTTCGAAATACTGGATCCCCAGACTCTTCGAGTCTCGAATGATACTGGATGATCAGTCACGCGCATTTTGATCGAGTAAATTCTTAATATTCAATGAAATTCTCTCTCTCTCGTTACTCGCTCTATCCTTTAACTTGGAAGTTGTCGTTAAATGAACAAATGATTAACTGAATTCGAGTGAGAAATAAATACGAGTTTTCTTGTTTAATTAAAATTCGAAGTTATATTAATTTTCACTCTCCCCGTTAATACCTAGGGGTCTAAGTGAGATTCATACGAGTTGATTTGGTAGATTTTGGCTTTGGGATGCGCGACTTCTTTTCCTAAGACCGAGCGATTAATCCACGCCCGCTCTCCGAATTTTCTAAAACGAGCTAGTCTGGTAAATTCCGCAACCTCTCCTCTCGATTTTCCCCCTAGTCCTACGTTTTTATCGTTTTTACAGTTTTCCGTTACGGTTGCGGTTCGATAATTCCGCGTTATTAAAAATTATCTGGCGCCCAACTTCAGTTTCTCAGAAGAGTAGCTGGCACTCCGTTTAAGGTTATTGGAATTTTGGGGAGGTCGAGATGGACGAGGCCGAAGGTGACACAATCCCAGTAGTTCCGTCTGGATCTTCGTTGCGGTAAAGGTTTTGGAGTTTAATTTAAAGTCTGTTGGGGAAGGACGCGTCACAAATGAAATTACTGGATCGAGTGTATGCAAAAACAGTAGTCATTTCAAAATTTGAAGCTGCAATAGAAGATGTATTAATTAATAGATGGCTGGAAAAACTCGTCAACAAACACGAAAAATGTGGTTTGCACCATCTATGCTGAATGCAAGAAGAATCTCTTTCTCCATTCTTGGAATTTTAGTGAAATCAGAGAAACGTGCCATGAACTAGCATATGTGATTGAAGAGGCTGTTGTGATGGCAAAGTAAAAATACAACGTCGATGTTTACAGAATCGTCTCCGATAATGCTTCCGCAATGATGCGTATGGGTCGCCAGCAAGTATTTGGCACACCACTTGTCATTCTCGCAGTGCAAATTTATGATTGAAAACTCAATAATAACTATTATTTTATTGTAAAAAAACAATCGGCTATGATACTACAAGTTAAACGACAAATGGCCTTCAACAAACTAGGATAATTGACTTGGTTGACACTAGGGGGGCGCCACTTGAGGTAAATTACGTAAAATTTTCCGTGGCGTAATTTACGTGTTTCTTACATGTCAAGAACGCTGTAATTGACGTGAGGTAATTTACCGACCCAACCCTGGCGTATAGCAATGCTTGTCAAAATTCGGACTGCAACAGCCTTGAAGGTGCGTTTACAAGTGAACTGAAACGACACCATTCGCTACAGCGTGATGGCATGTGAACATGCATCGGTAACTGCATTGATTCGGTGGGGAAAGGTTGAAATATGAATGCGGCAGCCTCACAATCACTAACATTGCAAATGCCACGTTGCCTCAACGTTCATCATTATACGTGCAAGGGATTTTTCTACCTGGGCATTATAACAATTTATAACCATAATCTACTCACTTAAATTAGGAAATTAGGAATCCTGATGAATCACTTTGAGACTCAATGCTGAGACCGAAGATATATCTAAGAAGTAAGAAAGAAACTGGGAGGAAAGAGAAAGAAACTCGCGAATTTGTTTTGTGTTGAATTTGTATGTATTGATTTGGTTGTGTGTTGAATTGACGTGTTGAGATGAAATTACTCTCTGTTGATTAGTCTTGTCACCAACTGAAATCATCGAAATCTCATGATTTCAAACCTTGAAGCCACAATGAAATCATTTGCAGTCAATGAAATCATTTGCAGTCAATGAAATCATATGAAATCAAAGAAATCACTATATACATGTGACGACTCTCAAATCTCGGTTTACCTCCACAAAGCAAAATTATCATATAGGAGAATCGTGTATATTCAAAGACGATGATTACGAAACATGTTTATTAGGGTTAACACTGAACTTTGCGTATGCAGGAGGAAAAACTTTGAAGAGTAGGGAATTTTCTGGTTCATATGCCCCCATGGAAAGGCAATCAAAGAGATATAGGCATCTTGTGTTCTTGTCATATTATGAAAAAAAGCTTTACACGGAAAAAAAAGAACCCGATTATATTTGGTTTGCCACCGGGTTTTCACTGGGTTAGATCGTAATGTGGGGGAAAACTCCGTTGTTATCCCGGCGGAGCGCCTGTGAAGATCCGAAAATCTTCGTCGAAAACTCGGAGATCTCAGGATTTTCACTGATTTTTTTCACTCGAAGCGCGCTCCTCGTGTGAATCTTCGGATATTTACGGGTTTCTTTTTTTCAGTGTAGATGCCAATGACGGCTCAAGGCTATGTCGATATCAAACAGTATCGAAAGGCTATTTTACCCAGAACTGTTAAGGGAAATGATAAGGGAAATTAAATAATTGACACTAAAATTTTCAGAGAAGTAAAAAAAATACTTCTAGTATGAGTCATTAGATAAGATATACTGATGATAATTTGTAATCGTTCTTTAATATTTTTGTGACAAAAGAATCGATAGTTTTAATAAATAATTCTTCGGTTTAAATCATTATTTCGGTTTGGAAAGATTTTAGTGGTTTCAATGATGCAAAAGTCATTGATTTTCATTTGATGAAGCCAACGAAATCATGGTGAGATATGAAATCACTGATAATCAAGGTTACAATCGCTAAATAGTATATTTTGATACAAGTGAGACGGATTGTGTACGAGTGTGAAGTTGACGGCCCGAGGCGAAGCCGAGGGCTGCCAATCACACGAGCTAAAAATTCCCGTCTCACATGTATCGAACAATATTTTTAGACAGTGATGTTATATATATTCAGCGAGTGGCCGAACTGTGCCCTTTTCATTTACTAGTAAACGAAAAGACTTTTCGTTTACGTTTCAGTTTACGAGTAAACGAAAAGGCACATTTCGGCATGAGGTGAACGTAGCAGCAATATCGAAAATTATAAATTCAATGAAGTCGTTGAAATCACAACATAATGGAGTGAAATTGACTGCATTTAGCAGTCATGTGCCACTTGATCTTGGAGTTCCCAGCCCCTCGGACTAGATCGTCTGATGTTATCTAAAGTTAGAGGTAACGCGTAGGTACAAATCACGCTTGATATCTTCATGATTTATGAATTTGTGGCAATAATTATTAGATAATGCATTAATAGATAGTGTCCCTCGCCTTTATCAAACGTCTATCCCGATTAATATCCATGATTCCAGCTTTCTGCATGCGTGATTTTGCAAATACGATAAGTTTCTGCCCTATTGCGAATATCGAATAATGATTTCTTATGCGAAAAATTCCCAAAGGACTGCGAATATCATGTGTAGAGTTTTTTGTGTGATTCATGGCAGGGTATATCATTAGTAGGGTGCCGCCTTACGAGATGCGTTACTGTCGTCAGTAGTCACGTCTGTACTCACGTACGGAATCCCTATCTGGGCCAACGCACGCGAGAGACAGGAATCACGGAGAAAGGTTGCGGCAGGATACCGGCTGAGTGCCTTGAGAGTCGTCAGCGCCTACCGCACTTCGACTCGGGGAAGGATTATGTTTGCCAAGACTCGGAGATGAAATGTACTATTATCGTTCCGATTATCGATAACTCCGACTTGTATCGTCTCGTTTTTATCGTTTATTATCGCGACACCTCTAATTCATCAGTAAGACGCGATAGGTTGCTTCAGTGGTTCGATGAAGCATATAGGTAATGAAAAAATGACTGTAATCGAATGAAAATACATACATTTTCAAGTTTGATTACCTCACTGTCTAAACGTGAAATTTCCTCGAACTCTTGTGTTGTGGCAGCACTTCCAGTTTTTCTGCATCGTTTAGGAAACAGTTCAACATCTATTGGTCACAATAAGAAAATGGAAAAATTAGAAATATTCAATTATGGGGAAACATGAAACTTACCATCGTCATTGAGTCGTGCTGCTTGGATGGAGATTCTTGGTGCATAATTTCCGGTGAAATACGCAGTATCTACGCAAAATCCTTGGATGATTGAAGGCTGATGCAGAGCTATTATGGCCCAGTCATGACCTGCAGATCGCTTTCTTCGAGTTTCCCACCCGTCCATCCACTTTCCGAATTCTGTGAATTCGTCTTTTTTAAACTCTGGTTCATCATCCTTGAAAAAACAGATTATTGAATTTTTTTGGGTTCATATATAAGAATAAAAATAGTAATCTTACTTTCAAGAGATTTTCAGCAGCAGCAAACCAATCATCAGTGGCGAAAAGAATTTGTCCTCCATTCTGAATTTAAAAAAAAAAAAACGAAATGAATAAATAATGCAGTAGTTATTGGTATGTTTCAATAAAATGCAAATGATGCTGAAGCTAGCGAAAGATTCGCGGGCGAAAGATTCAATTTTTTTGAAACAAGTATTCGAATCACCTCTATAAGAATTGCGTGATGGTCTAGTGGTTAGAGCGTAAGATTAGTAATCGTTAGGTTTAGGTTCCCGGTTCGATCCCAGTATAGGTAGAATATTTTAGGTTAACTAATTAGGCTTTTTCAGGGATTAATGCGTTAAGAGTTGATAGATAAAAGATAATTAGTAGTGAAAAACGATTAAATTTTTTTTTTTCATCATTATTTGTAATAACTATATAGGCAGTTCGGCAGTACGCGTATAGCGCGGTAAGTCTATTTTTTTTTATTCAGTGAGCTATCGGATATAATATGCCCATGAGTAATATCTAATCACTCCGGATTTAACGGTTCATATTGAATTAATTTAATGAAACAAAAATTAATTGCCCCTGGGCATTGACTGGG
Organism: Coelinius sp. EB29; assembly: GCA_035578325.1. Lineage (NCBI taxonomy): Eukaryota > Metazoa > Arthropoda > Insecta > Hymenoptera > Braconidae > Coelinius > Coelinius sp. EB29. The sequence goes on from JAOZGT010000006.1 coordinate 3,968,928, forward strand.
AACAACCCTTGGCCATGATCTGCAGCCAAGCTTGGCCCACTGTTATCATCCCAGGATTCAACCAAGTTCGGCGCGGTCTTGGCTAAGGCACGGGCCCCGAAGTTCGGTAGCACGACCGCTATTCCTGGGCCAGGCTTGGCCCATTGTTAATTTCCTACCTGGGAGGCAGTCACTGTCATGCGGCTGGTATTAAGCGGTCAAAGAAATGCGGTATTATATTATGCTTGTTTTTTTTTTTCTACCAATTTCATTGGTAGTTAGCTTCCGAACGGATCTAGAATCGATTCTGCCCAGAAAAAAAATGTAGAAACTTCATGAATTACATTTCCTCAAGAGAAATCCCACTGGAATAAAGAAAATTAGTGAAATAAATTTATGAATTACTCTTCAATCAGTGTTGAAAGAAAATCCAAAATGTTTGAGTTCTGCTGAAATTTCCTACTTGATCCCATTTTCAACCCATTTGAAAGGGAAATAGAATAGAATAATAATTATTTATTCCGTGAGCTGTCCCATCGTATTCAACGAAAATTAAAAAAAAAAATAGTGAAATTTATGAATTACATTTCAATTAATCCTCAAGAAAAATCTAAATCGATTGAAATTTTGCTGAAATTTTGTACTCAATACCAACTTCCATCCTCTTTGAAGAGGAAAAAAAAAATAATAATTGGCTGTATCTCAAAACCTAATGGACATATTGACTTCGAATTTTACACAGCATTGTAACTTGACTATACCAACTATTAGCCGAAATTTTAGATGTAGGTGCCAACTCTCAGTCGTATTATAGCTTGTAAGAGCGACTTCCGAGAATTAAAATAGGAAATCGACAATATCTCGAAAACTTTCAATGGGGCGGTATACATATTTTGATCGTATTAGATAGAAGCCACCGTGACAAATATTTTCAAAAAAGAAAAAACCCAATCGGTCAAATAGTTTCTACGATATCGAAGAAACTAGTTTTGCACCTAAAATTCAATATCTCCGAAACTAATCAGTCGATTCCGTCCATCCAAAATAGCAACTTTAATTTCTGTAAGACCAACAATCGTGCCAAATTTGAACTTTTTATCTCGAAATTTTTTTAAGTTATCACGCACACAAGGATTTTAGCAAAAAAATAGAAAAAGGGCCATAACTATGTAACTTTTCCATGGTCGGAATGAATATTTTTATTCAAATCGATAGATATTTTTATGCTGAATATTTTGAAAAAAAAAAATCGATCGGTTGAATCGTTCTCGAGATATTGAAGAAAAACGATTTTCCAATAAATTACGATATCTTGAGAACTAATCAGTCGATCGAGCTGAAACTTTGCCTGAAGAAGCTCAGCATAAGAGATACCAATTATGTGTAAAAATTTCAGATTTTTTTCAAATACTTTTGCTGTTTTATTATCCCAATTTAAAAAAAAATCGAAAAATAAAAATGAAAAATCTGCACACACATACGGACATTTTCTAAAAACATCATATCTTGACGTTTCATAACATTCTACATCATTTTTGACTCGACTATCGTGTATGGCTTAAGGCCTGAGCTCAGAGGTCTGCTCTGTTTCGCTCCTGATCGTACTCTGGTCTCTAGTGAGTCCAGGAGACCCACCAAAGCTCACCAAAGTTCCAAGATGCTGAGCTAAGCAATCTCACGGTTTTTTCCACTAATACTCTTTTATGCCATCATTGACACAAACTAAGACAGTCAAACAGTTCAGGGCACCTGAACTGGACTTGCAAAAATCGTGGGACTGCTTACCACGATGTCCACATGACACCGTGGGACTGCTGACACACATTTCTCATTCCTCTCATCCAGCTATTGTTTAACTTTTCCATTAATTAATAACTAAATCGACGTTTTGGGCGATCCCAATACGTCACATTATTATTATTATTGAAGTGAAACTTCTTTCGGCACGGTAGAGCGAGTGGATAACTACAGCGTGGAGTGTAACGAAATAAGGGGTGTCGGACGGTCACGAAAAGCGGGGAGTTGGCTGTGACGAAAAGTGGTGAGAGTGGAGCACACCAGCACGGCTCTAGTACTACTCCGCTTACGGTGCATAGTGAGAACACTCATAGCATACGTATTATATGCTATGAGAATACTGCACATTTCTCACGTTGGAGGCGCCACCTCCTGAATAGGGAATCGCACGTAGAACCAGCATAAAGATTCGGGCTGTTTCAGCTGATGCGTGAATTGTCGCGAAATTACAACCTACAATTCATGCACTGTCAGTTAGTTTCGTATCATTATCGTACTGAATTAATTATTTATTTTATCTATCATCGTGTTTAAAAATTGTTGAAAAAATTGGGAAGCATCAGGTAAGTGTTCTTTTAGAATTACAGGATTTTTAATCAATTATTGAATAGTACATTATGTTATGAGGCCGATAAAGTATTAATTGACGAATGTGGCTTTATAATCCGAGCCGAAGGCGAGGATTATAATCGCATTTGTCAATAAATACTTTATTAGCCGTTAAACATATACAATTTTATGTTACGAGGCTTGAAAACCGCGATCTAACCGAACGAAGTGAGGTGTTACGGTTTTTGAGAAGTTTTTCATTTAATTTAACCAACCTTAAGGGGACCTCAGAGCTGATCGGACCGTAACTAGTTACAACAGGAAGAAACCAAGAGAATAGGGATGTGAATTTCTTCAGTAGTAGGGAACAGGTTGCGTGGGATTAGGTACTAAAGTACGTAAATGGAGCCACAACGTCACAGTGGAGAGAGAAAAAAACAACGAAGGCAAAGAGATGAGTTTACACACTTTATGAAATTAATTTATTTACCGAGGAAATGAAGTACATACACCGTTCAGGGTGATAGTTAATAATATTCGCATTAGGCTCAGCAGGATGAAAATACTGCTGTTTACAATTGCAGGAAGAGCCAGCTCGATGAGGTCTCTTGACAGGATTTGGTACAGGATTCTCGCAATGAGAGTTGCAGATTCTCAGAGACTTTTTAGAGGGAATCGCCTAGGTGAAACCTCGTTACCAGACTTGGCACCACTGTACCAAGATGTAGACTCTTAGGAAAGAGTTGTAGAATTTGATGAATTGGTACTGGACTCTCTTGTACGGAGAGATGTTCTAATTCTGATGAGTGACGGACAGAGTCACGATGTAATCGGTGGTTGTTGAGAATTTTGACTGACTGGCTAAGGGTTGCATCCTCCCTTATATACGATTCTAGGTCCTCTCTCTCTGTGCTATGGGCACATATAGCAATGTTGGCTAGGCGCGTTTTTCTCTCTCTAGCAAAGTAATAAAAGGAAGGTTCTCTTCAAAATCTTTGCCATAATTCCGTATTTCTATTGATGAAATGTTACCAGGGATCGGGCTGACGTCCCTGTCACCCGAGCTGTTAACCAGGAAGTCTCTCTAATTTATGGCCTTTGACCAATTACAATTTCCAGTAATCCCGTAGTATTGTTGAGTCGTGTGAGGTTCATGTGACGCAATATCCATGGAGTTTCTACAGGATGTTACACATCAAAGATTTGGTCAAGTTGTTTGCTGTTGATTTGTTAAGCGGGAAGGGGGTGGTATTGTCGATTTTTTGGGTTCCAAGGTTCCTCTCTTTTGACTTTCCTGGGAAACTTACTCCGTGGGTGAACAGCTGTCGGTCTTTGCAAGAGACAGGTCCATCCGCGGTTCAATTTTCTTCACCTTACTTGTTCAGTAATTTATTGTAACGAGCCTTCTTCCCAGCGTTTGTTAGATTATATTTTTATGGCTGTTCGTGGAACACACTACCCCTCATATTATTGTGGTGAGTGCCCGTCAATGTCTCCAACGGCAATGTCCTCCAATATTTTGACATCTGGAGAAACTTCAGATGTTTTTAGAACAAAAGAGGTGTATTTATGGGAGATGATTCGAATAAGTTGAGAACCTCTGTTTGGTTTTTTAATTTATTCTCTATTTTTTCTCCCTGTACCTCTAGAAATATTTTGTGTGAAAAATTTCTCTAGAAACTTGGAATTTATTTATTTTTAATTTTAAAAATGTCTCAATTCTCTCTCGAGACTTGAAATTTAGTTTTCAAAAATGAAAAAAAAAATCGTCTGAACTTTCTCCCTAGACTTATAAATACTAGAGAGTTTTTATATGTCTGAAACTTCTCCCCAGACTCAAAAATTATTTTGAAAATATGTAGACGAGCTTGAGAGTTGAAATTTATTTTTCAAAAGTAAAAAAAATGTCTCAATACTCTCTCGAGACTCACAAATAATTCTTAAAATATCTAGACAAGCTCGAGAGTTTCTGTGTACTTTGAATTTCTCTCGAGACTTGAAATTCATTTTTTGAAATAAAAAAAATCATCTGAACTTTCTCCCTAGACTTAAAAAATACCTAGACATGCTTGAGAGCTTCTGTGGGTCTGAAACTTCTCTCAAGACTTGAAGATTATTTTTCCAAAGGTTAAAAGTATCCCAATTTTCTTTCGAGACTTTGAAATAATTTTAAAAATATTATAAACGAGCTCGAGACTTGAAATTCATTTTTTAAAGATAAACAAATGTCTCAATTTTCTCCCGAGAAGAAATTGTCTTAGATTTCTTCCGAGACTTAAATTATTTTTTAAAGGTAAATAAATGTCTCAATTTTCTCCCGAGACTCAAAATTAATTCTAAAAATATCTAGTCCAGCTAGAGAGTTTCTGCGTATCTTAATTTTCCCTTGAAACTTGAAAATCATTCTCTTGAAGGTAAAAAAATATCTCAATTTCTTCCTGAAATGCAAAAATAATCTTGAAAATATGTAGACGAGCTTGAGAATTTTTGTGCACCTCGAATTTCTGTGAAGGCTTGAATTTCTGGGAGAAGAACTTCTGAGGAGATGATTAAGATTTCGAATTCATCTTTTTTCTTTCACCAATACTTGTAACTGAAGAGAGGTGATCGCAGCTCAAGACTCAGCTATTTAAAAACTACTCACCATTGTTCAGAAAAATCAAGTAGAATGATCACAAATTCGACTTCAAATTGAGTTCAATGCTTCACAATTTTTATTCAAATTTTATTCTAGATGAAAATAATTTAGATGACAATAATCTTATGATAAATGGGCATAACTAAAATACCCAGTTAATTAAAACAATAATAATGGCTAATTAGTTAGCATAAAATTCTTATAGATGAAGCTAGCATCATTTTCGTGACGATTAAAATTTCTCAGCTGCACTTCATCAACAAAATCTTATTTTTTTTTTTTTTCAAAATCTTATCTGTAATGAAACCCACGAAAACAGCAGTTTGCGAACAATACAGAAAATTTCCAGGCAATTTTCATTTGAAGTTTCGAGTATCTGATAATTTGTTTCCAAGGATGCAGTCGCAGATGAGATTCCTGCGAGCTTGTTGTTTCAATTCATCTCAATAGTGTCGTAAGTAATTTAAATACTGGACTACAACACGCATGAACCTCTTATGACCCATCACTCCATTGGTCCGAGTTATCAGGTAGTCTGAAATTTGATAATGTTCATCAGTTATTTCTTCAGTCATTTTAATGCTAGAACTGTAATTGTGGATTTTTTTATAGAGTTTTCTGTGAAAGAACAAATTGTTTACATTTTTAGAATTTCAGATTGATTATTGAAAATGAAAAATTGAAATTAAATTGATTAAAATTCACTAATTAATTAAATAATTTTTTCAATTAATTTGAATTTAAAATCTTTTAAAATAATGAATGAATCAATTAATCTTAAAATGTGAGGATACCTCTCTTAAGGTCAATTTGATTCTCAAAAAAATGAATAACATGAATTGAGGTATTCCAATTGATTATTGTTTCCATAATTGTAGAAGTGCCATATAATTACCTTCAACAGCATCTAAAATTTCGTGAGGGATCCGTGGCCATCCACCTCTTCCTGTAGCCCTCATTGTCCTCAGTTGTTCCACCCCCACCAGTTCATTGAGCAGCTGACGAATTAAGGAGGTATTATCGTCTCCCACCGCATGCAAGATAAGCCTCAACCTGTTACCTCTGATGTATACATTATTGCCTTCGCTGAGCTCCACCTGATAGAGAAAACGAGAGAAGAAAAAAAAGGAAACAACAATCATATCTATCCAGATTTTCCACTTTTCATTCCTCACCAAGTCTCGGTTTGAGTCATCAGCATCTACAGCATGGGCGTCATCAGCATCCTCCACTACCTGGTTGTCCTCCGCTCCAACCTTGGACAAATTTTTTATCTTATATTGCTGTTAATCAATTAATAAATTAATTAAATGATCCATTAAACTGATTAATTTAATAGATTAATCAATTTTGCCGTTAATTTTTTCCTCATCGCATTGTAATCTTCAATTTTTATGAATAAATAACGAGAAAAAATAAAATTAAAGGCATAATTAATTGATTAATTAATCAATTAATCAATTGATTTTGACGTTGATTTTATTTTTTCTTGTAGTTCATCCATAAAAATATTTTTTTTCATGAAAATAAACGTAAAATGAATATTCACGGCATAATTAATTAATTAATTAATTAATTTTACCATTTCATTTCTTTTTTATTTCTTTTTTCTTCATTGATATTACCTCTGGTCCAGCTCGGATGTTTTCCGCAGGAATAGCTTCGGCATTCTCATTTGAGGACTCACTAGAAGCTGTTGATTCATCATCTTCATGTGAATCCTCAGTTAGATTTTGCTGCACCTGATCAGTGAAGCCTCCAGCAACACCAATGCCGGGCTGGCACACTCCATCACTTGGTGGTATACCAGGAGCTACGCCAGATGAAGTGTGGGATTTGATTGCAACCGGTGATGTCGCTGCAACTTCATCTGCGTTCTCCACTACCTCACCAAGTTTTGTAGAACTTCTACCAATGGCTTTCTGGCCTTCTTCATCAGCTGATAGTGGATTGAGAGCTACGCCAGGTGTAGCGTGGGATGTTGATGCAAGTGCTGATGCTGCATCAATTCTTCCAACCGATTTTATTGATGACTCAGCAGTTGACACTGGTGAACTGGTGGCTGTCCAAACAGAAGGAGATTCTGGAGGATTAAAATACGGAATAAAATTATTTTGAAACTCACCAGTTGGTCGCGGTGGTTCTGCAGCCTCTGGTTGCTCTGTACTCTCACTCTTGTCATTTTCCTCATATAATTCCCTAGAGACCTCGATGACGATGTTTTCATCCTCTGAAGAAGTCTCGTCGCCTGACAAGTCGGGAATTCCGTACGAGAAATCGATAAATTGAGAAGTAGGTGAACTGTCTGAAGTGCCAGAGCTGCTCGATGCTGGTGACTCTTCGCCCAACTGAGATGGAGGCTCACTGGTAGAGGTAGAGGTATCATTGGGGTTGTGAGTGTCACTGGATGGATTTTTGGGCAATGAGGCGGTGGATGGGTCATCCCCGACTTGTGATCCAGCAGCTTCTATTATCTCTGGATTGACCAGTTCTCCGTTGGTCAATGTACTTAATTGGTTTAGACGTGCCTCATCATCTATGAATGAAGCAAATTCAATTGATGATTTTTGTTTCTTCTCAATCAATTCAAATTTTACAATTCTTTTACAGTCTCAATGAAGAAAAACTTACCGCCTGTTGCAATGACTCTTGCAACATAATATCTGTTGTTAAACCACAAAACTCGCGCTCTTGGTCCATCATTTTCCAATTTCACTCGTTCCGAATTAAGCACGTAGTACTCCTTGGGATTTCTCCCCGTAAAAAGCACGAGCGAAAACATTATGTTGTCGATATTTAATTACAAGAGCTGAATCGAGGGTAAATTCTTTTTACGTTGACAGCTTCGTCCAATCTTCTACAAGCCGGTTGTGATGGAAACAAATGAATGAATAACAAGCGAACTCCTACCTGACATCCATTCCAGTTGGAAAATTCGGATGTCTTTTGGTTTCAGTGATAGGGGAACTGCAGAAGAGGAGAGAGAGAGAGAGAGAGAGAGAGAGAGAGAGAGAGAGAGAGAGAGAGAGAGAGAGAGAGAGAGAGAGAGAGAGAGAGAGAGAGAGAGAGAGAGAGAGAGAGAGAGAGAGAGAGAGAGAGAGAGAGAGAGAGAGAGAGAGACTTTTCCGAGTCAGGAAAAGAAAGAAACCAATTCCTAGACAAGAAACAGTGAGAAGAAATATGGAAAAATATATTTTAGTAATAAATATAATCCATCAGCAGCAAAGTGGTAAAAGGAGATTTTTTCATTTCTCCCCAAATATTGAATTATTTTCATACTGACTGGTTTTAGGAGGATGTAGCAGAGGACCTTTCTCGTAGCTGAGAAAACTTTCCACGTAAAATGTTTTTGATATTTCTTCTTAAAATCGCTCATTAATGAAATAATTTGATATCTATGGAGATATGAAAAATTAACTTTTCACTCTTTGCCATTTGACTGGGAATTTTACGCAAGGAATTATGATCATGGAATAAACCTGTAACATGAACATGAGAAGATGATACTCAAGCAGAAACATTGCAACGAGAGTTTATGACGGAAATACTTTCGATTGATTTTGATTAATTTTAACGTCTCGGGGTTTTCTTGAAGATAATTATTGTTTTCTTTTTATAACCAATTTTAGAGATTGGGGATCACCAGACTGTTCGCATCGATAGGATGCGGTCGAGGACTTCTGTTTCTTCTTCTTTTCCGCCTTGTACTCTAAAGTAATAATTAAACAAAATCATACAAATAATTTTTCACTCTCATTGGGCTTCTGAGACCTCTCCCCACCCACCCTGAAAATTTCAAGTACCCAGGTACATTGAAAGAGGTATAATGGACTGTTACATTTACTTAAAATCACAGTTAATCATTTTAAAAAACCACTGTCAATGAAACTCCTCTTTCGTTGAGTTTCTGGGCATTCCCCCCACCTAGCTTCAGAATTTTAAATGCCTGGGTACACCGAAAAGGGTATTATTTACGAAAAAAATCATCATCAACATGACTGAACGGAATCATAGAAATAATTTTGGGGTTTTGTTCTTACTCGTTTCGAAATTGACCAGAGTTGATACCATCTGTAGATATTGCCAAGGAGAGTATAGCCCTTTCTTCAATGACTTCACATATTTTGATAATCTGTCTTCTTTTTCTGTATCACTCGCGCGACATCTGCTTCGAATTGCACCCTTCATTATTGCGTCGTAATCGGATATAACACGATTTTGTAAAGAGGCAAGTCCACCTAACAATAAAAACACTCTGAATACTTATTGCAGTTCATATCGATCGAAATCGATCTTATAGAGTGGATTATCATACGAGCGAATTGCCAGGGGAGAGGGTGACGACCGAGCTTCTGGTTCAAGGTCCTATTCCAGGATTCGGCAGCGTTATTGGTACGTCGAGGAGCTTTGTAGATCGACCACAGTTCTGGTGGACACTTCTCTAGCCATTGAATTTTAAAATATTCTATAAAATCTTCCATTCGTCGTTGGACATCTGGGTCAGTTATCATCTTTAGAATGCGATCAAATTCACCACGAATGAACTTAGCAGGGAGATATGCAAGGGCCAAAATGAATGTCAAAATACGTTGAACTCCACTTGAAATTCTCTTCTCCGTTTCATCAACTTTCGCACGTTTTCGGTGGCGTATCAGAGCGCCCTTTTTATATGATTGCTTACTTATTGCCTACAAAATTCTTGATGTTACTAGGCTCGATCAGATGTTACTAGGCTCAGCAATAAAAAATTCTATATGTCTCATGGCCAGTGAAATATTTACTGACGAATTCATAATCGGAGCCGCATTCGTCAGATACTTTACTGGCCATGGGGAATTCTATATTATTACATAATGAGAAATCCAAAATAATTTATGGTAATATGAACCTAACGTATCTACTCATAAAGGTCTAAACAATTATGAAATCATGGAAAATTTACTGTTGAATAATTTCGTCACCAATTGTTGAGTGATTATTGAACCAATTGTTCTGATGTACGGGGTGTGGAGTGTGCATATTAGCTACCTGCTTTGAACATTGACATCTTCATTTATCAACAAGTCTCATACCGGAGAACACAATGGTGATATTGGAATATTGATTATGAAAGTTATCAATAATAACACAAGAATGCACCCTTTTTTTCTTTCAAATACTGTTTGCATGGAGGTGACAGAGTATTCGGTAATTTTTTTATATAAATACAGGCAAAAATTACTGCACTGTATAGTAAAGTAGGGGCAATCTACTGGTCCCAGAATTTTTACGCACACAGTAAAAATTTTGGTGCCAGAATTTCCCGCAGTCCAATGTCGATTTGAGTTTTGATGGAACACCGGGAAATTTTATTCACCAAAATGAAGATGTTCAAGGATATGCAGTGTATTCCATTTATTATTTAAGTGATTTATGAGTCAAGTTAATTCGATTTCACCAACTCGCTTGCGTATAAAATACCTGGTCAAGGTGGAACATGCACAGCACTGGAGTTGCGTTAGGCACGACCTGTAATAGTGCCCCTCTCTCTGCATCTTCAAAATCCATATGAGCTACCATCTTCTTCGCTAATTCTGGTGCTAATTCTACGAAGACGTACTCATAAACTGCGTGATAAGCCTCTGTCGTTTTCTTTTCCATAATTGCATGAGCGATACACAATGCCTATATAATTGAACCTTCATTTCTTTAAATCATACGTAAAGATAGAGTATAGAGTCTCCTTATGATATTAGCTTAAGGACTGAATTCTACTATATCAATTGAGATGGTGATAAAGCTACATTGCTTCAAATAGAATGATTAAGAGTAAGAGCACACGGAGAACAAAAAGTTGAGTCAAAATTATCGCATTTTCATGTAATTGTGGAGCGAAATACACTCCGAAAAATTCTAATAGTTATAACGCAAATTTCACCGGAAATCAAGTAAACAGGCTCAGGTAAAAATTAAATTTTCTTTGTCGTTTCACCCTTCCGATCTTCATTAATTAGCAATCGAAAAAGTTGCAATTTACACTCAACAATCATTGGGAGACTCTGCTGCAAATAAACCGAAGGAAACGCTCACGTGATTGAAAAGACAGATTTGAATTTCCAATATTTGTCGACTTTTCAGGGCCCTTGGAAGAATTCCAAAAGTAGCATCGATGAAAAATACCGCCTCATCGTCCATATGGTGGCTGACGATTGTACGAATGAAATTTATATCAGCTAAGACTACTGAAATATCCCCATTAGAATCTGTGAGAACTTTTGATGTCAATTTTCCTTTGGTGTAAGTGAGGAGCAGTTGTCCTTTATCTTCCCCCAAGGATCGACCAAAGTCTTCTAGACTATGAGGATACGGTGGATTTACTTCCAATTTATGACGTCCCATAGTCCTCTCCACTCGACTATATGGAGTCGCACTTACTTTTGGGTGCCTGAATTGTTTTGCGTTTTCCAATTAATATTTCTACACTCAATTTTTCTTTGGGCTGTGTCTAAATTCTTTATTGTATGAGTCACGCGGGAAATTCCACACTGTAAACTTCAAGTGCCTAGATACACCGAAACAAGTAATGGACTGTTATGATTGCTGAAAATCACAAATACTCATAAAGAAAGAAAAATAAATAAATATCACCGTCAGTGAAAGCCCACAGTGGAGTCGACCACGTGATTCACGCAATGGGGAATTTAGACATAGTGGTTAAAAAAAAAATGAGAAATTACTTGGCCAAGCAACTGTCAAAAATGTCCCGATTGGTTGCATTCACATTTTTTGTCATTTCCTTTAAATCCGCCCTGAAGATTTTCATTGGACCTGCTAACTCGTCAGGCGGATGATTATGTTCATGAGTAATTGTGTACTGGCCATCAATAATATCCGCTTTGCCCTTGCAAGGTGGATATCCTGGCATAGGTCTCCGTGTGTGCTTACACACAACCTTACTGCTTCAAGTATCAATATTAAAAATCCGATCATGAGGAAAAGGCTTTTTATCCGAATTATAAGAATAAAGGGCATTTTATCTTTCGCTAGAGAATATATTCCTGATAAGAATAAATAATGTCTAACTCATGCTGAATTTGACCCTTCCAGCGGGAAAAAATAGAAAATAAAAACATTCTAGGCTAGATTAATTAATTTTTATTGAAATCTAGACAAAAATCACTGAACTAAAAGGGTGAAAATTGAACATTATTATCCTTATTAGGACAATATTTCACAAACTCAAAGTAACAAAAAAAAATATGGTAATATACGTTATTAGATGGAGGGGTAATTTTCACCAAAAATCCCACTCCGTGATCTCTGTGCGATAACTGGTAATAAGATACCACGTACAGCGGAACACATTGGGATAAATAATGTACCGTACTAGTTGATATATGGATACTATTGTCGGATCGGTTGATTGAATGGCATTACTCACATAGTCTCCCCGCGCATCTTCTTATAGTGATACACATGATTTTCATGAACATTATCCTCTAATCGTTTACCCCATGTTCGCTTCTTCACATGTGAAGAATTGTCAACATTATCTTGACTCTCCATGTCTTCATTATCAGACATTTCTTGTTATTAAAAATAGGAAATTATGTGATAATTTTGGGAGTATGAAAAATTGTTGTTGACACATCCGTCGAAGGAAACAAATGAAGAATCAAATGATATATGTAAATATCTACAGCTTCAATGTCATGATTGAACCGACTGAAAACAATTAGAAATTCTCGACGCATGAAAACTCTTAAGCGTGTTTAGGTACTCATCACACTATTTTCATGTTGTGGGAAAGATTTATGACAATTTTTTGGATTTTTGAAAACTATTTTCAAGTCTCGAGAGAGGTTTTAGACACGTAGAAACTCCCGAGCTTGTCTATAATATTTTTAAAATTATTTCAAAGTCTCGAAAGAAAATTGGGATACTTTTAACCTTTGGAAAAATAATCTTCAAGTCTTGAGAGAAGTTTCAGACACACAGAAGCTCTCAAGCATGTCTAGGCATTTTTGAAGTCTAGGGAGAAAGTTCAGACAATTTTTTTTCATTTTTGAAAAATAAATTTCAAGTCTCGAGAGAAATTTAAGATACACAGAAACTCTCGAGCTTGTCTAGATATTTTCAGAATAATTTTTGAGTCTGGGGAGAAGTTTCAGACATAAAAACTCTCTAGTATTTATAAGTCTAGGGAGAAAGTTCAGACAATTTTTTTTTTCATTTTTGAAAAATAAATTTCAAGTCTCGAGAGAAATTCAAAGTACACAGAAACTCTCGAGCTTGTCTAGATATTTTAAGAATTATTTGTGAGTCTCGAGAGAGTATTGAGACATTTTTTTTACTTTTAAAAAATAAATTTCAACTCTCAAGCTCGTCTACATATTTTCAAAATAATTTTTGAGTCTGGGGAGAAGTTTCAGACATATAAAAACTCTCTAGTATTTATAAGTCTAGGGAGAAAGTTCAGACGATTTTTTTTTTCATTTTTGAAAAATAAATTTCAAGTCTCGAGAGAGAATTGAGACATTTTTAAAATTAAAAATAAATAAATTCCAAGTTTCTAGAGAAATTTTTCACACAAAATATTTCTAGAGGTACAGGGAGAAAAAATAGAGAATAAATTAAAAAACCAAACAGAGGTTCTCAACTTATTCGAATCATCTCCCATAAATACACCTCTTTTGTTCTAAAAACATCTGAAGTTGCTCCAGATGTCAAAATATTGGAGGACATTGCCGTTGGAGACATTGACGGGCACTCATTGTGGTGGTCCCTGTTTCTTTTGGTTCTTTGGGTTTTCCATACTCCTGGAGTTTCCGGTAGCGTTTTACGACCGTCTTTCATAGGATCCAATGGAGAAAGAGAGAAAAGAAAGAAGAAGGGATTGGTTCCACTACCAGTGTCCCCCAGTTTGTCTTCACAATGTTTGCCTTGATTCTCCCTCCGGGTGTCATACCTAGGATACGTCTGTGGCATTTTGGCTGGAACGGTTGAATGTAGTGGTGTGAAGGGGGGGGGAAGCATTTCCCTTCTTTTGTGATCCGATGTTTCCCCTTAACGCCTTTTGGTAGAATCTTTGGAGTGCTCCTTTCTCTTCTTACACTACCGTATTGATTTTCTTTTCCATACCAACATTTCCATTACTTTTACTTAATTAACCGCGGGATCCGCGACAGAGGCTAGAATCGCGGTTTATCGAGCCTAGTGACACAAATGTGTTTAGTTCGTACTGATAAATTGGAGGATTTGTTTATTCGCAGAATAATCATGCCAATAATGAGTACGGGATGCAGCAGAGCGTAGCGTGACAAACATCGAATAATAATTTTTAAAAAACCGAAGACCACAGCAAAACGAAGCAGAGAATATCGTGGATATTTTTAAATCGCAAGGAAATCTAAATTGTCGAATAAAATCTAATTTATATTTATCATTAATACCACGAGTATTCTTCACTTATTGCTCCTTTTTGCTCCTTCCTCTCGAATTTCAACAGAGAGAATTATGGATAGATAGGATATCGAGATTTTCATATAACAATCATCTCTGGACATTCGAAGCCTACAGAAGTTTCCCTTCTATCGCGCGTGGCCACCACGCACACATTATTATTATTATTATTATTATTATTATTATTATTATTATTATTATTATTAGTATTATTATCAAATCTGATAAGTGTAATAATCAATAAGTATTATTTTCTATTTTCTATTGTAATGTTTTATTCCTGTTGTTCCTTACTGGTTTGTATTCTTTAGGATTATATGTAACCATTGAAATTATCGAAATAAATTTCATACAAAATGATTTTTTGTTATAATCAATATTTGTTATTGCAATAAATGAATACATATACTCATAACAAATGCAAAGTATGTACAACAAATAATCTTGAGGCAAAACAAATAATAGTAGTTACTATAACATCTATCAATTGTTGAGCCAACAGCTCGAATGTCAATGTAACAACTAGTTAGATGTTCGCATGAAAATTGAAAGTTGAGGTAACAAATCGGGGTATTGGTATAACGGCAGCTCTATTCACTGTCTGAACAGAAACTATTTGTCAAGTCAAAGAATCATGTGCTGAATTAACAGTAGGGGGCAGCAGTTGACTTAGCAGTGAGCTCTTGCTGGCTCAACAAATCAGACGGCAGGAAATGATATTTGTTGGCGTAACTTAAGTCAATGCTGGACGTATATCAACATACGAAATTTGCTGCAGTAACTGCTGGTATGTCGCGACAACAGAAATATTTTTCTCCGTGTATATACCCATATATATACCCAATATATATACCCATACCCATATATATACCAATACCCATATATATACCAAATATATATACCCTCCCATTGAAAGTTTCCGAGATATTGTTGTTTTTCTATTTTCATTCTCTAAACTCGCTCATGCGTACTATAATACGACTAGGAGTTAGACTGAAGATCTGAAATTTTGACTACTACTTGATATTGTCGGGTTCGACTTCTGTGTCAAATTTTAAGTCGATATGCCAATCAGTTCCTGAGATGCAGACAATCAATATATGCACAGAATGAAATGTAGATCCATCCGGAAGCTGACTACTAATGGAATTGGTAGAAAAATAAAGAGAAGCATAATATAATAATAGAACAATAATAGCAACGCATTTCTTCCAATCCTTAACACCAGCCGCATGGGAGCGAAGGGAAGGCCAATTCCAGGGTCAAATGGTCTACAGAAGAGGCTGGAAAGTCTATTGAAGGGGCAAACCGCCGAAAATGCAGGCTGAGAGTCGATTCAAAGGTCGAACGTTGTAGAGTAGAGGGTGGAAGGTGAATTCAAGGATCAAACTGTCTGAAAAGACAATTCATGGGTCAAACGGCATCACTACTTGAATTGACCTTTCAGCATTCACCCTAGATCGTTTGACCCTTGAATTGATCTTTTCGTTTCCATTCGGGAGCTTTCCATTCTTTTCAGCCTCTCTTCAGACCGTTTGACCCTGTGACGAGGTAACACACGCCCACACACTTTGCCCCCTAAAATATAAGTCCCGCCACCGTTGGACACCCCTATCCCTCAGATATTTCCTCCCCTCACCCTTCCCTTGGCAGCGGAGAAGAAGATCTACTAAGAGACGAACCTCAACATACCAACGCAGCCCAGCTGACTTCAAACCAATAGTTCACTGGCCCCCAGAGACGGCAGAGTTGCATAGAGCCGAATAGAAGGAAGAAAGAGGGAAGGACGAACAGAGTATAGAGTGGAATATACGAGCCCGGATGTGCCTGTTGCCGCGCGCGCCTATTCTCCCCCATGGATGGCCGCGCGGACGAATATACAGTAAAAGAGGAAAAAGTTGAATGCGGATGGAAAAACTCGCGCGAATATATACGAGTTCGGCTCAGCTGTATATGCTGCCGCTCGCGCTCCCCACCCCTGGCTCACCCGAAACTGTATGAGAGAGGCCCAGCCGAGAAGTGCCGATGATTGGCGGAGAAAAGCCGAAAATCACTTCGTTCACAGCCGTCGTTTGGATAGGACGCGTGAAAATTATCCCGTGCAATTATTGCGATTAACTATTGAATTACTGAGCTATTAAAAGAGATTATTAAATTTTTGGAAAAAGGAGATTATTGAATTATTCGAAGAGATATTGTGGAGTGGTGATTTATAGAGTGGAATCCAGGGAGGAGCTGAAAAAGAGGCCGGTGCAGCAGTTGCTGCGTATTGTTGAGAATAAATCGTGGACGCCAAGGTCGTCGGTCGCAGCGCAGTCTGAGTGAGTACGTGATACAGTCCCTGTGCTCCCTTTTGTTCCTTCTATCTTTGTCCCCCCAATGGTGAGCCCCACAGTTCTTTTTGCCCCTTTCAATTAATAGAAAAGAATAGTAGAGTCATTTTGGTTATTATAGAATTGGTTTCAATACACTTGCTACACCCTAGACATTACAGAACATTTCCCCCCTTGTACCTCAGGAGTAATTAGAATCACCCCGTTTTTGCGATTATATTCAGTGTTTGGCCTTACCCATTCCCCTGGATAACGAGTAAAAGGCATTGATCAAGAGTCGTTATCTTTGTATTACTATTTTTGAGTTGATTAAAATATATAATTAGTATTTTACAGTATTCTCCTTATTGTTCTTGTGTTTTATTCAATTTTCCTGCCGCCTTTTCAGGAATTAGATGTAAGCCAAGGTCTCAACCCTTAAATTGACTTTCCAGCCTCCCCTGAGACCGTTGGGTCTTTAAATTGACTTTTCAGCCTCTCCTCAGACCGTTTGCTCTTGATTTGACCTCCCACCCTCCACTCTAGACTGTTTGACCGTTGAATTGATCTTCCAGTCTCCCCTATAGATCATTCGATCTTAGAATTTGCCTGCCACCCTCCACACCAGAGCGTTTGACCTATATATATTACTTGATTTGGGCTTATCTTTTATAGCTGAATCGAGTAAGAAGAAAAAAACAAAAAAATCACATGGTCCGTTTTGCCCCTTATCCCTTTTAAAAAAAAGCATGTAACGTTGTTTGTCACCGTTTTCAGCGGCATAGCTTAGCAATTCAATTAGAAACATATGTATATATATGATATGTATATATATATGATATATATATGTATCATATATACAGGGTGTAACATTATTGGTGGAAAACCTCCCGACCCCCGACGTAAAATGACTTTTTAAATGCGGAAAAAATACGCAAAAAATTACTCCTCAGCATAAAAATACAACACTTGTAGCAATGGACACAGTGGTAATTTAGGTGATTTTGGATACCACCGAGGATACCACCCTTGTTGCGACAGTCACAGCGATAATCGAGGCAATATAGAATGCAACACTTGTAGCGATAGCCTCTGCGGCGATTGGAGTCAAACCTAATGCAACACCCGTGTCGATAGTCACGGCGATGATTAAGGCGATATGAAATTGATGTACTAGAAAAATTAGCCAAATTAAATTTTTTAAATATTTTTCCCGTATTTAGAAGGTCATTTTACGTCGGGGGTCGGGAGGTTTTCCACGAATAATGTTACACCCTGTATGTTATATATATATGATATATATATATCATATAATATATATGATATATATGATATATATATATATGATAACGAAGTTTCAGGGAAAAGGCTGACGTCCTACTACCCAGGTGGGAATTGACGCCCGGCCCAGGCCTGGTCAAGGCTTGGACCAAGGCTAGACAAGCCTGTCCGAGGCTTGGTATTCTGGCCTGGTCCAACCCTGGAATGGAATATGGGTTCAAGCTTGATCCATGGGTAGACGCCAAGCCTTGGTCAAGCCTTGGACCAAGCTTCAACCAATATCCGATTAATATTTGCATAAAATGTTTAAATAATATTTTCCCATCAATTATTATTAATTTTTGCGTTGTTCTCGACGTGAGTCAACTCCAATCATAATTTTGACAAAAAATTTGGAAAAAAAAAAATGGTTCCCGCGAGGACTTGAACCCGCCACCGTCAAAAAAATTTCGGAAAAATTAATAATTTGATTGTTTTTTGTAACTAATTATAATTTTTAATTCGGTTGGCGCACATTCATTGGTGGTGACCAACCCTCCGGTTATGTTGCCTCTGGATATATCGCTTGGTCACCATTGTGCAGTCCAGGAGATCTGTTGAAGATCTGCAACTGGAGCACGAACTTAGCCCACTGCGCTATTCCATTCACCTTTCAACACTATACATTGAATCGGGTTATGAACTCAATCTAGCACTTCTTCCTCAATCATCCGATCTTGACATTCCATTTTCTCGGAATTATTGTATGAAGCATTGAAAACTATTACTTTTTGTTCTTGTTCAAACAATTGTTAACAATATTATGATAGCCAGTCTCGTGAGAACTTGGGATTTAGCCTGATTCGTGTCCGGTCATTGCAGAGGGTTGGGTATAGTTCGGTCCAAGCCTGGTATTACCGAGTTTTGGCAACCATGCCTGGAAACAGCTTGGTCTAAGATTTGCTACCAGGCTAGAATGTAGCATAAAAATGGTGTCACTATCGAGGCTTGGGTGCCAGTCTTGGATAGACCCTGGTCGGAGACTAATGCTCCCAAGGCTTGGCTACCAGTCCTGGATGCTCCTTGGTCCAAGATTTGTTACCAGGCTTCAATATGCCATATAAAACCGGTCTTCGTCGAGGCTTGGGTACCAGTCTAGGATAGGGCCTGGTCCAAGCCTAATCTTTTTGAGGCTCGAATACCAGTCTAGGATAGAGCCTGGTCCAAGCCTAATACTTTTGAGGCTCGGATACTAGTCCTGGATTTGCCTTGGTTCAAAACATGTCACCAGGCTTTGAAGTACAATGTGAATTCCGTCTTCATCGAGGCTTGGGTGCCAGTCTTGGATATAGCTTGGTCCGAGCCAGGACTGGCAAGGCTTGGATACAAGCCCTGGGCATAGACTGGGCCGGGCCTGGTATCCGAGGGACTTAAGTCCCAGCCTTGGACATAGCCTGGTAGAACCATTGGTGCAAGCAAGGGCCAACCTAGGTATGCCAAGGCTTGGAAATCTAGGCTGGTGCAAGCTTAGACCGGTTGTCAAGGCTTGGCGTTTCCCACCTGGGTATGTCAAAAGTGAGGGAGAGTGTCAATTCAATATTGGACATTGGCTATTTTAGACCAGGCAATTTTTACAATGAAAATGATAAAATCAACCAAGATATGGAA
Source organism: Coelinius sp. EB29 (assembly GCA_035578325.1). Taxonomy (NCBI): domain Eukaryota; kingdom Metazoa; phylum Arthropoda; class Insecta; order Hymenoptera; family Braconidae; genus Coelinius; species Coelinius sp. EB29. Next base: position 3,988,572 of record JAOZGT010000006.1, read on the forward strand.
TTGGCTATTTTTGACAAGGCGATTTTTCTTTTTTCAAATCCTTAAAAAAATGAGATCCCCTTTCATAGGGGTGGAAATTGATGGGAGGGTGTCTAGAGAGTATCAGAGAAAAATGTGAGATTTTAAAAAAAATTTTCTCTCATAAAAAAATTAGATTTTCAGAGGATACGGCATTGGCTGTTTTTGACGAGGCGATTTTTCTTTTTTCAAATCCTTAAAAAAATGAAATCCCTTTTCATAGGGGTGGAAATCGATGGGAGAGTGTCTAGAGAAAAAAACCATGTGTGTCAGCTCCGACGCGCGACTGGAGTTTACTCCTTCAGAATAATTATCTTGGAATATATACAATAGGGGGTTGGAAGGGTAAATGAACTGAAATCCATGAAAGTATATACTTTAATCCATATTTATTTACATTTATTCCCTTCACTATTAACATTAACATTATCAATTTTCTAAATATTATCATCATTATTAAATACTGTGACAATCGGTTAGTCTGTATTGTCGCTGATACTCTGTTTTATTTGCTGGAGTTTTTTTCTTCGCCTCAGGATCATTTATTATTTTTTGATTTTGTCGGAGCCTGTACTCTCGCTGCCGCTCTACCTGAGTTTTCGTTTTTTTGGGAGCTGGTGTTACTTGAGGGCTGGTTACAAAAGTGCTAACAGAAAAATTCGAGGATATATATTCAGGAGCACAAATGTCGAATCTTACTCTGGAAGTGCGTCATAAAGACACGACAGAAGTGAAACTTATACAGTACATTTTAATTATAAACTTTTTTATTTCACACTTTTTTTTAAACAGTCAGAAATTAGTGACGCAGAAATTAGTACATAACCTACCTGGTAACTGCATCCACATGTTTTTCTGATTTTTGTTCATCATCACTTGAATTATTTCCTTCCATATTTTACACTATTTCATTAACTTTTTTCACTTCCTCAGTATAAATATAAATAAATATCAGAATAGCTCTCTAATACATAAAAATAAACTCCAATAAAACACCAAAACTCTGAAATTTCATAAACTGACCGTTGATATTCAATACATATACTGAAACCAGCCTAACCTTCCCCCTGAGAACCTATGCGCATCACAGTCTGAGTTGCGCAAATACGGTGCGCAGAAGACAACGTAACGGCTTCACTTTTAGTTAACACTCGATTTCACTCCTCACCTTTTTTTCGTACCGCGGGCTATAAATCAATTCTAACGGAGTAAACTCCAAAACACGAAGATACGGAATTGGCTGTTTTTGAAATTTCGATAGGATAGGGCATTGGCGATTTTTTACGAGGCAATTTTTCTTTTTTCAGGTCCTTGAAAAAATTAAATCCCCTTTCATAGGGGTGAAAATCGATGGGAGGGTGTCTAGAGAGTATTAGGGAAAAGTTTGAGATTTAAAAAAAAATCGTGTCTCATAAAAAAATTAAATTTTTAGAGAATACAGAGGATTTCAGGAATTGGCTGTCTTTGACGAGGAGATTTCTTTTTTCAAGACGTTAAAAAAATTAGATCCCCTTTCCGAGGGGTAGCAATCGATGGGAGAGTGTCTAGAGAAGAAAAACGAAGATATGGAATTGGCTGTTTTTGAAATTTCGATAGGATAGGGCATTGGCGATTTTTTATGAGGCAATTTTTCTTTTTTCAGGTCCTTAAAAAAATATAGCAATCGATGGGAGGATGTCTAGAGTATCAGGGGAAAGTTTGAGATTTTAAAAAAAATTCTGTCTCATAAAAAAATTAAATTTTCAGAGGATACGGAATTGGCTGTTTTTGACGGGGTGATTTTTCTTTTTTCAAGTCCGTCAAAAAATTAGATCCCCTTTCCGAAGGTCAGCAATCGATGGGAGGGTGTCTAGAGTATCAGGGAAAAGTTTGAGATTTAAAAAAAAATTCTGTCTCATAAAAAAATTGGATTTTCAGAGGATACGGCGCTGGCTGTTTTTGACGAGGCGATTTTTCTTTTTTCAAACCCTTAAAAAAAAGAGAAGCCTTTTCATATGGGTGGAAATCGATGGGAGGCTGTCTAGAGAGTATAAGGGAACAGTTTGAGATTTTTAAAAAATATCCTCTGGAGATATCCACGAAAAATCCATTCGTCTGTATGAAAATGGCTTCGAATTGAGTTGTTCGATCATCTTTCATTTGTCTTCCATTGACTTTTTCGACGGCTGTGTTATTACACATCTATAAATTGGCTGTGGAATTACACATCTATAATTGAATTAAGAAATATGAAAAAATTATGAAAACCTGTCGAGCAGGTCAGACACAATTATAACTATTAACGTTGGATTCCAATATTTATCTCGACATTTCATTCACAGCATGATGATAAAAATAATAAAAACATTATTTGACTACTTGATGAGAATTGACAGGAAATTTCCTCCTCTTTCCTTTATTTTTCTTTTATATCTTTATCTCTTAGAGAATAATTTCATCTTTTCTTTTGATGTTACTAGATAGATACGCGCGCTTTGCGCGCGTATGGTTTGCAGGCTTCGATTTTAAAGCTTATGCTAAGGGTGTGTGTAAGATATTTAACTTTTCCAACATATATTGTTTTTCTTTTTTAACTAACATACATTGCCTAATTCTGTTATTTTTTGAAAAGTTTCACTTTTGCCGTAGACTTCTACGCTATCACTTTTATGATAAGGCTCCAACCAACGCCTTTTTCAGTGAAGTACTACCTTTGATTCTTTATTTATATATCTATCTACATTATTTTCATTCAATATGCATATAAATAAATAAAAAATCGAATTATCTACTTCCCCTTAAATGACGAGGAGTTACAATTAGTTATTCTTTTCTGTTCAACTATTCGTATAAAAAGGAATTTAATGTATTGAATATCATTTGAATTTCATAACAAAAGATTTTTAGATAAAATAAAATATAGGAATATACAATATATATATATTGTATATTCCTGCCATCCAGGCTTTGGTCAGCAATTCCATGGTGTCATTTGGACTCCATGGTAAGCAGTCTCACGGTTTTTGCAAGTCCAGTTCGGGAATACCAAACTGTTTGACTGTATTAGTTGTGTCAATGATGGCACAAGACTAGGTACCTAAAGCTGGCACAGCCAAAGTAGCACAATCACATTTGGTCATGTGCATTCGAAAGTGCAAGTTTTTCAATAATTTATTATGATAATTTCAATTTTTTATTTTTTATTTTTTTTTTAGTTTTTTATGGCTGTGTCAGGTTTATATCAAGCTAGCACAGCCATGTAAAAAACAATGTTAATCATTTCTTTGTTCGTTTCTAAGGGCTGAGCAAACTCAGAAATATCAGGAAGGAGTTTGCTCACCCCTTTATATTGATGAATAGAATAGTTTTCTATTTTTTTAAGAATAATGAATAAAATACTTTTCAATTTTCTCTTTCGCGGAAATCTGTACATGTTGTTTTCCTTGAGGGTGAGCAAACTCCACAGGGATCCTCTGAGGCCTCCTCCAGAAGTTTGAAAATTTCCTCACCAACGCAATGGAAGCTATCGACTTGGAGGGCAAATCCCATCATTAACATAATTGATTAGGAATTGACAATTGACATTTCCTCATTTCTCGAGGATGAGCAAACTCCATGGGGGTCCTCCGAGGGCCCCTCAGAAGTTTGAGAAATTTCTCACCAACGCAATGGGAGCTATCGACTTGGAGGGGAAATCACATTATTAAGATAATTGAATAGGAATTGATAATTAATATTTTCTCATTTCTTGAGGGTAAGCAAACTCCATGGAAGTCCTCTGAGAGCCCCTCAGAAGTTTGCGAATTTCCTCACCAACTGAATGGAAGCAATTGACCAGAATGGAAAATTCGGTTATGGACATAATTAAATAGGAATTGATAATTGATATTTCCTCATTTCTTGAGGCTGAGCAAACTCTGTGGGGGTTCTCTGAGGACCCCTAAGAAGGTTAAGAATTTTCTCAGCCATGGAATTGGAGCTATTGACTCGGAGGGGAAATCCCATTATTGAGATAATTGATTAGGAATTGATAATTAATATTTTCTCATTTCTTGAGGGTGAGCAAACTCCATGGGGGTCCTCTGAGGCCCCCTTAAAAGTTTGAGAAAGTTCTCACCAATCGAATGGAAGCCATTGACTTGGAGGGCAAATCCCATCATTGACCAACGCAATGGAAGCTATCGACTTGGAGGGGAAATCACATTATTAAGATAATTAAATAGGAATTGATAATTAATATTTTCTCATTTCTTGAGGGAAAGCAAACTCCATGGGGGTGCTCCGAGGCCCCTCCCCCCAGAAGTTTGAACATTTCCTCACCAACGCAATGGAAGCTATCGACTTGGAGGGCAAATCCCATCATTAACCAACGCAATGGAAGCTATCGACTTGGAGGGGAAATCACATTATTAAGATAATTGAATAGGAATTGATAATTAATATTTTCTCATTTCTTGAGGGAGAGCAAACTCCATGGGGGTGCTCCGAGGCCCCTCCCCCCAGAAGTTTGAACATTTCCTCACCAACGTAATGGAAGCTAATTAGGAATTGACAATTGACATTTCCTCATTTCTCGAGGGTGAGCAAACTCCATGGGAGTCCTCTGAGGGCCCTTCAGAAGTTTGAGAAATTTCCTCACCAACTGAATGGAAGCAATTGACCAGAATGGAAAATTCGTTTATGGACATAATTAGATAGGAATTGATAATTGACATTTCCTCATTTTTTGAGGCTGAGCAAACTCTGTGGGGGTTCTCTGAGGACCCTTAAGAAGGTTAAGAATTTTCTCAGCCATGGAATTGAAGCTATTGACTCGGAGGGGAAATCCCATTATTGAGATAATTGATTAGGAATTGATGATTAATATTTTCTCATTTGTTGAGGGTGAGCAAACTCCATGGGGGTCCTCTGAGGCCCCCTTAAAAGTTTGAGAAATTTCTCAACAATCGAATGGAAGCTATCGACTTGGAGGGCAAATCCCATCATTAACATAATTGATTAGGAATTGACAATCAATTATGTTAATCACCCTCAAGAAATGAGAAAATTTTAATTATCAATTCCTATTCAATTATCTTAATAATGGGATTTTCCCTTCAAGTCGATAGCTTCCATTCGATTGGTGAGAAAATTCTCAAACTTTTGAGGGGCCCTCAGAGCACCCCCATGGAGTCTGCTCACCCTCAAAAAATGAGAAAATATTAATTATCAATTACTAATCAATTATCTCAATAATGGGATTTCCCCTCCGAGTCAATAGCTCCAATTCCATGGCCGAGAAAATTCTTAACCTTCTTAGGGGTCCGCAGAGAACCCCCACAGAGTTTGCTCAGCCTCAAGAAATGAGGAAATGTCGATTATCGATTCCTATTCAATTATCTTAATAATGGGGTTTCCCCTTCAAGTCAATAGTTTCCATTCGATTGGTGAAAAATTTCTCAAACTTTTAAGGGGGCCTCAGAGAACCCCCACAGAGTTTGCTCAGGCTCAAGAAATGAGAAAATATTAATTATCAATTCCTATTCAATTATCTTAATAATGTTATTTCCCCTCCAAGTCGATAGCTTCCATTGCGTTGGTGAGGAAATTTTCAAACTTCTGGGGGGGGGGGCCTCGGAGGACCCCTGTGGAGTTTGCTCACCCTCAAGAAATGAGAAAATTTTAATTATCAATTCCTATTCAATTATCTTAATAATGTGATTTCCCCTCCAAGTCGATAGCTTCCATTGCGTTGGTGAGGAAATTTTCAAACTTCTGGGGGGGGGGGGGCTCGGAGGACCCCTGTGGAGTTTGCTCACCCTCAAGAAATGAGAAAATGTCAATTGTCAATTCCTAATCGTTTATGTTAATGATGGGATTTGCCCTCCAAGTCGATAGCTCCCATTGCGTTGGTGAGAAATTTCTCAAACTTCTGAAGGGCCCTCAGAGGACCCCCATGGAGTTTGCTTACCCTCAAGAAATGAGAAAATATTAATTATCAATTCCTATTCAATTATCTTAATAATGTGATTTCCCCTCCAAGTCGATAGCTTCCATTGCGTTGGTGAGGAAATTTTCAAACTTCTGGGGGGGGGGGGCTCGGAGGACCCCTGTGGAGTTTGCTCACCCTCAAGAAATGAGAAAATGTCAATTGTCAATTCCTAATCAATTATGTTAATGATGGGATTTGCCCTCCAAGTCAATGGCTTCCATTCGATTGGTGAGAAATTTCTCAAACTTCTGAAGGGCCCTCAGAGGACCCCCATGGAGTTTGCTCACCCTCGAGAAATGAGGAAATGTCAATTGTCAATTCTTAATCAATTATGTTAATGATGGAATTTGCCCTCCAAGTCAATGGCTTCCATTCGATTGGTGAGAAGATTCTCAAACTTCTGAGGGGCCCTCAGAGCACCCCCATGGAGTTTGCTCTCCCTCAAGAAATGAGGAAATGTCAATGATCAATTCCTATTTAATTATGTCCATAAACGAATTTTCCATTCTGGTCAATTGCTTCCATTCAGTTGGTGAGGAAATATCTCAAACTTCTGGAGGGCCATCAGAGGACCCCCATGGAGTTTGCTCACCCTCAAGGAAAACTACATGTACAGATTTCCGCGAAAGAGAAAACTGAAAAGTATTTTATTCATTATTTAAAAAAAAATAGAAAACTATTCTATTCATCAATATAAAGGGGTGAGCAAACTCCTTCCTGATATTTCTGAGTTTGCTCAGCCCTTAGAAACGAACAAAGAAATGATTAACATTGTTTTTTACATGGCTGTGCTAGCTCGATATAAACCTGACACAGCCATAAAAAACTAAAAAAAAAATAAAAAATAAAAAATTGAAATTATCATAATAAATTATTGAAAAACTTGCACTTTCGAATGCACATGACCAAATGTGATTGTGCTACTTTGGCTGTGGCAGCTTTAGGTACCTTAACCACGATTTTTGCTTCCGAATGGAAGCATTGTATTCGTTTGATTTTGAGAATTTCTAATTTTGATTGGAAATGATGCAGAATGTCATGAAACGTGGAGAAACGATGTTTTTAGAGTCATGTCTGTCTGTATGTATGTGACAATTTGGGTTTTAGGTAATCTATTTTTAGAAAATTTAACATAAATACGGTAAAATTTGTTAGTAAAAATCTGAAATTTTGGCACATAGTACCTATGAATATACTCAACTTTGTCGATAAGTTTCAGTCCGATCGGTCAAGTAGTTCCTGAGATATAACGGTTTGTTTGAATTTCGTTTTTCCTTAATATCTCAGAAACTATTGCACCGATTTCAATTTTTTTTTTTCAAAATACTTGACTCGATGGCCTCTATCTAGGTCAATAAAAATATATATACCGGTTCATACAAAGTTTAGGAGATATCACCATTTTTCTGTTTTCCCAGAAAAAATCTTGTACGCACGATAACTTAGAAAAAAATGATGTTAGCGAGTTGAAATTTGGTACGATTATAGCTCTCATAATAGCAAAGGTTCGTATTGTGAATGGACATAATCGACTAAGTGGTTCCTGAGATAATCAACTTTTTGTAAAAATATGTTTTATCAAATATCTCACAAACTACTTAACGGATTTGATTTTTTTTTTTCGAAATACTCGTTTCAACAGTCACTAACTAGATCAATCAAAATATGTATACCTGTTCATAGAAAGTTTTCGAGATATTGCAGTTTTTCCGTTTTTTTTCTTCTTCAATTCTTGCACGCGCCATAACTTGAGAAAAAACGAACATAGGAAGTTGAAATTTGGTATGATTATAGCTCTCATAATATTGAAGGTTTGTACTTTGGATGGGCTCAAATGACTCAGTGGTTTGGGAAATATTCAAGTTTTTATATAAATAAATTTCATCAAAGAGTTGAATATCTAAGAGTTGAATTCGGAGATATTGAACCTTTATGTAAATATGTTTCATATTAAAAGATTGAATATCTACTTCTGTTCAGTCACTCTCCGTAGAATGTGACTGCGTATATGCCTGTCACCGGAACAGGGAGTTAATACGGATCCATTCGGAAGCTTACTACCAATGGAATTGGTAGAATAAAATGAAAAAAAAAAAATATCAACGCGTAAAGTAACGGTCACACGGCTTCTGTCGCATAGGTGTCTACGCTGCTTGTTTTTCAATAAAATTGAATCTTTCGTCAGCGAATCTTTCGCTAGCTTCAGCATCATAAAATGCAAATCGATAAGGCGAAGATCATTACCCAGGTAGAAATTGTGAGTTGCATTTGGGTTGCTGCAAGGTTTAAGTGCTAGGAACAAAGTTGTTGCAAGGAAACAAAATAATCCTGTAACAGGGGAAATCGGTTACGCTAGAGAGCCGAGCGCTTACGTTGTGCGGCAAGGCTGCCGTGCATTGTTGCGCCAGGCAAACGCGTGATCCCTAATGCACGCTCGTTGTAGTAGATTGATTAACGTTGTTAATCTTATACATATTGTTAAATGAATAATGCGATTTCTCCAGGAAATTTATAATTTTATTCTGTAAGGGATCCTGGGGAAATCCCTTATGTTCAACTGCAGAACCGGAGGAAAAACGACCAGCAATTAACGTGAGTACACAATGAGACCTCGCGGATAAGTTAAGATAGCGAGATACGTCGAAACTCGCGCTTAGAGTCAGCCTCATGTATCCGCTTTATCGGAGTTGAGGTTAGTGATCCCTTTTTTTTCCGTATCTATTATTGAGTATTCTTGTTTTGTTTTATTATTATGGTAGAGTGAGAAAAAGTATCTAAATGCCCTAGAGATTCCGATTTAATCACGGTATTGGCCAACATAACGAGCTGCGCGATTGAGTTAGCGAATATCCTAGTATCCAAATCCCCGGGGAAATGTATAGGAGTAATTAGAAACAATTACCGCTCGATTAGCAGGTTTTACGAGTCAGGACGGTACGTTTACGTGTCAGGTGACAGACCACGAGGCCCATCGCAACCATGGATCACCTCGTGGATAGTCTAGGTTGCACTTAGAGAATCCCGTTTATGAGAGTGCTCTGAGTACTTTGTCCTTCGTTTTATTATGTGTTAAGATATTCTCCTGACCCGTAGGAGCCCCGAGAAACAGCCTCGAGGAGGCGAGACCCCATTTGGATTATTACCAGGGCCAACAACCGCCCTCCACTCGAAAGTTTTAAATAAATTAAGTATTACATCCGATTATGGATGGCGATATAAGTATCCCGTTTGAATTTAAATTTAATGCGTAGTTCTACGCGCTAGCCGTTGTTACGGCGCTGTCATCACGCCTCTCCGTGAGCCTTAGACATCGACCACTATCGATCGGTGTCGCAGTCGAAATTCATCCGTGTCCAACAACGGTCCCGCTGTAAGGTGAGCAAGAATTATTAGAATCCGAAAACTCTGCTTTGGGCCGTCGGCCAGCTAACATCGTCTGATGTGCCTCCCTTATACCCGTTACCTTTACCAAGTTTATTCGGGTTTAATAAGAGTTTTAGTCTCGTAATGAGATGTTTAATTAACCTCAGGTGTATTAAGAATACGATTTTGGGGTTTTGAGACCCGTTTTTATTCTTTTTATTTCCCTTTTCTTAGGGTAAACTACCCGCTCCCCGAGTCCGCTTAGGCTGTTCGCCAGCTCCATTTACCCGTTGTGCCCCGGCACGTTAGTATTTCGCTGAATAAGAGTTTTACGCTTTCTTTTCCTCGATTAACCTCATAATGAGGTGTAAATTATTAGGGATTTTTTTATGGGAAATTTGCGTAGAAATACCCGTCCATTAGTCGTGTCGGATTGACCGACGGTTAGCCCTGTAGGGCAGATTTAGGGACTTTATCGGACCCAATTTAGTAAAATGACGAGTAAAAATCACGTATCCGGTCCGAGTATGATTATTATTACGAATTTCGGTGAATAATTGCCGATAATGGTCTCATTGTGTGCGATGAAAATAGTATTGAGCTAAGAATTGATTTATCCCGTTGGTGGAGCTTGAAAGTAATTTTGTTTTTTTTTTTTTGTGAAATATTGAATTTTCGTTTCTCTCTCATTTTCATGGTATTCTGGGAATATGAGTCCCGTATGATGAATTTATTTTGAAGGATATTTATTCTTTTTTGAATTCTTTTTTTTTGTTATATATCAAATGCCAATCCGAGATTAGAATTTATTTTTTTTGTGTTATATGAATTTTCTTAAGGCCTGGAGCCTTCGATAGATAATTTATTATTTTTTTTGATACTTTTTCTGGTGTTACTTTTGAGTCAATAGAGAACTCATTTAATTTACAGTATAATCCTGGTCTTTTGAGTTTAATTTTTTTAGTATAAGAGCCCGACAGTTTCGTTTCCATCCGATCCACCCCTCTCTCCACAACCTATCCCCTGAGCAGCGCGGAGCATTCACCATCTCTCCCTTATCCCCCTTAGATTTAAGTTTCTTTTTATTATTTGTTGGAACATTGATGGTTTGGTGGTTCTCTACGTTTCTGGTTTCGTTTTGGGTTTGTTCTTCCGGTTTGTCGTTCCCGTAGCAGAAAAGAGCGACTGGCGCCCACGTATACCTATCTAGCGGTTGCTAGAGATTCTGGATTTTAATCAAGGTAAGGGAAAACGGCGGAGATAACCTGATTTTTCAGTCCCCAATGGAAAATCTTGTTACAATTCACATAAAGAGTGTATGGGATACAGTACATAAGATACGTTTTTTTTAAATCTCCTATGAGATATTAAAGAATGATGAACGAGGTGTTAAATTAGCATGACTTTTGTGCAATTATCCAAAAACAAGTAAATATTTAAGAATAAGTCACAGAAATCTAGTCAATAATGAATAGTAAAAAAAACTATCCTTCGTCGGTTTATAACATAACATTTTTTGATTGTTTATTATTGATTCGAAACTCAATTTCGAAAATTAGTCATTGGTTATTCCTTCAACAATAAAAAATCTCGGAGAAAATTTTTAAAAAATATTTCGAACTCTAAAGGCAATGAAAAATGAACTCAGTAAGAAACAACATCAGCTTATATTATTGAGCTATTGACATATGATTGTTTGAATTCTTTTCAACTCCTGATTGCAATTTAATAGTACATTGTGTAACTAGTGCGTAAAGTGAAACTTTTTTGTACGTACGCGTTACACATACTATTTTTTGTAATACCTGCCAAAGTTCGCTTTGAGGGGCAATTTGGAGTGTAAAGTGTTTGTTTTGTGCACGGAGTGCGTAAAATTCAAGGTCGTGCATAAGGTGAAATTAGAGTGCGTAAAACGAAGTTTTACGCATCAGATTCACTTTACGCACGACTTTTGAATTTTACGCACGCGGTGCGGAAAACAAACCCTTTACACGCGCAAGACTGACTCGAAAAGTGAACTTTTACGGCAGGTGTTGCAAAAAATAATGTTGACCACTATATGAGACGTTGTCGTTTGGCACGAAACATGTTACAAAAAAAATTTTGGTATTTTTTGCTTTGATTATCGAGGATCGAAAACTTCAAAAAATGAATATGGACTCGAATATCTTTTCGAATCCAGGCTTGACTCAAATTTTTAGATGAAGGTACAGAGGAAGAAAAAAATCTGCATTGAATCTGCATCAAATATAAAATATGTATAATGATAAACAATAATGAAAGCCCATTGCTCGACAACCATGCATATTAAAATAATGTCAGATTATTCATATTATGATCAGGTTCTAAAGTCAATTACTTGTTATAAGAAAATTTATATTCTTGGATTTGGGATGTTTTTTTGTTTTTAAAAATTGATTTATAAATTGATCTATGTCAAATATTAAGAAGCACAATTTGATTTTTGCTTGACATGATGAATGAGATTAATAGAAGAATACCAGAGGGCTTGATTCACTCGATTTCATTCCCTCCTAAGATAATAACCCTTTGTTACTCCCTCGGTTTTGCAACACTTAGTTTTCTGCATGGAAATTGAACCTTTAAAAAAAGGAAAAAAATATTTGAATAACTGAAGGTGTGTAGAATAATATTCATCAAAAAATGTTTCTTGTGTCAATAATATAGTAGGATTAAAAAAGATTGAAAATTGGCTTGGGGTGTGTCATATACCCCGCTTGAGTAACGGAGGGTTAAGGTCAGGAAATTTCTACGTAGAACTTTTCGAATTCTCATAATTAGAGTCGAAATTTTTTTCTTTTCAAATTGAAAACAGATTCCCTTAAGCAATTAGAATGCTTTCAAGAGGCTATGGTTTCTAACACCCAGATTATTTTTTGAATCTCGGGGTTTTCCTCCTCTATGTGTCATTAACGGATAGAAAAACAAAATTCTGGAACAGATAATTCAATGAGATAGGTGAATATTTAGAAAAAATTTAGAAGGTATGATTTTTTAGATTTCTTCAATGGATTTGATAATTTTTAATTGGACGCAAGGCAAGTCAACACCATCTGAATCAATGATGTTGGTTAACAAAATCAGGTTCCCAAAATTAACAAAAACACTATGTCTCTAAATTGACATGTCAAAATTATGAGTAATTGTTATCGAATATTTATCTATATTCTATCTAGACAATATAACAAAAAGCTAATAAGAGTCCAGTAACTCATAACCTCTTGTCGCGGATCCCGCGGATAATTAAAAATAAGATGTAATTAAATGTTAAAAAACCCACGAAAGGGAAAAAATCAATACAATACCACGGATTGTATTGAGTATGGTGAAAACCTCTAACCGACTCTCAAGTGTATGGACAAGATAGAAGGGATCGCGAGAGAGAGTCTGGGATACATTGGGAAACAGCTGCCCAGGTTACTTCTCCTTATTTCCCTCTATTTTTGAAACATTGAGAAGGTACGGCGATTTCTGATCTCTTGACTAGAGAAGGACGGAAGAAACTATGAGGGCAGATGATAATTGCTGAATAGGTGAGAACGAAACCAACAAACTCCGTCTGAGCTTTGAAAATGAAGCAAATTTTCCGTGGGAAAGAAAAAAAGAAAGGGCTCTGAAAAGTGGAAGTTTTCGTATGATGAATAATAATCCGCCGCATCATCCATTATTTTTTTAGATATAGAATTACCTCGGAAAGAAGGATACATCGAAGAAGCGAGCACCGAAGAGGTAAAACGAGAGAACACGTGACTGACGATTTGAAGGTTGTGAAAACGAATTTAGAAGCTAAGCATAAGGTGACCACTCATTTCCTTTTGTCGGATGTCATCTCTAGCGATACCACAAGCTTATGAGTTCGAGATAGAAATTCGTTACAACCCTTAAAACTTGGAACACCTGCCTAAGATCAATTGAGATTGGAGGCCAAAATGTAAGAGATGATTTAACTAAGGGCACCCGCAACCATCTCAGAAGCTAGTAAGTTGAACATCTCATGAGAGGATCGGGCGATCCCACGATTGTCTACCCTGGCGAACTAGTCCAAGAGCTCCGATTCTCGGATTTGTCCTCGGTCCGAGACCGATTGAGGTGAATCCGAGAGTTGGAATGGGGCGGCGCCTTCCGAGGCATATCTTTTAACAAACGTGAATCTACAAATTATTATTTCGATAATTAATCAATTTATACATTATTTGTTGGAAATATATTATTTTTCTACATAATTCATACTCCATCGGACTAGCTCTCGACCGAGAGCGAATCCAAGAGTACATTATTTTAATGAATAAACTATTTGTTAATCATTTTTTTATTAATTTAAGGTTATTGCAACATAACAGGGGAGAAAAGGGGGGGGAAGCAGTGACAAATGAGAGGTCTTAGAGATCTTCCTAACGGCGTCGGATGACCTCTCGGACGAGCTCTCGGACTGGCTTAGTGGTGCCGTCGAGACTTAGACGAGAATTTGTTTGAGAGATCATCACGGTTTGAAAAAACATCGAAAGTTTTAGAATTGTTGTAATCTCGAAAGACATTGGGTCGTCGCATCTCGTCACGATTCTGGGAGTATTTATCTTGCCCGGGTCTCGACTTTTTTAGCCTTTTATGTACACGAGACGAGACGAGACAATATCGAGATTAATATTTGAAAAAACAAAACATACGGAGACTCAGAGGTGATGGATTCTTACAAAATCGCGACGAGATGCAACCATCCAATGTCTTTCGAGATTGCAACAATTCCAAAACTTCCGATGTTTTTTCAAACCGTAATGATCTCTCAAACAAATTCTCGTCTAACCCGAGTAGAAATTACGTCGGGCATACCCGATGCCGAGTCGGGTCCTGATCATGTATAGGTAGGGTCAACCCGAGCGGGTGTCATCTGACAAGGGCACTATCGGGAAGTTATCGGGGAAAAACCCGATCGGGCACAACCCGATGAGGGCATCATTCGGTGGCGATCAGGGTAACCTGATGAGGTACGACTCCTGAGGTGCATCATCGGGAAAGGTAACTAGTCACCACAACACAAACAAAAATAACATACAAAAATAACACAAGCAAAAATAACACAAACAAAAATATCACAAACATAAATAACACAGTCAAAAATATCATAAACATAAATAACACAGATAAGGATAATACTAATAGTAATTGGCACTGAGGAAAAAATCTATTAAAGTAATTCATTTCGATTGAATTTAAACGTCAAGTTATAATTTTTTTAAAAATATCAATTTAACACGTGTTCTTATCGAAAATTCACGAAAAGTTGGTGAAAACGATGAAAAATGGGTCTAGCGTAATGAAACTCCAGCTATAGGTCAATCGTTATGTCACGGAAAAACGTTATATTCTTACGCATCCCTCAGACTAATAATTAGTAATAAAAAATGCCAAAATAAGCGAAAATTTACCTTTCTTGCGCGCGCAGCTGGAAAGTACGACAACGTCGCAACACATTCAAAGAGAGAGGGCAGCGCGCAAAATACAAATCTGGGGTATCTGGGGGATGAATAAACGTTTACAGCCGAGTGTGGCCCTAGTCAGCCAATGGTACCAGCCCGTGTTACCAAATTTCTCTAGTTCCCAACGTTGCCGCTGTTAACGACCAGATTTTTATTTTTTTCAAAAATTATTAAATTGATTGTTGGAAATTTTTTGATCGATCCTATGAATATTTATTAGGAAAAAGAGTTATGAGGAATATAATGGCACTGTAAAAGTGACCAAATATAACCTCAATGGGGTAATTCAAAATTTCATTTTTTTGTGTTCAGGGGTTGGAATTCCCCAGAAAATCCTACCTTTCCCCTACAGCTCACCCCTCCCCCCATTGCAATCAAGGCAGAACATCCTTAAGTTCAAATATATGTTATTATCCCGAGTTATTCATGTTTATGTTTTTTTTGTTTGTGTTATTTTGGTTTGTGTTATTTTGGTTTGTGTTATTTTTGTTTGTGTTGTGGTGACATGGAACCTCGGGAAATCGTCGGGAAAGAACCTCATCGGGCACAACCCGATGAGGGCATCATTCGGTGACGATCAGGGTACCCTGATGAAGTACAACTCCTGAGGTACATCATCGGGAAATCGTCGGGAAAGAACCCCATTGGGCACAACCCGATAAGGGCATCATTCGGTGGCGATCAGGATAACCTGATGAGGTACAACTCCTGAGGTACATCATCGGGAAATCGTCGGGAAAGAACCCCATTGGGCACAACCCGATAAGGGCATCATTCGGTGGCGATCAGGATAACCAGATGAGGTACAACTCCTGAGGTACATCATCGGGAAATCGTCGGGAAAGAACCCCATTGGGCACAACCCGATAAGGGCATCATTCGGTGGCGATCAGGATAACCCGATCAGTCGCAACCTAACGAGGGCATCATTCGGTTATGATGCAGGTCGCTCAATCCCGACTAGAAATTTGATAGGGCCAACTTGATGTCACATCAGATCCGGATCCTTCACCTACGGCCAGCCTGGTCATCTTGATCAGGCTGGCCGTAGGTTAAACGTATCAGGACGGGATAAAGCTATCCCCCGGCTGCCGGATTTGAATTAATGTTAAGCTCAATCCGGCCAGCTTGATGGGGTAAGTATCAGGGCCGTATACGTTTGCCGGACGCAAAAAAATCTTATAAATGGGGGTTGAATGGTATGGATCGAACAGAGGGTCAAAAATTTGAACATCAACATCAGAAATAATATTCGCTCTCACCTTTTGAGTCAGACACCTTAGGAATAAAAATTATAAGTCCGAGAAAGGCCACCGGATCAGGCGCTTAGAAGGAACTTACACGGTTGGCCGGATGTCCAAAATGCTATTTTGTCTATTGACAAATCATTAAAAGTCAATTTGGGTGGAAATAATATATTCCCCATTGATATCATAATCATATTTTATTCTTCGATGCTCAACAATCATCAATTCAGAAAAAGATTGAAAAATCAATAATTGATATTTCATAAATCTATCACATGAAAATAATTTATGAAAATGTATATTTATTATGAATAATTATCATGAGGGGCTGGTACAATAGATTTAAAAAAAAGTCAGCACTATCAGTTTAATGAGACATGGAAAGATGTCTTTTCAACAATTCCAGCATAGCAGACCAGGACACTCGGGAATCCAGCGATCATCAGTGTTAAGCAACATCGAGCGTGGTCAGTAACTGAATGGGTGACCGGGAGGCGTTCGAGACCCCGTGGGAGCCATTTTTTTTTCTTTTTTTTTCATATTCGTATCAATGGAGAACATAAATATGTTATATTAACATATACTTATCGTTCTGCATTGATTATTTATTAATTTTCCAATGTATATTTAATGGAATATTATCGGGACATCATCAGGTGAGCCTCATCGGGTCATGATGAAACGGACCCCATGCATTCCCGATCGAGTGAGTCTCATCAGGTCATGATGTGACAAACCCCATGATTTCCCGATCAGGCGACTGCGTGACGTTCCACGTAGGGACCCGATGAGATCGCCTCATGAGGACCCGACGTCCATGTCGGGCATGCCCTACAGGGACCCTACTCGGACCCGACAAAATTTTCTACTCGGGAAGTCTCGACCGCATCACTAGACTGGCTCTCGACCAAGAGCAAATCCGAGAGTCCATTATTTTGTTAAATAAATAGATTGTTAATCATTTTTTTTATTAACTGCTGGTTATTTAAACGTAATAGGGGAAAAAAGGGGGGGGAGCAGTGACAAATGAGAGATCTAGAGCTCTCCCTAGCGGCGTCGGATGGCCTCTCAGACAAGCTCTCGGACTGGCTTTTGACCGAGAGCGAATCCGAGAATGTTTAAAGTAGCTCATCAGTACACATAAAGTCGTTGAGTGTACAAAAATTAAACAATTTCCAAAAATTATTGTTTTCATTTTTAAATTATTTATAAGAATTATTGAGGTCATCAATATGAAAATTATAACATTTTTCGATTTTTAAAAAAGTAAAAATCAATAAACAGTAATTCAGTTGACTAGCTTGCAAATATACATGGCAACGCTGTATGTTCAAATGGATGGCGGGGGGTGAGCGGAGTGAACGCTATAACCTCTTTACTTGAGTACTGTCATCATGCACGCGATTAAACAGCTTCCATTCAAGGGTAAATTTGAGAAGAAAAGTAAGGTCGATTGGCGAAATAAATTAGTGGCAAACGCTAAGAAGAAGAGAAAAGCTCCTCCATAGCCACCACTTCTACCTAGCCCTCCACCTCTCTCCACATCAATTTCTGTTGAAGGCTCGCGAATTATGAACGTTTCGACTTTGGGAGAACAAATGTGGTGTACAAAATGTGATATACCAGTGTCGTTTAGACATGTGAATAGTGAATCCCGAAAGGGGCTAGCAAGTGTTTTCGATATTCGTTGTTCAAAATGTTACCAGAATGTAACAGTGGAGAGTTCTAATAAAACAAAGATCGATCAGAAAGTTCTAAAACACCCTCGCTATTCAATCAATATCAAGGCAGCTGCAGGTGAGCCAAGATTATCATTAACAGTTTTATACTCCGGAAATATACTAAATATACAATTGTTTCAATATTTTCCCCACTCAATTTTCAGGTATGATGGATGGAGGATTCGGAGGGGAGCAGTTCAACACGGTATTGACAGCGTGTGCATCCCACCAGTGCATTCCAATACTATGAAGAATCACGAGAGGATTGTAGGGCAAGCCCTAAACGAAGTAGCGGACGAGAGTTGTTTGGAAGTTTTAAAAGAGGAGAAGAGGCTGACTCTCGAAGACCCGTAATTCTTATCTGCAGAATAATTTACGTTAGTTTATTTGAAATTACGAGAATTCCAGAGGTTGAATCTTTTTTGACAGGTCTTTACAAGTAGAGCCAGAGATGCTAATGCCACTAAAACTCAGTCTGGATGGGCTTGGCCTAAGCGTGGCTCTGGATATAATTATGATAGTCGCTCAGGTAAATTTAATCTCCGTATGATAATAATTGAATTGTATAAAAAAAATTGTAAACAAATCGAATATTTCTCACTCTACGATACATGACTGAAAAAAATTGGAAAAGAAAAAAGATGAAGAAGACAAAATCATTATTATTTTAACGAATTGTTTTGAAAAAAAATCCATCATTATCATATTCTCTGCACATCATTCTATCCACACCATTCCTCTTTTTGAAACAGGTGTTGTAACGGCTGTTGGGGTGGCAACAGGTAAGGTAGTAGCTCGTGGCACAAGGAATAAAGCTTGCAGATTATGTCAGCTAGGACATCCCCCAGAGGATCACAACTGCCAATGAAATTGGGATGGCAGTGCAAAAGCAATGGAACCTAGCATCGCAGTCAAGATTCTAACAAAGAACAAGCAATTTGAGGAAGAAAATATAATTCTCGGTACTCTAATTGGTGATGATGACAGTTCAACGATTGCTGCGATCCGTCGAGAGTCAAAACATCCTGTTGCTAACTGGTCTGATCTTGATCATGCCACCAAACAATTAAATAATGCTCTGTGGAAAAATAAACTAAACCGAAAGATCATTGATCACTTGAAATTTGCATTCGGTTGTGCATTCAAGAATGATGTGTCAGGCACAGAGAGAAGTATTAAAAATATTGTTCCCCATGCATTTGACAAGCACGAGAACTGTGGAGATTGGTGCAAGTGGAAGGATAACCCTAAGAACTATATCCACAAGTATCTCCCAGGTGGTAAAGCCCTCAGTGGTGATTCCCTCAGAAAAACTTTAGATAATATTTTCGATTAGTTCTGGAAGAACGCAGATAAATTAGCACCCTGTGGATCAACACAGATTAACGAAAATTTAAATGCTCTAATCTGCAGTAAAGCTCCGAAAAGTCATCATTATGGTGACTCTGAGGGATACAATTCTCGTGTAGATGCCGCTATCTTGCAGAAGAATGAAGGAACTGGTTATATAACGGATGTCAATTTAAAATGTCAAGTTTCCCCAGGAAAAATCATCAAGAAATTTCGAGCAATAAAAGATGTCAGACGCGAACAGCAAGCAAAGAGGATGAAGCAGACAGGATATAAGAGGAGGAGGAAGGAGTTGAAACAGGGGAGAACAAGTAAGAATAAAAACTTGACGAGAAAAGAGGGAGTAACGTACTCTACAGTATGTGCAATGGATCGTGTTGGGAATTTCATTGATGAGTCATTAGCAAGTAAAACAATTCCAGACGATCCGGAATTTGTTTACTTTGATTTAGAAACGACAAGGCTGAACATTGAAATAGATGAAATTTGTCAGATAGCTGCCAAAGTCAATGATGCTGAAATTCAAGCTTTCATCATGCCGGGAAATAGAATCCCATCTGACGTCACTAAGATTACACAGTTATCCATTCATGGGGGTTGTATGTATTACAAAAATGGCCCTGTAGTGACCATATCTCTGTGTGCCGCGCTGTTGGCTCTTATTGAGTTTCTGCGAAGATTGGGAAAGCTCATTATTCTCGTAGCCCACAATGGGTTTCGTTTCGACGCACCTATTTCGATTAGGGACATTCGTGCAGCTGATTTATGGAATGAGTTCAATGCAATTGTTCGCGGTTTTATCGACACTTATCAGGTACTTCAGAAGATGTTGCCTCAACGCAAAAAGGATAAGCTAAAATTCTATCAAGGTGATCTTGCTCGTGATATATAATATATCATATATTGGGCCCAGAGTCTGACGAGGGAGCGCATAATGCGTTGAATGATGTTATTGTCCTAGAAAAAATCATCAATAAAATACCAATTCTCAAAGATGATATGAAAAATCATGCTAAGGCTGTGAGCTCAGTACTGTTCGAGCTGAAGATGCCTGCTAGGAGAAAGTCCTTGGAATGCTTAGAGAAATTCATTACCAAAAATATGATACATAAAATTGCTAAAACAGGTCTTTTACTAAGTGATTTACAATTTGCATATCGAATGAGAAAAAGTATGGGCGTGGAATTGTTACTACGAGAAGACGTAGAAGGGCATCCTAGAGTAACAAACACGAAGAGGATTATTGAACAGATGATACTAGGAATTAAGGAGTCGCTTGAAACTCAACCAAAGACGTAATTGATTTTCATCTTATGAAAAAATTACATTCTGCGTTATTTATTCAGATTCCATATGAATATTGTTCAAATTCATATTTAAAATACTTTATTATCATTACTTTTTCAACAAATGTTTATTAAACTGTTTGTTAAATGAATGAAACATTTAATATCGATCACTTGTTATTCAATTCCCCTTCCATCATCGAACACCCAGAATTTCAAATTTCTCTAACCTCCCGCCAAGTGACAGCTGCTCGAGCAGACGTTGCCATGTCGATTTCGGTTCCGGTTTCTCGTCAATTTTTACTGTTTATTGTTAATATGAACAAAACTAAACGGTTAAACCTCATGGAACAAGTGTCAATATTTTTTATTATTTTTTTTAATATTTTGAGTGAAAAATTCAGATTTTAATCTTTATTCAGAAAAAAGTTATGAGTTTTTCCATAAGACGCTGGGTTGAATGTTGATTTTTCAAAATTGATTTTTTGAAAAACTACAACGTTAATTAAATCGAGCAAAAAATTACGATTAAAAAATCTAATAACACTTTCAGGCGATTCTTTGTAGTTTTAAAAAATTTTTAAATTTTATTCCACTGATGAGCTACTTTAATTAATTGTCTTGAATAAATTTTGTGAAAGGCTATCCGACGCCGCTAGGGAGCGCTCTAGATCTCTCATTTGTCATTGCTTCCCCCCTTTTCTGCCCTATTATGTTAGAATAACCTCCAATTAATAAAAAAATGAATAACAAATAGTTTACTCAACAAAATAATTCACTCGTGGATTTGCTCTCGGTCGAGAGCTCGTCCGAGAGGCTATCCGACGCCGCTAGGGAGAGCTCTAGACCTCTCAATTGTCATTGCTCCCCCCTTTTCTCCCCTCTTATGTTTAAATAACCAGCGATTAATAAAAAAATGATTAACAATCTATTTATTTAACAAAATAATACACTCTCGGATTTACTCTCGGTCGAGAGCTCGTCCGAGAGGCCATCCGACGCCGCTAGGGCGGAGAGCTCTAGACTTCTTAATTGTCATTGCTCCCCACCCCGTTTCTCCCCTGTTATGTTGCAATAACCTTAAGTTAATAAAAAAATGATTAACAAATAGTTTATTCATTAAAATAATCTACTCTCGGATTTGCTCTCGGTCGAGAGCCAGTCCGAGAGCTCGTCCGAGAGGCCATCCGACGCCTCAAGGGAGAGCTCTAAATCTCTCATTTGTTATTGCTTCCCCCCCTTTTCTCCCCTATTATGTAAAAATAACCTCTAATTAATAAAAAAATGATTAACAAATAGTTTATTCATTAAAATAATGTATTCTCGGATTTGCTCTCGGCGAGGGGCTGGGAACTCTTTGCAGTCATGTGTCACTAGCTACTGAAATCAATTTGCAGTCATGCCTGAAATCAATGGAATCGGTGATATTACTGAAATCACTAAAATCTCATGATTTCAAGCCATGAAGTCATTTCTTGAAGTCACAATGAATTCATTCGCAGTCAATGAAATCATGTGAAATCGAAGAAATCACAATATGCATGTGACGACTCTCAAATCTTGCTTTACCTCCACAAAGCAAAATTATCATATAGGAGACTGGTGTTTATTCAAAGAAAATGATTACGAGACATGTTTATTAGGATTAACACTGAACTTTGCGAATGCAAGAGGAAAAACTTTGAATTCAACTCTTTTCTATTTTTTTCCGGGAGTTCTGAGTAGCCGGGCAGCTATTTTGAAGATATTAAAGGAAAAAGCATCGAAAAGACAAAATTCTGGGTGGGCCGGTTTCAGGGGTCAGCCATTCTCCAGCCAAAATGGCCAATTTTGACATTTTCTCTAATTCAACTCTTTTCTATTTTTTTCCGCGAGTTCTGAGTAGCCGGGCAGCTATTTTGAATAACTGTTGTGCGCTACAGCTCTTACTGGAAGCTCGTCGCGCGCGTCAGCGCGCATGATGCCCTAGTAAAATCAATAATTCTGATAAATAATTCTTCAGTTTCACACCCAAAAAAAAGATGGCTGGATCAAGTCGAAAATCGACCTGCTTCAAGCAGGATATCTATAGCTGAATCAAGCCGGATTTTCGACTTATTTCAAGCAGGAAATCGACTTGATTCAGGATGGAAGAGGTCAAGTCGGAATTCCGACTTGATTCAGCTCGGATTCCGCCTTGATTCAGGTCGAATTCCGACTTGATTCAGGCCGGAAAGTCAGAATCCGCGGAATCCGACTTAAATCAAGTCGGAATCCGAGCTGAATCAAGTCGGAACCCGACATGAATCGAGCCGGACTCCGACATGCTGTTCATCAAATCGACTCGATTCAAGCTGGAAATCCGACTCAATTCAAGTCGGATTCCGGCTTGATCCAACTCGGATGAGGTCAGGTCGATTTCTCGACTTGATTCAGCCATCTTTTTTTTAGGTGCAATTATTATTTCCGTTTGGTGAAATTTTAGTGATTTCAATGATGCAGAAGTCATTGATTTCAGTTTGATGAAGTCAATGAAATCATGGTGAGTCATGAAATCACTAATAATCAAGGTTGCAATCACTGAAATCATAAATTCAATGAAGTCATTGAAATCACTAGTGAAATTGACTGCATTTAGCAGTCATGTGTCACTCGATCTTGGAGTTCCCAGCCCCTCGGCTCTCGGTCGAGAGCTATATTATGAGAATTATGTTGAAAAATAATATATTTCCAACAGATAATGTATAAATTGATTGATTATCGAAATAATAATTCGCAGATTCACGTTTGTTAAAAGATATACCTCGGAAGGCGCCACGCCATCCCAACTCTCGGATTCACCTCAATCAGTCTCGGACCGAGGATAAATCCGAGAATCGGACAGCTTTCAGCGCCATCCGTTAGGGTACTAAGGAAGAAAAAAAAAATTGAAAGAGAATTAGAATTTAAAGAGAAAAAATCCCGATAGCCCCAGCCGGGATTTGAACCCGGGTCTCCCAGTTACGCGCCGGGTACTCTTCCAACTAACCTACCGGAACCACGGAGATTCTTCCTCTCGAAATTCATCCACTACCGCCGCCTACCTTCATTAGGCTTTAAATTAAAACTCAAAGAGAATTAGAATTTAGAAAGAAAAAATCCCGATAGCCCCAACCGGGATTTGAACCCGAGTCTCTCAATTACGCGCCGGGCACTCTTCCAACTAAGCTACCGGGACCATGGAGATTCTTCCTCTCGAAATTCATCCACTACCCCCGCCCTACCAATCCTCTAATTAGGAATGAGGGAAAAATAGCCGTTAGAAATCTAAAGGAGGATACCAAGAATATAAAGGGAGGACGCACCCCTTCTCCATATCTCAGTGTTACACCGAATTTCTAACCGTGCAGTTCCAGCCAGAGTAAATCGCCAAGTGCAACGGTACTCAAAAGTCTGAGTCAGTACTTGTCATAGACAAAACTTTAGAACTCTGCATCTCTTGCTATAAAGAGTCCAATACCGAATTATTGAATTCTGCATCTCTTATTGTAAGAATCTGGTACTTATTGCGAGGTTTCACAGGAGTGATTCGCTCAATCAAGATTTCAACCAGTTTCGAAGATCTTCATCTCTTACTGAAACAGACTTGTTCTAAGCTGACTGCGAGGATTTCACGGAGTTGATTTCCTCTTCAAGTACTTCAACCAGCATACGGATCGCATTCAGAACTCATGCGAATCCTGTTCACCATTGTCCTAGTTTACGCAGCGATCTAGTTCTACCTGAAAATCCAGTGCGAACTGCGGATCCTGAAAACCATCGAACTTGGGTCCCAACGCGAAAATAAGCACCAGTAATAATTCTACGAGAACATCTATCAGCTCTGAGCCGGTGTCCTGCCGACACCTATGAATTCTCTCGGAATTCTCCCGAATTGACATCTCATCGCCACCGAGTCCAGTCGGCAAAGTCTACTCAACAACATTCAAGGGTTCAACTTCTGCCAGATTCATCTTGCCTGAGTGATTTCTCCTCCTTCCAATCGTTCAACAACTGTAAAGAGTTTTAAGAATTCAACTGAACATATCTTTATTTTCCTATAAACTCCTTTCCTTTTTCCTTTCGATTTTATCTTGAACCCAGTGTAACTTGATTCAGTCTGTGGAATGAATTAGTCTCATTAAAGGGGTATTTCTCATCTTTTCTACCTGTGTAACCTTTCTTTTTCGACTCTTGCGTTGTATCAACATTTTCGTACTTTAGTACCTAATCCCATGCAATCAGATCCCACCTAGTGAAGAGAATCTTTCCCTAATTCCTTCGATTTTTCTTCCTGTTGTGACTAGCAACGGTCCGATTGACTCTGAGGTCTCCTTAAACTCGATCAAATCACATAAATTATTCAGTGAAAACCGTAACACTCTTACATGCTCACATTTTTTCCCGCACATCACTTAATGTCATCCGTATTTTAAATAGATAAAAACAAATTGAATCACTGAACTCGGCCAGAACATCGAATCGAGATAATTCTTTATTAATCCCTTTTTCTCAAACTCAAAAACATAAACGATAGACAATTTTTTATCTACTCGCATTAGATGCCTCCAGACTCAAAGGTTAAGACGCATGCACGCACTTCAATTTAAAGCCCCATCCAAATCGTATTCTGGATCCTCCATGGAAATTATCACAATTCTAAATTCTCTTTTGCATAAAAATTCAATAAATTCAACGTAAATCACTTTTCAGAATCAATCATCTTGGAGGAGGATTAAATGGAGCATAAAACTATTGTTAAATTCAGAGGGAAATTGAGATATTGAATCACAAATATAATGGGCATATATCTCCAGCACATAGGCCCCTTTCGTGGAGATATGCCCCTGGCTTGTTACAAACTGGTCAGTACGCCTGTTTATTAGAACATTTTTCTTTACAGATTTCCGATAAAAAAATTGATGAAAAGCCAAAAAACATCGGACATACGCCCCTTTTCTTTTTAAAAAAGGGATTTTTCGCACTCACGCCCCTTTCACTCTAAGGCGACGATATGATTAATATTCTATAAGAGCCAATGATTCTTTCAAACATTTTCCAAGTGATAAGATGTATTCCAATTTATATTCCAGTAAATAGCTTCAATTTCTGACGATAAAATCATTCATATCGATTTTAATAGTAAAAAAAAAAAACAACCCATTATGAAACTTGGTGAAAAACTAGTTTTTAAGCCTTCAAAAATTTTCAAATTTTTTCAGAATTTTTGAAGAGGGCATACTCAACGAAGAATCACTTCTTCGCCCTTGATGCTTGAAAATGGCTTGACTATCAAGTGGTGGATTTTTCTTGATGATTTCCTGTGAAAGTACGTTTAAAAACAAAAATATTTCGCTACTTTTGAGTCTGAGAAGAATAAGTTACTCTAGAGTTATCGCTTTCAAAAAAAATTTGTTTTGTAAAAAAATCGAAATTTTAAACGGCTATAACTAGCAAACCATAAGAGCTAAAAAAAAAAGGAAATTATTATTTTTTTCGAAATCTATGCTTCCAGAAAGTAGCAAGCGTAAAAAAAACGAGGGTTTGCGATTAGTCGAATTGGGATGGACATATCTAATTTTCTATTAAATTATTCAAGTCATATGCTCTTCAATATAAGCACGCGATTTTCCTTCGCGTCAACGTCCCTCATCAATGCTTATGCACGTATAGCAATGCTCGTCAAAATTTGGACTGCAACAGCCTTGAAGGTGCTTTTACAAGTGAACTGAAACGGCACCATTCGCTAGAGCGTGATGGCATGTGAACATGCGTCGGTAACTGCATTGATTCGGTGAGGAAGGGTTGAAATGTGAATGCAGCAGCCGCACAATCACTAACATTGCAAATGCAACGTTGCCTCAACGTTTATCATTAAATTTTTCTACCTGGTTTTGGCTTATTCCGTTTGCAGTATTTCACTGAATTGTTAACACAGCATGATAATAGCAATAATAAACAACGATCTCCATACTGGCAACTCTCCTCTTTTCTCTTTTGGTGAAATCACGTGAACAGTAGCCTTTGCGCTTCGCTGAGTGATGTGTAATCGTTGTGAAAATAACAACAACCATAACCTCCAGCAAGGTCCCATGGCGAAACTCACCGCAAGTATTTCAGTTCTCATAATTTTGTGTTCTATGGTTTGAATGTTTTATGTTACACTATTTTATGGCACCACGCAATAGTATATTTCGTTACCAGGCGTATAAAAGTATTTTCGACGAATGTGACTTTATAATCGGAGCCGAAGGCGAGGATTATAATCACATTCGTAGATAAATACTTTTTTCGCCATGTGACGAAGAAAATTTTATGTTTCTAGGTGCGAAAACCGCGTTCTAACTGATCGAAGTGAGGTTAGAATCGCGGTTTATCGCTCCTAGAAGTATAAATTCTTTCATTCCATTTTTTCATACCTTTGCGATACTTTAAATCAAAATGTTTTGACAGAGCTGCACATTTTTTTCATCGTTAAAATAATGATAATAATGGTCACCAATTCGCACCATGCCTGAGGATGCAGTGTGCGTCATTGCCGGGATGCTGCCCCTAGGGGTATTAGCTGAAGAAAGGGAAGCCCTTTACCGGTGAAAAGGATCACTCAATTTGAGCCACGAAGAACTCAGATCAGAGGAGCGGCGAAATAGCATACGCCGATGGAAAATGCTGTGGGATATCACAATGAATGATAGGTGGACGTACCGTCTTATTCCGAAAGTGAATGTTTGAGTGAGTCGTGATCACGGCGTGTTCAATTACTACCTCATGCAGATGATCTCAGGACATGGGTGCTTCCGAGCATATCTCCATCGGTTTAAATATGAGGACTCCCCAGAATGCCCGTCCTGCCCGGCAGTCAGCGAAGATGCGGAGTACGTGTTCTTTAAGTGCCCTCGCTTCAAATTGTCACGCAGTACTTTCGAGACTCTGGTCGAACAAAAGATCCAGCCGGAGTCCCTGATAAGAACTATGCTCTTATCGAAGACAGCCTGGGAGGCGAGGAGCTCATTCGCAATGGAAGTCCTCCAGAAACTCCGTCGCATAGGAAGAGAGCGAGTGAAAAATGAAGACAGTGAGAAGGAAAGAAGCCATGACTTTGATCCCCTGAAGGAAGAGCTACGGCTATATCCTCCCTCCGTGACGTAATGTCTGACGGCGGTTCCGCGGGGGATATAGAGACGGGTGGGGAGGTTTTAGTCGTTATCCATATTATAAAAGGAGATGTTACGGTAAAATCGTATCGAAATCGAAATTATCGAAAAAAACTCGAAAGTCGAATGGATAATATTATCGATATTGGTGATGACGTACATCCGGTAAACAAATGAAGGCGCAGGCGCGCGAAGCGCCCACTAAACTCAGAAAACGTATGCTAGTCCATATTATAAAAGGAGATGATACGGTAAAATCGTATCGAAATCGAAATTATCGAAAATCTCAAGAGGCGAATGGATAATAATATCGATATTGATGATGACGTACATCCGGTAAACAATGAAGGCGCAGGCGCGCGAAGTACGCACTTACCTCAGAAGGCTTATGCTAGTATTGTTTTAATCTGACTGTTGATTAATTTGAGCCTGACATACCAGGCAGATCACTAAGTCCTGATAATGCGTAAATGCATTTCCTCTTCTAGAGAACAAAAACACACACACACACACACATGTTATTGAGAATGGTCGAAAAAGTTTATAGAGACCTTGAAACGTGAATGTAGATGCGAAATTGATTTTCGATTTTCAGGGTGAATGCAATAACTTTCTTATCCCAGGAAATTATTAAAAAGCTCAATGTAAGGATATCCAAGTACGTTGGTCATGTAATTTACTATTTTTTATAAAAAATCTGAATTTGCAGAAAATTATTACCATAGTCATAATTCTCAGAATTTTTCATTTGTCCTTAATTTTTTTGGGAATTTATTTCATGTGATATTATGAGAGGTAATTTATTCGATCTCAGACTTGACTCTCGTTGCTCTTACCTCTCACCATTGCTAGCGGCCGGAAACGCTTGGACTTGAACCATCCAATATGGCCGCCGTGCGGAACTACAGGTTTTCTAATTGATAGTTTGCAATTATTTGGCGGGTAACCTATGTTTTTTACCACCGACAAAAAAAATTAAGACTCTAATGAACAAAATTATATACGGTTATATGTACGAAAAAACCATGTGTGTCAGCTCCGACGCGTGACTAGAGTTTACTCCTTCAGAATAATTATCTTGGAATATATACAATAGGGGGTTGGGAGGGTAAATGAACTGAAATCCATGAAAGTATATACTTTAATCCATATTTATTTACATTCATTCCCTTCACTATTAACATTAACATTATCAATTTTCTAAATATTATCATCATTATTAAATACTGTGTGACGGAATTCCCAGCGAATCCGCCATGTCCTGATAATGGGAGGGTAACTATAGAGAGAGGAAGAGAGTAAGTGAGACCGATCGAGAGAGAGAGAACTAGCCAAAACGGGTATTCGTCAGAAGTAAAGCCCGTAATGCCCCAGCTCTGTATAAAATCCCCATGTTCAGGAAAAACCCTGACAAAGCTCTGTAATCACGTGAATCGACTCTAGAACAGCTACCGATACTTTTGTTCAATTACCTTTCAATTTATTACCTGGGTAAAACCTCGGATTAGTCAATTTCATTAGATTTTTAGCTTCATTTCCGTAAATTTTTGGTTATGGTACATGCTACGGTCTACGTGGTAGGGTTAAAGGGACCGAGGTCATGGAGGATCAGGGCCGAAACATTGTGCCACCCCATGTATCTCCACAACCCCTTTTTGGCTACGTCAATGGAGATAATACAGAGGTCAAGTTGAGATGCTTGCGCTCCCTTAGTTGTGTGAGGGTTAAGTTCCATACAGTTTAGTACGGATGGAAGGCCATGTGGGAAAAACTAGCCCCTTTTCTCATATGGATCGCCAGGGCTTTCGGATTAGAAATTCAATTTTGTTCGTATGGTTCGTGATTCCTCACCGGAGAGTGTACTCCGGCGATAAACCCTCCGATTCCCGGTCGTAGACGAGGGTAAACATTCACCCTCCGACGTAGCTACCGTTTGGTTGAAGAATTCCGCTTTGTTCCCTTTAAAAACTCTCCAATATCGAGAATCCTCGGATTCAAATTTAAAATTTATTCGCGCGCTATCGCCCAAACCACTGGGGTGAGATTATGCGCGTTTAGGGTACCCTAAAGCCTTATTTTTTCTTTGCCATAAGGGGGCGTTTTTCGGCAATTTTTGGTGAGATTTCCGAACGTTTCATGCCGACATTACCGACTGTTGGCGGGGTGCGCGCGGCGAATTAGTGTGGTGGAGGAGGATGCGCGCGATGGCGGCTGAAAACGGCGCATGCTCCGAGATCCCTCTCCTCGACAATTCTGGCAGAAAACGTTCCGAAACACGACAAAGTCAACCCGAAAAGCTCTCCCTGGTGGCAAAGAAAAAATAAGGCTTTAGGGTACCCTAAATGCGCATAATTCCACCCCTGGAGTCGATAACACAGTGGTAGCCACACGCCGCCGGCCGGCAACAAGTTGCCCGCATGGTCGCGCCACGTGCTGGCAGTCTGTGTGTAACCACGATACACCACGCATTGTCGTCAAAAAGATTGAGTGAAAAAAAAGTTGTTTCCCGGTCGCAGAAGCCACCAAGAGGGAAATCAGAGGATAATGGTGAGTACTACTGTTTATTCTCAGTGTTTTAGTGCTACGGTGGCCCCTCAGTGAATAAAACATTACCCCTAAACACCTGAGAAAACCCATGGCGTCTCGCTACGTCGTAATTCGACGCCATGGAGTCTCACCATCGCTCTCGACCACCCAAGCTCTCGACTTACCCCGAGTTACGTTGTATAATTAGTTACGGAGAAGTTTAATTATGGAAATTATAATTTTTAATAATTATAATTCATTAAATTATTATTAACCCCCATCCACCTCGTGGAAAGATTGCTCTGGTGAACAAATGCTCTGGTAAATATGCTACCGGTAAATGCTCTCGACAATAGAAATAATACCGGGTAAATGCTCCTGGGGAAAATACCCCAAAATCACGCTCTCGTATGGTACCCCAGAGGTTATGCCCGTATAGACGGAGCTCTGGAGAAAGATCCTCGTGTTTAGTCCCCAAATTAATGCTCTAGACCCTGGAAAATATCGGGAAAACCCCCCGAATATATCGGGTTAAGAATACCCATGGATAAGACCCGGATTTTTCCCCCAAGTTACGTAGTAAAACCTCAGCCCACGCCATGCCGCGTAGTTATCGTCTCTCTCTCTCACACTCATACGCTACCGCCATAGACGCTCTCTCTCAGATTCATGAGCTAAGAAAAAGGACTCCAATGCTACCGTGGACCTCACCGAGTTTATAAAAGATTATAAAATCAATTATCCCGAGTTGTCTGTAATAAAATCTATGTTAATCGAATAGTTGTACTATTCTTTGGTAAGTAGTCTGG
Source organism: Coelinius sp. EB29 (assembly GCA_035578325.1). Lineage (NCBI taxonomy): Eukaryota > Metazoa > Arthropoda > Insecta > Hymenoptera > Braconidae > Coelinius > Coelinius sp. EB29. Next base: position 4,019,488 of record JAOZGT010000006.1, read on the forward strand.
AATAAATAGTTTGATTGAGAGTAAAAAGCTATTGTACCATTTCCTAAATATTTTCCGCCCTCTTTTCAGCTCTTATTAAGATACCCTGGTCGGTAATTCTCTCGTCGGCTATATTTTCTGTTCTCTGGTTTTTCTTTTGCATATCGCCGAATCCACCCCTCTCTCCACGACCCACATCCTGAGCAACCCGAGCCTTCCGTACCCTTATCCTTGGTTTTCCTCCCATTTTTGAGTTTTGTTTCATTTGATTCCGGGGTGATTGTTTCGATTTTTATGGTTAAGATATGGTTGCGGTTTGTTGGATCCACGTCCCCCAAAATTCAGCTGGCGCCCAGAAAAATTATTTAAGGTAGGATGAGCTTAAGGTCATCCTGGAATCTAGTTCCGGTCCCGTTTTATGGTTTTAGAGTTTCGAGGAATTCCGAGGGTAAGAACGAAGTGTGATACTTGTTCATGGGATTAGATACGTTTAAGAGATTAGGGAAAAAGTGTCACAACTGTGACAATCAGTTAGTCTGTATTGTCGCTGATACTCTGTTTTATTTGCTGGAGTTTTTTTCTTCGCCTCAGGATCATTTATTATTTTTTGATTTTGTCGGAGCCTGTACTCTCGCTGCCGCTCTGCCTGAGTTTTCGTTTTTTTGGGAGCTGGTGTTACTTGAGGGCTGGTTACAAAAGTGCTAACAGAAAAATTCGAGGATATATATTCAGGAGCACAAATGACGAATCTTACTCTGGAAGTGCGTCATAAAGACACGACAGAAGTGAAACTTACACAGTACATTTTAATTATAAACTTTTTTATTTCACACTTTTTTTTAAACAGTCAGAAATTAGTGACGCAGAAATTAGTACATAACCTACCTGGTAACTGCATCCACATGTTTTTCTGATTTTTGTTCATCATCACTTGAATTATTTCCTTCCATATTTTACACTATTTCATTAACTTTTTTCACTTCTTCAGTATAAATATAAATAAATATCAGAATAGCTCTCTAATACATAAAAATAAACTCCAATAAAACACCAAAACTCTGAAATTTCATAAACTGACCGTTGATATTCAATACATATACTGAAACCAGCCTAACCTTCCCCCTGAGAACCTATGCGCATCACAGTCTGAGTTGCGCAAATACGGTGCGCAGAAGACAACGTAACGGCTTCACTTTTAGTTAACACTTGATTTCACTCCTCACCTTTTTTTCGTACCGCGGGCTATAAATCAATTCTAACGGAGTAAACTCCAAAAACGTTTTAAAAGTATGTATTATTGGTTTGAAGATGAGAGTCGGTGGCTCTTATGGACACACTGTGGTAAATATAATTTTTCAAAATTCATTATCTCAAAAAAATGTTCGGTAACCAAGGTTCAAATTGGGCTTAAAAAAAGCCCTTGCTCCATGGTATGAATTCCAGAAAGTTTTTTTCCCGAAAAAAAATCTCCGAACTACGTGGATATCCTTAAGAATTTGAGAATCTCAATTTAACTTTTTCTTTTTTTTGGGTGTATAGGTTTCATGATTTTCCTTATCCTTCTTATCATACAAAGGTGAATATTTCGAGCACTAACTGCCTGATCGAACTGATTTCGAATACCAAACATAGCAATCATAAGTGATAACCTCATGCCAAATGCCAAGTTGATATCTTAATTTTTTCAGAAGTTAGCGTGTTGACAAGAATATTCAGTGAAAAGCAGAAAATCGGTCATATCTCGAAAATTTTGTATTAACGGGTACATAGGGTATCCAGGTTATGGAACACCTGACGATCGAAATTCTTCCAGTATGCTTTTGATAATGATTTTTCTGATAGTTCATGAAGTTTAATTTTTTGTAGTGGCTGAAACGGTATCGGGTCTTTGATTTGAGCCCGTTTTTACCCTCACTCAATCCGAAAATGAATTTATATGGGATTCAATGAAACACCTGTCTAATGTCTCAGTTATGGAACCCCGAAAAATTACTTGCCCCAACTACGGAATTCACAAATGTACTAGTTTTGGAGCGGAGGTTAATTTCATTCTACGTATTTCCTTAAGCTTGGATATTGATTAGATCATAAAATAATATATTATTTAAACTATAGAATCACTCTTAAATAGTATCTGCTTCGTACCATTAGTTAGGGATTCACTAGTATGAGGCGATGTTACAGTGTTCCAGTAATAGAATCCCTATTTTTTGAACACAATTGATTTTAATTCTGATTTTTTAGGATTGAATCATGAACCTTGATCACTTGATTACAATTAGAAACATTGGATATTCACATTTTGCGAAAATAGCGTCGACAATGATGGACACTGGCTGACTGTATGACTTAACCGAACGACTCGGGACAGCTATGCGAGAGCAATTAGCTTATTCGCTTATTTAAGGAATTTTTTTGAGAAGGTTCTTACTTACTCATCCAGATAAAACTTAACCCTGGGGAGAAGGAAAAGATCAACCTACTATCGCGACTAAATTCCGTATTATTTTGATAGGTTAAGAATTTTATTTGTCAATAAATCCTATTGTAAAAAGGAGAAGAGAAAGAAACTATCGATATATCTCGAAAATCTCGAATGAGCGTAAGGCTGAAACCGACGCGCCACCACTTGAACTTTAAGAAAGCTGTTATGTCATAGGAGATGATGAGAAGGTGCGTGCGTAGCACGCACGGCCGATCTCGTAAATCAAAAAGGGTTCGAAAAAATTGGCGCGGCTGTAGTGGGCGCGACAGAAGCTGTCGCGGCTGATACAGCCGTAAGTTGTTACGTGGATACGTCTATGGAATCTGTTTTTTCGTTCTTTTATTTCTTATATTATGAATAACTAATGTTGTATGGTCCGCTTAAAACTCTCCTACGGCCATATAGCGATCACAAAAACCAGTTAAAGAATTGAAAGTGAATATTAAAGACGATTCATTTCATTGAAAGATGCCAACGTTTCGGACACTATATGTGTCCATCATCAGGGCAATATTTTATTGTTCTGCGAAAAATTAACAAAAAATTATAATTATTTTACAAATCAAGTCTATCTATATATCATTCAGAAAAAAATTAAAATAACAAAATAAACGATAGAATTTCATAATTTACCTAAATCCCATTGAATGTTAAGGGAGCAGAACAAAAATAACCAACAATTATACAAGACAGTAAAAATACATGTCATGAGCCTCTTCTAACCTAGAAAATACAATGCATAGATATCAATGATCCAAACTGATAAAGAAAACTTTATGAAAATGAAATTCATGTTTTGAATAAAAAATAACATTATAGTGAACAATAAAAACTAACTAAATGTTCATTCTATGTGAATCTACTGAAAATGATGATAAAATTGTGAGACCATTGTAAACAACATACCGTTGGTTCAGATGTCAGAAATCGAAGAGAGCGAAACATCAGAGCTACCTGGTGAAACCAATAAAAAACTAACCACCAGAATTATCAATTAAATGTCTGGATCATTAGACAAATATGCATTATATTGCACATGTTTTCAAACTAGCTAACAATCAAAAAATTCCAAAACTTTAAAAAATTTTTTAACAAAAATGTCAAGTACATTAAAAAATTACTAATCAATTACGTCCATAAAATCAGTCAGTACATAAATATTAACCATAATTAGAAATTACTGTATCGTTAATTTCCTTAACATCATAATTAATCCATCATAAGAGTTGCCGAGATTTTTACAGTCATTAACAAAATTAACTGTTCTCCCTTGATATTTTTTTATATTAAACATTTCCATAATATTTAATGCAACCCCAGGATCAGTTGAACCAAGTATACTTGAATGATCAAAATTAAATGTATGATGTCTGTTCTCTACATGAGCAGACAGTCCTGAACGATACTTTTTAGGATCTTTCTTACTTCTTTTCTGCTCATCAAGTCTATCTTTGAAAAACCTAGTAGTTTGTCCAATATATACCATTGGACAGTTACTACAAGGAATTTTATATACTACATTTGACTTCAAGTTAATAGGAACTGGATCCTTAGTTGTTTTGAATAAATTCCCTAACTTGTAAGCAATCGTTGAGATTACTTTCAAGTCAAACCTAGAACAACAGTTCTTGATATTGTTAGTCAAATGAGGAGAGAAAGGCACAAATAGAGCCTTTTTGCTTTCAATGACCAACCTATCATCAGCGACCGGATTCAACACATTGTTGTTATTTTGAATGTTTAATAATCTATCTCTAATTAAGTCATTAATGAACTCAATAGGATAGTCATTGAAGATTAGAATCTTCTTAACCAACAAAAGATTCTCTTTGAAAAACCTCTTGTCAGCCACCTTAAACACTCTGTCTACCAGATTTTTCACAACAGCACGCTTTTGTGAAATAGGATGTTGGGAGTTAAAATTTAACATCCTACCAGACCATGTGTCTTTCCGATACCAATTGAAAACAACTCTAGTATTCTCTCTGAGCACTAAGATATCAAGAAATGTGCAATATAATGCATATTTGTCTAATGATCCAGACATTTAATTGATAATTCTGGTGGTTAGTTTTTTATTGGTTTCACCAGATAGCTCTGATGTTTCGCTCTCTTCGATTTCTGACATCTGAACCAACGGTATGTTGTTTACAATGGTCTCACAATTTTATCATCATTTTCAGTAGATTCACATAGAATGAACATTTAGTTAGTTTTTATTGTTTACTATAATGTTATTTTTTATTCAAAACATGAATTTCATTTTCATAAAGTTTTCTTTATCAGTTTGGATCATTGATATCTATGCATTGTATTTTCTAGGTTAGAAGAGGCTAATGACATGTATTTTTACTGTCTTGTATAATTGTTGGTTATTTTTGTTCTGCTCCCTTAACATTCAATGGGATTTAGGTAAATTATGAAATTCTGTCGTTTATTTTGTTATTTTAATTTTTTTCTGAATGATATATAGATAGACTTGATTTGTAAAATAATTATAATTTTTTGTTAATTTTTCGCAGAACAATAAAATATTGCCCTGATGATGGACACATATAGTGTCCGAAATGTTGGCATCTTTCAATGAAATGAATTGTCTTTAATATTCATTATCAATTCTTTAACTGGTTTTTGTGATCGCTATATGGCCGTAGGAGAGTTTTAAGTGAATTAATGGAAAGCGATTGGAATTAATATCATGTTGTATGGTCCGCCTTGTGGTGGTTCTGAACCGCTGGTTCAGTTTTCATCGAGATGAATTCGATTTAATCCCACTAATTCGTGGAAGATCTATAAAAACTCACAATCATTTGAAATTTTTTGAGAGATTTCCAGACTTTTGAGAACATTCTAGAACTTTCTAGTAAATTTCAGCACTTTCCAGAAAATTCTAGAACTTTCTAGAACATTCTGGAACTTTTTAGAACACCCTAGCACTTTTTAGAAAATTCCAGAACTTTCTAGAACCTTCTAGAACTTTTTAGAATATTTTAGGACTTTCCAGAACATTCTAAAATTTTTGAGAATATTTTTGAATATTTTTGCATTTTGCAGAAAATTCTAGAAGTTTTTAGAATATTTTAGCACACTCCAGAAAATTCTAGAGCTTTCTTGAACATTCCGGAATTTTTTAGAACATCCTAGCACTTTCCAGAACATTCTAGAACATCCTAGAATATTTTAACACTTTCTAGAAAATTCTAGAAGTTTCTAGAACATTTTGGAACTTTTTAGGATATCCTAGCACTTTCCGGAACATTTTAGAACTTTTTAGAATATTCTGGAACTCTTTAGAACATCCTATTTACCACCCGTTTATATGCGATCAATGATCGTAAGTGTTTAAGCGTAACCAGGATGAAGAATAGAGAAACCTCTATCGTCATGATAATTGAGTTCGATTATTATCAACCGTCGATAACTTTGAGTAATCATCAATCGATAATTTATCCATATATCGTCGAGGCGTTAGTATAAGAAACACCTACTAGATGGCGTTAGTAAATAAATATTTTTTCACAAAATGACACCTCAAAAATGAAACCATAGACGTATCCACGTCAAAACCCGTAGGTCCTATAACCGGGGTACTGACGTTATATATATCTTAGTCAATTGAGATACAAGATATCGAGACCCCATTGCTCGACAACAATGCAAATTAAAATAATGTCAGATCATTCATATTATGATCAGGTTCCAAAGTCAATTACTTATTGTAAGAACATTTAGATTCTTGGATTTGAGATGTTTTTTTTCATTTTTGCTTCCAGACGGAAGCTTTGTTTTTACAAGATTTTGACATTCTCCAATTTTGTGTGGAAATGATGTAGAATGTTATGAAACGTCAAGATTGATGCTTTTAGAAAATGTCCGTATGTGTGTGCAGATTTTTCATTATTATTTTTTTATTTTTTTTGATATTGGGATAATAAAACGGCAAAAGTATTTGAAAAAAATCTAAAATTGTTACACATAATTGGTATCTCTTATGTTGAGCTTCAGGCAAAGTTTCAGCTCAATCGACCGATCAGTTCTCGAGATATCGTCATTTATTGGAAAATCGTTTTTCTTCAATATCTCGAGAACGATTCAACCGATCGATTATTTTTTTTTTCAAAATATTCAGCATAAAAATATCTAATCGATTTGAATAAAAATATTCATTCCGACCATGGAGAAGTTACATAGTTTGGCCCTTTTTCTATTTTTTGCTTCCGAATGGAAGCATTGTAATCGTTCCATTTTGACATTTTCCAATTTTGCCTGGAAACGTTCTAGAATGATCTGAAACGTAAAAATACGAAGTTTGACGAAAATGTCTGTATGTGGTCATGCTGACCAGTGGTCACTTTTTCGTAAATTAAACGATTAAACGGGTAAAAGAGTTCCGAAAAATCTAAAATTTTGTGAGATAGTTGGAATTAGATGGGGCTAGTTCTTTGCCAAATTTCAGCTTGATCGATTGATTGGTTCGCGAGATATTGCTATGTATCGAAAATTCGTTTTCCTTCAATATCTCGAAAATGACTGGACCGATTCCATTAATTTTTTTTCAAAATTTTCGTTTCGATGTCCTCTATCTCAATCAACCAAAATATGTATACCCGTTGGTAGAAAGTTTTCGAGATATGGCCATTTTTGTGTTTTTCACTCAAAATCCTTGTAAACATGCTAACTTTCGAAAAAATTGAGATATTAATTTGAAATTTGGCATGAAGGTGTCTCTCATGATTATAATATTTGGTATTTAAAATCTGCTCAATCGGACGATTAGTTCCGGAGATATCCAGCTTTCTAAATATGAAATGCAAAACATTTACTATAATAATACGCGAAAAGGAATGATAGGACCATTTGGAAGCGCTCCATCAATTGATTGATGGCGAAAAAAAATGCACACGTAAAATTAATAAACTCCACAACCGCAAATCTGTAGTTACAAATCTATAGCCGCATTTCGCTTCCGCCTACTTGTTTTGCTAAAATCCTTGTGTGTGTAATAACTTGAAAAATTTTCGAGACGAAAAGTGCAAATTTGACACGATTGTTGGTCTTACAGAAATGAAGGTTGCTATTTTGAATGGGTGGAATCGACCGCTTAGTTTCAGAGATATTGAATTTTAGGTGTAAAACTAGTTTCTTCGATGTCGTAGAAAATTTGTCACGATGGCTTCTATCTAATACGATCAAAATATGTATACCACCTCATTGAAAGTTTTTGAGATATTGTCGATTTTCTATTTTTTTTCTCGGAAGTCGCTCTTACGAGCTATAATGCGACTAAGAGTTGACACCTACATCTGAAATTTGGGCTAATAGTTAGTATAGTCAAGTTTCAATGCTCTGTAAAATCCACGCTATTCCTATCAAAAAAAAAGGTCTATTTTTTTTTCTTCGTGGTACATCTACATATCATAGGGGGGCTGCAAAGATATCCTATGCTCGGAAAAAAATTGAAAAAATTTTTTTTTTGAAAAAGTTGTGACGACCCAAAATTTTGAGGCTCTGGAATGAATCTTTTTTTAGAAAATTCATAAGTCACAAAATATGCATTCGACGAGAAAAATGCAAGCGTACTTTTTTGTTATGAAAGGATGGTTTTCCTATAATAAAAATTTTCCGGTAGAAAAAAGTGGATATTTCTCTAATTTTTTTAAAAACAATTTTATTTGTTTAAAGAAATATACCAAAAAAGCTGCTGCAAAAATTTAAAAGAAAATATATATTGTAATGCGTATCCTTCTAAACATATGGTAATTTTTTTGTAAACTGTTTGCTCATAGTTATTGAATAATAATTTATTTCATAAACAAAGTCATCATTTTCTCGAATGGTGTTTCCCCTGTAAATTCATATAATTCATAGAGGAGGCAGTTTACGAGAAAAGTGCAAGAGTAGTTTATTGCTGGAGAGAGGTGAGTTGTTATATAGCAACAATTTAAGTTTTAAAAAAATAATAATTATTAACTTTTTTTATAAACAAATTATTTTTCGAAGTAAAAGTTTTTATACTGCGAGACAAAAATTGTGACAATAATTAATCTGTTCCATTCATGATTTCGTTTAATTCTTCTCATTAATTTTTTGAATTATCGAATAATTTGTAAGCTGACTGGAGATGTTGCTTATCGCCATGCTCCTGATTCTCTAGTTGGTTTCCTGTATGTTCTTCGATGCCTCCTGGAATTCTGAAATTTGTTTCTGAAATTCAGTAGGTATCACGATATTAGCCAGCAAGAAATTTATTTCTCGACATGATGGTCTCCATATTTTTCATCTAGCGAATAGAGTCTACATCTAAGTTTACGGGAATCGAGAATTGGCACAAAAGAATGAAATTTTCGAGGTCCAGTGATAGCGATTGCATTTTCGAAGCGAGGGTTCAGCATGATTTCCTCTGCAATGTGCTCTTCATTGTTGCAGTAAATAGTCTGTATTCCATCTATTGACTCGGCAGCAAATTCGTACAATTGTCTACAATTCGTGATTTGCCCTGAATCTGGACGCTGTAAACTTGCACGAGTCGCTGCTCTTTTGACGGTTCCACCGAGTCCATCACATGGGGACTTCCCATGAGATGTTGCAAAAAAATGCCACTCGGCAGGAATATCAAAGTCATCTGAATGGTATAGCAGATTAATGAAATTCTTCTTATTTTTGTACTGAGCGCTTGCACCGTCAGAAATATAGAAAATATGTTAATGAACAATATGCCGGATATATGTCAAATATAAATACGGAATTTTTTTCCCCTCCTTTATTTACAATCAAAAACTTTTTTGGAACGTTTGCGGTATTATTTTTCCTTATTTATAAGAGTGATCATTTATTGATAAAAATGTTTGGTTGTTCTCACTGAGAATTTCAGTAAAGAATATGAGTATTGTGATAGTCATTTCAGAAAGCCAACATAGAAGGGCATAATCACCACAGAGTGGCACCAAAAATATCCAATCAGCAAATCGCAATATGTGCACTATGCAGTTGTTTTCATTAGGATCATCGCTGTTAACTCATTCCGTCACGATCGTCATGAAACGTATCGGTGTGAGCGTGGTGGGGGAGCAGCCAACGAGCGCGCGTACCACGGCTGTGTGCGACTTTGGCCGAGTGGTAGTGTATTGTTGAATCTCCCACCCACTGATCTCTATATAACTGGATAGCTGATCCCGTAGTCCGCTATTGAGGACATATGGAAGTCACCCAGCGCCTCCAATTATTGCTACGCGTACTAAAATCCGCCTTAGTGCGCATGCTTGGCTCAGTTATTGGTAGTGGCAGTTAGTAATTTGACCAAGAACATTTAAAAAATTTCTTGCATATTTGACCGGGTACATAGCAGGTATATATTCATATATTTGTTTACTATGCGTAGAAAGCTCAGAAAAAAAAGGAATGTAGACCTCTCGGCCTTGTACATAGAAGTCTCCCCATTCATATATTTTATTTATTTATTTATGAGAATATACAATTTTCATTGGATAATTTAGAATTACAGTAATAAAATTATTACTGAAGAAAGTAAATCAATCACTAAGTGAATTCAATTCAATTTCAATTTCTTATATATATAGTTATATAGAGGTCAGTGCTCCCACCACACTCAGTGTCAGGCCCGTATCTACAATTCCACCACACTGCAAGGAGACAGCTGTGTACAGTTATTTTTTTGTCTCGAAAAATTGATTTTCATCCGTAATTGATTTTTTTTCCAGTAATTATTGTATCTGTGACTTAATTTGGCATCAAGAATGATGTGAAAAAGTCAGGAAAATGAAAATTTAATTTCCAGGTTATACAAGGTAAGTCTCTTGACATTTCAAGAGGTTTTTCCCTCACTTTTCATTTTCCCACAGAAAATTTAACTAAAAATCATCAAGATATCATTATCAATCTATCGAATAATAACAAAATACGTGGAATAAAGAAAAGGGAGTGCGCCCGGGCCACACAACAGAAGTAAAACTTCTCGAACGATCCTCATATATTGCAAACTAGATCGATAAAACAGGACCGCGTCAGATAGATAAAACAGGGCCGTCACGGTTGAGCAACGTTTGTGACGCGCTTAGGCATTTCACTCCCAATAGCAGTGAAAAATGTCTGATGAAAGAAAGGGAAATGGGAGAGAGAGAGGGATCAATACATCCGTCTTGTTGATTGCGTCACTTCCGTCCCCATTTTCGTGACGATTTTTCATTTCACTACCCCTGCTAACGAAGTTTCACTTCAAAAAAATGAAATGCATTATTTCCGTTTTTCTCTCAAGACCCAAGCGCCTGTAATTTTTGAAAAGTACGTTAACGTATACGTGTCTGAGCGCGCCATCACCACTCTGGCCGCTCCGTGCGCGGCTGTAGAGTGGGGACAGACGACCGTAACGGAATTGATTAAACTGGAAAAATGATGAACATTGAGTTCTCACAGGCGGACTCTCATGCACTATTTCCTATCGCTTTAGCTACGGAAACCTTATTGACTGTGCGCGCTCTATCGATGTCCAGTAGTTACTATAACACTAATTCACCGAGGAGGGATTACATCGCGTATGTAATGTTTGTTTGTCTCTTCATGAAAGTGGTCATCATAACTGGTTATCAATGAGGTCATAATAAGATAATACACATACGATAAAATTCACATGTCGCCATAATATCTGCTTAATAGAATCTTCCAGACTACTCAAAAAAATGAACCCCGGAAATCATCAATAGATGACACAGTGTGATCAAATTCGTATGATTCTTCATCTGCTGATTACCCTTGTCTTCTGTCAGTTGAAAAATTTAATTGAAGCAGAGAAAAGATCTAAAAATTTCTACCTTCAAATAAATGTATCGATATCGAGTTGAGGAAAAGTTTCAAATTATGGTTGATAGGGGAAATTGTCCTGTCGTGTAATGCCGAGACAATTCGTCATTATGGAAATCGTATTGATATGAATTACTATGTTAATTAGTTCAAATGATTGTTTTTTTTTCGGGCAAGACCTCATACTATACATTAGGATTGTAGTCTCGTGTCATGATAATCACTGAATGGTAGTATCCAAATGTCCCTGTATGTCTTATATATCCTCATAATGCGCATACGATAAAATTCACATCTCTTCATAATGTCCACTCAATAAAATCTTCCAGACTACCCAAAAAAATGAACCGGAAATCATCAATAGATGACACAGGGTGATCAAATTCGAATGATTCTTCATCTACTGTATACCTTTTCTTTTCTCAAAAATTGTATATGTTCGTTGGATCGAGGTGAAAATCGTCTGAATTTCGCAATTTTCCACAATTGTCAGTTTCCATCAATGGCATAACCCCGTCGATTTTCTCCTATAGTGCTAACTCATTGGAGTTATTCTTATTGCCCAACAGTGCTAATAATGTGAAAAATTATCATCAGTGTTTACGCACTCCTAGAGATTCGTCTCCTTTCTAACAACAATGATGACAGTGTTGAATACAGATTCACATTGTGCAAATGGCCTCAAAATAAACATTAGATAAATATATATCATATATCATATATCATATATATCGATTTTTCTCTCGAAATTCTAATTCTGTTTGAATTTTTTTGTTAATATATATAGAACAATAATTTAAAAAAATAATGAAAATGATCCACAATGAACACAATACATTTTTGATATTGATTGAGTTCCATTTTTCAGAAAAATTAGGAGTATTTAATGATTGAAGAACTTTTTTCAACATTTAATGTCAATATCAATTGAAAATGAAAAAAATTTTACAGAAAAATGACTAAATAGAGTGGATCCAGGGTTCTGCCCATAATCTTGTAGCGCTCAAAAAAATAGTTTTGAGGTGAGGAATTTTTGGAATTTTTTGCAAAAAAATTAAAACCGACATACCTACCAAAAACTCAATTTTTTCGTAATTTTTTTGAACTTTTCACGTTTTAGACATTGGAAAACGGGGATATAGATATGAAAAAAATATATTCTGAAAGTCTATCAAAAGGCGAAAATTTTTTTTTTTATTCATGAAAATCGATTGAATAGAACGAAAGTTATGCATGAAAAACTAAAAGAAAAGGAAAAAAAATCATACGAACCATAGGCAGTCATCCAAAAATTCTGAAAAAATTCAGAAATTTTTTTTTTCAGTATACTTTATCACAAAAAAAATTGCCGTCAATTTTTGAAGGGGTGAGGGTCTGCGATTGGTTCACTTGGCATGGAATACCTCATATATTATATATATTATATTATATATTATATATATATATATTATATATATATATATTATATATATATATATATATATATATGGTATATATTATATACTTCATATATATACATAGACATGTATATATATGTGTTAGCTAAGCTATGCGGCCTAAAAAAAGTGACAAAAAACGTTACACGCTTTTCTTATAAGTGGATATTTCTGACAAGATTAGCCAAATTCATACAAAATATGATGAATTCTGGCAAATTTCAACAAATTCTGACATTGTTTCTATGCAGTTTTTTAATACTAGTATACCATTATGGCGCGGGCGCAAGCGGCCGCGCGTGCACTTGTGTGAGTGTTCTCATGAGAATTCCCATGAAAACTGCTCATGAGAAGTGCGCCATGACACTTTTTGCATGGACCTCCGCCATGACAGTTTCCGATGCATGCTTTTTTTTTAGGAGGAAAATGTGTCAAAATTTGAGATTTCATGCAATTCGTCAAAATCTGACGGCCCAATTTCCACGAGAGTTTCGAGAAAATATATGTCTGGTATATTTGAAAATTTTGACGTGGACACGTCTTACTTTCCGTTTCGTGAAAAAAACTACACCGACACCGCGGCACCGTGACACCGACACCGACATTGACACCACGACACCGTGACACCGACACCACGACACCGCGACACCGACACCGTGACACCGACACCGACACCGACACTATGACACCGTGACACCGATACCACGACATCGTGACACCGACATCGATACCGTGACACCGACACCGACACTCGTTTAATGTTTCCAGAATGTTCCAGAATATTGTGGAACTTTCTAGAAATTTCTGGAATCTTCTCGAAAATTCGAGAACCGTTTGGGAGATTCATTTCAATTCTCCAAATAACGTTTAATGTTTCCAGATCTATCATATTTATCTTGTCATCGACCTATTCTCAATAAAATTATATTGAAAGATTAATTTTATTACATTGAGATATTTATTTTTCATCCCCTTTTTCCTCTCTACTTGACATTTTTCATTTCATTCAGATTCTAACAACATTACCTAGGCTACATAGACGTGTCCACGTCAAAACTCATCGCGATGTATCCCGCGGGTGTATCAGCGGCACTGGCTAGTGCCGCGATAGATACAGTCGCCCCAGCTTTTTTTGTGCATATATGAAATCAGTAGCGAATTGGTAAAACGGTTTAAGTCGATTTCTTCTCACAGCCAGGTTTCGACGAATATCTGAAAATCTATGAGAGATAGCGAAATTTTTATAAGGACCTTTTTTGTAGCTCTCATACACTCTACAAAAAAGGTCCTTATAAAAATTTCGCTATCCCTCATAGATTTTGAGATATTCCTCGAAAACTCAGCTGGAAGCTAAGTCGACTTAAACCGTTTTACCAATTTGCTACTGAAATATATTCTGCATATTATCATTATCTATGCTTGGAAAATATTTTAAAGTATATGTTACCTATATGAGACATTTGTTTGGTAAATATATAACATATTTCGCTGAATATATATTTTTTTAAAGCAGAAATATATGTGCGATATATTCGAAATTTTAATCATTTGTAGAGCGACATATATTTTGCATATTTACCTACAGTAATGGTTGGGCGAGCGAGGTGTTGCTCCGACGGACATCCAAGCTAAGCAGCGTTGAGTCTGGTTAGTACTTGGATGGGTGGCCGTTTAGGAACCCCGTCGCTCGTACCAAAAATTGCTGAGCGGTAGGCACGGGTGTAGGGACCCAGTGTGCGCCTCTGGTCAGTGTGACAGAGGGGTACACTGGAGCTCTACATTATCGGCCGACTGTACTGGCTAAGGTTTCCATGGTTCCCTTAGTCCTCGGACAAATGCGGTACAGATTAGAAAAGTCGGCCCATGGGCCGCAAAAAAGAGAGGAAAGATGGGGTGGCAAGTGTAGGTCTCAAACCGAGTAGTTGTGTCGGTAAGACCAAAGGATAAAGAAATTTAAAAAAAAAAATTATTTTGCATATTTTCTGGATTTATATTATGTTTCGCCGTCTCGTCCTCTAGATCAAGTGTAGTTTTATTTTCCTACTGCTCCTATCACAGTATTTATAGAGAATTTCATAAAAAATAAATGTCTGCTACTACATACCGACAGTCCTTTATCTCATATGCCATTCAGTTTTTCTGCGCGCTCCGATTCACATCTGTCCTGTCACATTGAGTCAAATTTTATTTATTTATTTATTTTTTTTCAATTACTTCAATTATCATTTTAAATTTAATCTTTTTCTGTTCACCTGAATTTTTCAATTTCTTCACTCATTATATGATGTGGCGAAGTCACAAAAGGAAGAGATCGCTGTCAAGAAGTGAGCTATTGGCCAAGGTCAAGGATCTCGAGTCAGAGATTAAAAGACATCATTCAAGGAATGAAAGTGCTGATAAGAATTGATCAAAGAAACTATGCTTGTCTCGATCGTATGCGTCTCGTAAGTCCAGAAGTGCAAGGCGTAAGTCGCCGTCAGAGTTAAGATCTAATAGACTAAGGCTTCACGCGAGACCGAGACTAATCTCGGTCTCGTCTCGTTCGCCCTCGATCTCCGAGACAGGTTCGGGACGATACCAGATACAATTCGTCGAGACGAGACCGAGACGAGACAGATGCAAACAGAGGATCTCGTCTCGGTCTCGACGGGAGTGTCTTGGTTATGACTTTGACACAATTACTTTCGGCTAGACTGGTAGACTCCATCGTTGTTAGTTTATTGCGGTTTTCTATTTTTTCATGACCCTCAGCATGACTCCCGACGCCACTTCCCCTTATACACCACAATCCGCCCACTCTACCTGGCACCATTTCTCAATCTACCGTTCAAAACCTCACACTAATTAAAATATTTATGAATTTTCTTATCCAATCAGGAATCACTAATTTTCCGAATAGAATGTTCCGGACTCTTAGTATATAAGTCGGCCGATTTTCCGTACTTGTCATTATTTGCTCTTTAGTCACCATTGACAACAGACGAAAAAATTTCGTGTACTTAAGAACCAAATCAGTCATTTTGCGTGAACTTTTCACAAACCTTGCTTTTGAAAAATGGCAGATCAACATAATCGTGATTCATGGAGTGCACAAAAAAGACGACGTTCTAGTGAACCTGATGAACCGGAATTAACGGTCACAACAGAAACAAAAGGGACAACCTCAAAGTTTACACAGTGGTTTCAATTTGTGGATCGAGACAATGGACAATTTGGACGGTGCAAAGAATGCAAGGAAGTTTTTAAACAAACAGATGGAAATACATCTGGGATGAAAAAGCGTTTGAAACTGAGCCATAAAAAAATCTATCATGAGGCTTTCGGAACAACTGAAAAATCGAAACTATCACCTGGTCAAAAGACAATCGTCGAAATGCACTCGCAGGTAAATGAATTATTTAATAGTATGAATGTTCTATTGCAATTGCAATTGAAATATTTCTTTTATACACAGAGAGAAATTTTCGGTAAAAAATACCCTTTCATTTCTTGATCGTGGATTTTTTGGCTTCCGAATGGAAGCCTTTACAATCGTTCAATTTTCGCATTTTCCAATTTTACCTGGAAACGATGTAGAATGGTCTGAAATGTAAAAATACGAAGTTTGGCGAGAATGTCTGTATGTATACATGCTGACCGGTGGTCACTTTTTCGTAAATTGAACAATTAAACGAGTAAAAAAGTTCCAAAAAATCTGAAATTTTGTGAGATAGTTGGAATTAGATAGGGCTAGTTCTGTACCAAATTTCAGCTCGATCGATTGAGTAGTTTTTGAGGAATAATAATTTGTTTGTAAATCGTTTTTTGTGAATATCTCAAAAATAACCGAACCCATTGGCTTTTTTTTCAAAATCTTCGTCTCATCATCTACTATCTGAATCAACCAGAGATATGGCCAATTTTCTGTTTTTTGCGGAAAATTTTTATAAACACGCTAACTTTTGAAAAAATGGAGATATCAACTTGAAATATTCCCATGAAAGTGACTCTCATGATTGTTATGTTTGATATTAAAAATGAGCTCAATTGGACAGGTGGTTCCGGAGATATTCAACTTTGTATGTGGATCTATTTTATCGAATATCTCGAAAACGACTCAATCGATTAATTTTTTTTTTTCAAAACCTTCGTCTCGATGTCTTCTATCTTAATCAATCAAAATAGGTATACCTGTTCATGTAAAAATTTCGAGATATGGCTATTTTTCCGTTTCTCACTGAAAATCCTTATAAACACGCTAACTTCCGAAAAAATGGAGATATCAACTTGAAATTTGGCATGAAAGTGACTCTTATGATTGTAATGTTTGGTATTTAAAATCAGCTCAATCAGACAGGTGGTTCCAGAGATATTCAACTTTCTAGATATGAAATGCAAAACATTTACTATAATAATACGCGAAAATGATTGAAAGGACCATTCAGAAGCACTCCATCAATTGATTGATGGCGAAAAAAACGCACACGTAAAATTAACAAACTTCACAACCGCAAATCTGTAGTTACAAATCTATAGCCGCATGTCACTGCCGCCTACTTGTTTCTTATATTTTTAACCAGAAATTTGATAAAAATTTCTCTCCGTGTGCATTCCCTTCTTTACATTTTTAGAGAAAAAACAATATTTAAGTACGAAGAAAGCAAACAGAAATCAGAATATTTTAGAGTGGTGGAAAGTACACGAATCAAGTTTCCCTACATTGGCACGAATGGCAAGGGATTTATTTTCGATTATGGCGACTTCTGTATCTGTTCAGCGATTATTTTCCGCGGCAGGGCAAATTATGACGAAGAGAAGAGTATCAATGAATGATCAATCTGCAAGGACACTATTATGTCTCCATTCGTGGCTGAACGTGGGATACTGACTGCCATTATATGTGCGAAATAAAAAAACCTTATATACTTTTTGTTATAATGAAGAATAAACGCACTGGATAATGTAAGGAATAAAAATGATCAATTGAATTTTGTTGTTTTTTTCATTAAAATATTTAAAATAATCTTTGTAGATTCCACTAATTAATCCCTCCACTGAATCCTAAAAATATTCATTCATTGTTTTCAATCCTAAAATTAAATTATTATTTAGTTTATTCAAAAAGATTGAGAGAAGAAAATGGAAAATTGGAGAAGTAAATCGAGACTCTAACGATACTGACGAGACGGGACGAGACGAAACGAGACCGAGACGAGACGGACAATCCCGAAAATTTTCGAGACCGAGACGAGATTTTTTAAAGTCTCGTCTCATCCCGTCTCGCGTGAAGCCCTATAATAGACCAGGGAAGAGATCTACTTCGAAGTTATTCAGTTCCAGTTCCACCGGAAGTTCTAGTAACTCCTCATCCTCAAGTGAGAGTTCAGAATCAGGCTCGTCCTCTTTGTCGGATGAATCCGGATCTTTCTGTGATGCTTCTCCTAAATCTAAGACGCCTCGAAAGAAGGAGGAGAAAAGTGTTATCGATCCTGCTACTCTTGAACTATTGGGGGAGGTCCCCACAAAAGAAGGTCCCTATAATCCTGATTTATACAGGGCTTTAGTTGAACGCTGGACTAAAGTCTTAGCTGAAGGGTTAAGTAAGGACGTCAGGAAAGAGCTTATTGAAAAATACCCGGCAGCGGGAAATTGGAAAACAATGAAGGCTCCATTGCTCAATCCTGCACTCAACCATCCCTCAGTGCGTCTGTGTTGAAGAAAGATTATAATAGTTGCGTCTCCCAAAACCAACTGGGTGCAGCTTTGTCGGCTATTGGTTCTGCCCTCAGTATGTCGTTAATGGCGGCCGAAGAAGACAAAGAGTCTGAGGAGAATGAACAGTTCAAGGAGTTGATCACCAAGCTGTCTGACGCGGGAAAAATTCTCTCAGATCTCCATTATTATGTCTTTATGCAGACGTACATCTATCACCAACACACTAAACCCGATTGTGCAAGAAGCCGCTGAGGATACAAAAGTAGACACCGGAAGTGAACATTTTGGTGAAGACTTTACTGGTAAATTGAAATCAGCTCAGGCAATCGAACAATCCTCCAGGAAAATAATGAAAGTAGTAAACCCACGCTCTGGTACGAGCACTTACAAACCAAACTTCGAGCCAAATAGATCAGCCCCTCCCAAGATGAATCAATTTACCCACCCTGACCACAATTTGAAGGAGATTCTGAAATAATGGCTAATGAGATAAAGGACTACCAGTATGTAGCAATAGGCATTTATTTTTTATGAAATTCTCTATAAATACTGCGATAGGACCAGTAGGAAAACATGACTACACTTGATCTATTCGGACGAGACGGATCACATAATTGTGACTGAACTTCCCTTTGGTAAGTTCGTTCAATCATACAATTTTGTTAATATTACGAAATATATAATGCATATATGAGACTTTTCATTGTAGGTGACATATATTTGGAGATATATTTTTTTAATAAAATAAGAGTGTATTTCACATAAAGGGTGGCCCATTTGAAACAAAGCACCTATATATCTTCTAAGGCAGGCAAGTAAGAGAAAAATGTTTCAGACAAAAGTTGTCGGGTTTCGAGGGGGACATACGATGCATGCATGATTTTGAGCTTTCAACGTTATGCTTGCAAGCACCAAGCACAAGGAGCTTTTCTTTAAATGGCAACCGCATTTTTCTTTTCAATAAAAGTTGTTCCTCTTGAACAGTTGTTTCCAGATATCTCATTTTTCATGTCATTCCCTCTGATTTTACTCGGAAAATACCATTTTTTAAACAATGCACCTGAATCTTCCAAGGTAGGCAAGTAACATTAAAATGTTTCAAACGAAAGTTGTAGGGTTTCAAGGTGGACATACGATGCATGCATTATTTTGAGTTTTCAACGTTATGCTTGCAAGCTGCAAGCATAAGGAGCTTTTTTTGAATGGCAAGCGCATTTTTCTCCCCAATAAAAGTTGTTCCTCTTGAAGAGTTGTTTTCAGATACGTCTTTTTCCATGTCATTACCTCTAATTTAACACAAAAAATGCAATGAAAATGAGTTCCATACTCGAAATGGAAATTCAGACTTTATTAGCGTGACTCAGGATGCACCACGTGGAAGTTAAGTCTGCTTTGCATCCCTTGCGCAAAAAAAAGAAAAAAATAGCGCGAACATGTAATAGGGAAGTTCTGAGAGTTTACAGGAGATGTTCAATGTTTCCACCATTAACTTGCAGGCATAACTCAATCCGATGATGGAAATTCTCAACAACCCTTCGAAGAACTTATGGAATTATGTTTGCGACAGCCTCCCTGATACGTCTCTGTAAATCTAATGCAGTCGTTGGTCGATTTGTGTAAACAACATCTTTAATGTAACCCCACAAATAGAAATCGAGAGGCGTCAGATCTAGTGATCGTGCAGGCCACGGAATGTAACCACCCCGACCAATCCAACGATTTGGGAAAGTGGTGTTCAGGTGATCTCTTACAACTCGAGCGAAATGAGGTGGAGCACCATACTGCTGCAACCACATTCTCTGTCGCGTCAGCAAGTTGACGTTCTCAGTTAGAACGGGCAACTGACCACGCCAGAATTCCAGATAATTCTGTCCGGTGTAAGTCCAATTGAAAAAATATGGGCCTACGACTTGTCCATCAACAACACCGCACCACACGTTTAGAGACCAACGATGCTGATGATCGTTGTGTTGAGTCCAGTGAGAATTGACCCTTGACCAATAATGATAATTGTGTCGATTTAATGACCCAGTACTCTGAAACGTTGTCTCGTCACTGAAGAAAACGTACTGAAATAAATCCGGATCTTCATTCAGTCTTTTCAAAGTCCAATTACAAAAATCAATACGATTCTGTTTGTCTTGTGCAGACAACGCTTGAGTCAACGTTATGTACGGGTGGTAGCGGCCAGATCGAAGAATTCTTCGGACTGTGCTCCGTGGTACTCCTAAATCCCGTTCAATTTCTCTCAAACTGATGTGAAGATTCATGTGAATCATAGCTTATACGGCGAGAGTTCATGGATCATTGGGATTGAAACCAGGTTCTCGTGGTTGCTGTCGTCGGAAAATTCTCCTTCTTCTACAATTTCTTTCTAGGTTTCGAATAACTACATCTGTAGGATGACGTAAACGATTACGGTATCGCTCTCGATATGTTCGAGCAGCATCTCAGTAAACTCCTCTACACTCTCCCAAAACGAGCAAAATATCAACTATGTCACTGGCTGAATACATCGCGGTGTGTTCAATTAAATGACAAGGATACAAACTCGATTCTTGTTGAATTGGGACTGATAAAAATAAGAGAATTTTCGGGGTTGTAGGAAAATTTTCTGTTGAGTGTTTACATTCAATGACTTTGATTGGTAAACAGATCAACGCAACAATTATCGACCACAAGGCGCACCAAGGATGTTTGAATTTTCACTTCGAGTATGGAGCTCATTTTCATTGCATTTTTGGCGTTAAATTAGAGGTAATGACATGGAAATGAGGTATCTGAAAACAACTCCTCAAGAGGAACAACTTTTATTGGGGAGAAAAATGCGGTTGCCATTTAAAAAAAAGCTCCTTGTGTTTGGTGCTTGCAAGCATAACGTTGAAAGCTCAAAATCATGCATGCATCGTATGTCCCTTTTGAAACCCGACAACTTTTGTCTGAAATATTTTTCTCTTACTTGCCTGCCTTAGAAGATATATAGGTGCTTTGTTTCAAATGGGCCACCCTGTATATTTCAACATATTGTTGCGTATCCCCCTTCGAACCCTTTCAATTGTCTGTAGTCTGAAGGATGTCAGAGATCCCCGTTGGTAACGACTGTCTTTTGGATAACATCAAGACTATTATTCTCTGGAGAGATCTCAATCAACACACATTGCTCTTGTATCCCTGCCCTTAAAATAATTGTTAATAAACCGCCCCAACCAATTAATTTCATTTGTGTGTGTTGTGACTTTATTCTCTGGACATAACATTGGTGTCAGAAGTGTTAAAAAGGACCTACGTGCAAAATGGATTAAAAAAAAAAAAAAAAAAAGTGAATAAGTGTCAAACCCTCCATGGCTCCCGACGGGAAGTAACCCTCCATCCTCCTGTGATTTGTGGACTACATAAATAAAAATAAGAAAAATAATAATAATCATAATAATAATAAAAAATAATAATAATAATTAATTTAAAAAAAAAAATGACAGACAGGGAGGAAAGAGGGAGAGACGCTGATCGAGAGACACCTTCTCGCTTTGGCCCTCTCAGTAGCGGTTTCCGTCCATTCTCAGCACCCAGTGGAGACGGATTTCAACAACCGGATGTAACAGCTCAATTCCAAGGTTTGAGAAATGATTTGAGAGGCCAATTCCAGCAGTATCAGGAAGAAACTCCGGCAAACATCCTCAACAACATCAGACAAAAACTTCACCAAGATTTAGAAGATCATCGACGTGTCGCCCGAGAAGAAATTGTTAATTTATTACGTAACCTACGACCAAATCCAGTACCTACAAATGTTCCTCAACATCATCCAGTGCATCCCAATGACCCTCGACCTACACCTGTACTTCCACATCCACCACAGTGCCCACCATGGATCCACGTTCCTCCATATCCACCACCAAGGAACCCACCAGATAACCCTCACAATAATTTTGCTCTTAATGCTAACGCTAATTTACCAATTGCTTTTAATTTACCCGATCAAAACCATTCACAAATCAAACCGGATACATATGACGGTACTCAACTTTGGTCACATTATTACATTCGTTTTGAAATTTCCGCAGAACATAATCGGTGGCCGGACGAGACTAAAGCTTCCCAATTATTAACGCGTCTTCGGGGTAAAGCTCAACTTATGTTGAATAAAATACCGGACAATGACAAGAAAAATTATCAAAAAATCACAGAAATTTTAGCTGAAAGATTCAATGAGAAACATCTCTCGCGAATGTATTACAACGAATTACAATCCCGAAAACAACGTAAAGACGAGAATTTCCAGACTTATTCAGAAGAAATTGATTGACTCTGTCATTTAGCCTATTCAGATTCCACTGAAGTTGAACACGATCGTGCTGCCTGTCTTGCATTCACAATAAAATTCAACACAAATAGAATTCACATTAAGATCTGAACGTCATGATACCTTACAAAGAGCAGTTGAACGAGCAACTGAACTCAAATCAATTTCTCACGTGGTCATTAACAAACGACAATCTCAAAATTCATTGAATCCTCGTTTACAAAATAATTATCGTGATTTTTCATCATATCGTGATAAAACAAATAATGGACCAAGAATTACTTTCTTTAAATGCAATCAAATTGGCCATTATGCCAATAGATGAGGGAAGTTTGATAACAATACACATCAGAATATCCCAAATAATTCTCACAATAATTCCTCACAACAGTTCAACCGGAATCGTCCCTATCATCATCCCTATCGCAATTTGAACAGCGGTAATAGGAATTTTAAGTCACAATTCACTACTGTTCAATCGTCAAATGGCAGCAGAAATTCAAATCAAAATAAATCTGCCAACATTAACATGAATTCGGAAAACTGAACAGAGTCGGTTCGTTGGGGGACGAATCGGCTCGATCAAATTCGAATATTTTTAAATGTTTTCAGAATAAAGGTAAAAATGAACGAGTAGTGATGGTGTGACCCTTTGCGGGTCGAACCAATAACTTCCCGACCAATACTCTCTTCAGTTTAAGGTCAACGCAAAAAAACCATAAAATATGAGAAATTCATGCAAATAAGTAGCAACTGCTGAATTAATTTGCCTAATATCCAATCAGAATCATGAAAGAAAAGAAAAACATTCATTTGCAAAACTCAATTTCTCTAATTTCCAATATATTCAATATTTATAATCCGTCAAACTTCAGATTAGAAAAAATCATGTGACGATTCTTGAAAAATTGTTATATCTCAAGAACTAATTGATCGATTGGGTAGATGGCGATGAGGGGGAGGGAGGGAAATTTATCTGATCGAATCGATCGAACAAAAAAATTGATAATTTGTTGACATTCAAAAAATTGCTTTTTTTAAATAACTCAATAACACAACAACCGCTGAGACGATTTCGTCCGGATTTCACTCAGTTCCAAGTTACTCAAAGACACATCGATTGCAAAAGAAAACATTTGAATTTCATTGTTTTCCGCAGAGAAATCGTCGATTTTGTAAAAAAAACGTCATTTTTTGTCATTTTTTTACAAGTTTTACTGAAATAACTCAAAAACCGCTGAGATGATCATGTTCATAATCTAATCAGGTTGAAACTACATGAAAACACATCGATTGAGAAAAAAAAAACTCAAATCGAACTATTAGTTTAAGAGAGAACGCGAGCCAAAATTTTGTTTACACATGCACACACACACACACACACATACACACAGATAAACATCTCTCCCAAAATGTCATGGAACGTTTTTAGTTTTAGTTTTGAGATCAGCTGAAATTTTCACTTTTGATTTTCGGACCCATTACAATAACTTCCCTCTAGGATCGGGAAGTTAAAAATTGATTCTCAATTTAATAAAGAATCTAACCCAACTCTGAAATTCCCAGCATTTCCATCGGATTTGGAAACGTGTAAAAAATGGGTACATGTCGTGGGGAATGAAGATCTTGTTTATCTCCTTCCAAAAACACTCAATAACTCAAGGTTCGTGTGCTCAGAACATTTTATTAGTACACAATATTCCAAACGTACAAAGAAAACGTTGAGTAGAAGTGCCATTCCCGACATATTTGATGAAAATGTTACTCCTCTCAGTGATCTCCTCATGGAACAGTTCCCTCAGAAGAAGGACCTGGTTCAACCTACACTCGACAATGTAGATATTGACACCATTAATCAATTAAGTAAGTTCATGATCAATGAATAATTCTACTAGTTAAGTGTCACATCTTTGGTAGTCACTGTTCATTTATCTCGAAAAAGCGTGATTGGAAGAGGAAATGTCACAAGACCAATTTTGTAGTTTAGTAAATTTCCAACGACTACTTTTCTCGATATTTCCTCCTAAATTCATGAATTAACAAGATATTTGAACATTTGAACACGTATTGAAATCGTCTAAGGATGTTTTTTTCTGTATAATACTTTGGTATTTTCAGAAACCAACTGACAATAATTTTTCTATTTCCAGAATCCACGAAACATTTGAATCAATCATCCAATATTCTTAAACAATCATCTCACAATGAGGTTGCAATGAAAGGTGAGAAAATATTACTTTCAAAAATCAGAATTCTATTCTTCAAAATAAAACAAGAATCTCCAAATTGATCACTTTTTTAATATATGAATGTTCCTGTTGCAGTTGATCCAGCAGAAATTATCCTATCACAATCGAGTGAAATTGCCAGTTCTCCCATTCGCAAGAAACCACGTATTTCAGGTGAATAAGAAAATCATTTTTGCTCCTATATTATTCCCTCTATTATTTTGATTTCAAGTCCTCGAATGGAAATAGGAATTGTTCATTTCTCAAATTCAGTGCTTGATATTTTTCCTCATCATGTGAATTCCTTGTTTACAGTTGAGCCAAATGTCCAGTCCTTCAATTCATCCGAAACCACATCTCCTAGGTAGGTAGAATAATCCTATTTGCCTTAATATAATTCCGATTGTAAGGCCTCCAATGGATCAATAATTTTTCCAACTATCCTATTGAGTGCTTGAAGTTCTTTTAAATCATTCATTCCTTTTCGACAGTTGATTCTAC
This sequence comes from Coelinius sp. EB29, assembly GCA_035578325.1. NCBI lineage: Eukaryota > Metazoa > Arthropoda > Insecta > Hymenoptera > Braconidae > Coelinius > Coelinius sp. EB29. The sequence goes on from JAOZGT010000006.1 coordinate 4,044,925, forward strand.
AGAAGAAGTTCCATCCCACTCGAGTAACGTATCCACTTGTCACACACCCAAAAGACGACGTATTTTAGGTAAATGAAATGATTGCTTCTGCTTTCTGTGATATCAAATTATGTGATTAATCGAACTGACCAGTTGAGATATCTATTCACAGACTTGAATGAACTTCAGCAGCAAATATTACCAATTCACATCAACGATGATAGCCATTGCACAGAATAATTACAAGTGGGAATTGAGGAAACTGACAAAATCGGTGAGTGTCCAAAGTGCTATACTAATTTTTCTGTCTATTTTCACTCCAATTGCCCATGTTTTCTAACATGGCAGTTAAGTTAAGAGTCAAACGGTCCGGAGGGGAAGCTTGGAGGTCGATTCATGAGTCAAATGTTCTGGGGGGCAGGTAGGAGGTCAATTCAAGAGTCAACTGGCGTAGGGTCGATGCTTAGAGGTCGATTCAAGAGTCAAATGCCGTAGGGTCGATGCTTGGGGGTCAAAAAAGAGTCAAATGGCTTAGAGTCGATGCTTGGAGATCAATGCAAGAGTCAAATGGTCTAGAGTCGATGCTTGGAGGTCAAAAAAGAGTCAAATGGCTTAGGGTCGATGGTTGGAGGTCGATTCAAGAGTCAAATGGCTTAGAGTCGATGGTTGGAGGTCGATTCAAGAGTCAAATGGCGAAGGGTCGATACTTAGAGGTCAATGCAAGAGTCAAATGTTCTGGGGCGAAGCTAGGAGGTCGATTCAACAGTCAAATGATGTAGAGTCGATGCTTGGAGGTCAATGCAAAAGTCAAATGTTCTGGGGGGAGGCTTGGAGGTCAATGCAAGGGTCAAATATTCAGGGGGGAGGCTAGGAGGTCGATTCAAGAGTCAAATGGCTTAGGGTCGATGCTTGGAGGTCAATGCAAGAGGCAAATGGCTTAGGGTTGATGCTTGGAGGTCAATGCAGGAGTCAAATGTTCTGGGGGGAGGCTTGGAGGTCGATTCAAGAGTCAAATGGTCTAGAATCAATGCTAGGAGGTCAATGCAAGAGTCAAATGTTCCGGGGGGAGACTTGGAGGTCGATTCAAGAGTCTAATGGCGTAGGGTCGATGCTTAGAGGCCAATGCAAGAATCAAATGGCTTAGAGTCGATGCCTGGAGGTCAATGCAAGAGGCAAATGGCTTAGGGTCGATGCTTGGAGGTCAATGCAAGAGTCAAATGTTCTGAGGGGAGGCTTGGAGGTCAATGCGAGAATCAAATGGCTTAGAATCGATGCTTGGAGGTCAATGCAAGAGTCAAATGGTCTAGAGTCGATGCTTGTAGGTCAATGCAGGAATTAAATGTTCTGGGGGGAGGCTTGAAGGTCGATTCAAGAGTCAAATGGCTGAGGTTCGATGCTTGGAGGTCAATGCAAGAGTCAAATGTTCTGAGGGGAGGCTTGGAGGTCAATGCGAGAATCAAATGGCTTAGAATCGATGCTTGGAGGTCAATGCAAGAGCCTAATGGTCTAGAGTCAATGCTAGGAGGTCAATGCAAGAGGCAAATGGCTTAGGGTCGATGCTTGGAGGTCAATGCAGGAGTCAAATGTTCTGGGGGGAGACTTGGAGGTCGATTCAAGAGTCAAATGGTCTAGAATCAATGCTAGGAGGTCAATGCAAGAGTCAAATGTTCCGGGGGGAGACTTGGAGGTCGATTCAAGAGTCAAATGGCGTAGGGTCGATGCTTAGAGGCCAATGCAAGAATCAAATGGCTTTGAGTCGATGCCTGGAGGTCAATGCAAGAGGCAAATGGCTTAGGGTCGATGCTTGGAGGTCAATGCATGAGTCAAATGTTCTGAGGGAAGGCCTGGAAGTCAATGCAAGAATCAAATGGCTTAGAATCGATGCTTGGAGGTCAATGCAAGAGTCAAATGGTCTAGAGTCGATGCTTCTAGATCAATGCAGGAATCAAATGTTCTGGGGGGAGGCTTGAAGGTCGATTCAAGAGTCAAATGGCTGAGGTTCGATGCTTGGAGGTCAATGCAAGAGTCAAATGTTCTGAGGGGAGGCTTGGAGGTCAATGCGAGAATCAAATGGCTTAGAATCGATGCTTGGAGGTCAATGCAAGAGCCTAATGGTCTAGAGTCAATGCTAGGAGGTCAATGCAAGAGTCAAATGTTCCGGGGGGAGACTTGGAGGGCGATTCAAGAGTCAAATGGCGTAGGGTCGATGCTTAGAGGTCAATGCAAGAATCAAATGGCTTAGAGTCGATGCTTGGGGGTCAAAAAAGAGTCAAATGGCTTAGAGTCGATGCTTGGAGATCAATGCAAGAGTCAAATGGTCTAGAGTCGATGCTTGGAGGTCAAAAAAGAGTCAAATGGCCTAGGGTCGATGGTTGGAGGTCGATTTAAGAGTCAAATGGCGTAGGGTCGATACTTGGAGGTCAATGCAAGAGTCAAATGTTCTGGGGGGAGGCTTGGAGGTCAATGCAAGAGTCGAATGTTCTGGGGCGAGGCTAGAAGGTCGATTCAACAGTCAAATGGCGTAGGGTCGATGCTTAGAGGCCAATGCAAGAGTCAAATGGCTTAGAGTCGATGCCTGGAGATCAATGCAAGAGGCAAATGGCTTAGGGTTGATGCTTGGAGGTCAATGCAAGCGTCAAATGTTCTGAGGGGAGGCTTGGAGGTCAATGCGAGAATCAAATGGCTTAGAATCGATGCTTGGAGGTCAATGCAAGAGTCAAATAGTCTAGAGTCGATGCTTGTAGGTCAATGCAAGAGGCAAATGGCTTAGGGTCGATGCTTGGAGGTCAATGCAGGAGTCAAATGTTCTGGGGGGAGGCTTGGAGGTCGATTCAAGAGTCAAATGGCGTAGGGTCGATGCTTAGAGGTCAATGCAAGAGTCAAATGTTCCGGGGGGAGACTTGGAGGTCGATTCAAGAGTCGAATGGTGTAGGGTCGATGCTTAGAGGTCAATGCAAGAGTCAAATGGTCTAGAGTCAATGCTTGTAGGTCAATGCGGGAGTTAAATGTTCTGGGGGGAGGCTTGGAGGTCGATTCAAGAGTCAAATGGCTTAGGGTCGATGCTTGGAGGTCAATGCAACAGACAAATGTTCTGAGGGGAGGCTTGGAGGTCAATGCGAGAATCAAATGGCTTAGAATCGATGCTTGGAGGTCAATGCAAGAGTCAAATAGTCTAGAGTCGATGCTTCGAGGTCAATGCAGGAGTCTAATGGTCTAGAGCCAATGCTAGGAGGTCAATGCAAGACTCAAATGTTCTGGGGGGACCCTTGGAGGTCGATTCAAGAGTTAAATGGCGTACGGTCGATGCTTGGAGGTCAATGCAAGAATCAAATGTTCCGGGGGGAGACTTGGAGGTCGATTCAAGAGTCACATGGCGTACGGTTGATGCTTGGAGGTCAATGCAAGAGTCAAATGGTCTAGAGTCGATGCTTGTAGGTCAATGCAGGAGTCAAATGTTCTGGGGGGAGGCTTGGAGGTCAATGCAAGAATCAAATGGCTTAGAATCGATGCTTCGAGGTCAATGCAGGAGTCAAATGTTTTGAGGGGAGACTTGGAGATCAATGCAAGAGTCTAATGGTCTAGAGCCAATGCTAGGAGGTCAATGCAACAGTCAAATGTTCTGGGGGGAGGCTAGGAGGTCGATTCAACAGTCAAATGATGTAGAGTCGATGCTTGGAGGTCAGATCAAGCCTCGAACGGTTCGGAATGTTTAACCCCTTAATTTTCGATAACCCTGAGATTTCCTATTGTTACGTCAAAAATGGGTTAATCCAACGAAAAGTGTGATAACGTTTCCAAAAAATAAACTTCGCCAATCAAATGTTTGAATGAGAGGAAAATATCTCAGATCACTAGATTCAAAATTGAATTTCTAGAACCTAGTTAATTGAAACGTAATCAATAAATAATCCATATAATTCCATAAATACCCATTAACTAACTCGTTCTTTTTTTAGCCTAACCTTGCGGTCAATAGCACGGATGGGAAGTAATTTTGTTCGGAAGGCACAAGGGTTAATTAAACAAATGGTTTCTATAACTGAGGTTTTATAATCTTGAAATCAATTAAGTTTACAATAATTGTGATGATTTTATAACTTATGTGAGTTACCTTTTTTGGTTACAATTGCGCAGATTTGGTTGTTAAATGAGTTTTATTATTCTTGGTATAAATGCAGTAAACTATCTATCAGTACAAGTTGATAATGAATCGCGAAAGATTCTATTCATTGAACGTAAGTCATGGGAGACTTGTTGGTTTCAATGAAATAAGTCATGAAAGACTTTTATCAAAATGAAGTTATGAAAACTCTATAGACATTCAAATTGAAATTGAATGTACATGTCCAAACTGTAGGACTGAGAAATTTCAGAGAACGGGTGTCTTTTTACTAATCAACTTGAACTGGAACTGCTTAACTGTCGTTAATTTCGTCTCGACTTCTAGCTGCGAACTGCGAACTGCAAACTAGAACTGAACTGAACTGGACTGCAACTGGCCGGTCTCCAAAAATGTCCCCTTTATATACTCTAGCTCTAGGCTACATCTACGTGAGATTCTCACACATCTAGGTGTGTCTTCTTGGTTGTATACGTTTTGGGAGTAGCCCTGTGATTGGTTTATTTGCCATTAAAGAGCATGAAATCATCATCCTGTTTTCCCAAGACATTCTTGGATTATAAATTCTATTATTCGACAAATTCCTCAACATGAATCACAGGAAATGGCCAAGGTTTTATAAGCTTTTCTCTTGTTGACCTTCCCGATTTCCTGTTGAATCGTCGTTTAGCCTGATTAAGTATTCTAAGTCCGTCCCATTGTACATCGGAATTTTTCGGCTTCCTCCCAAGTGTGCCACCAAGAGTGGGCGTGACTTAGAGGTTTTCCATCTACCTTACTCCAATAGAAACGGTCGATATTTGGGCCGCGAAAGCTAGATACACGTCTTTGTCCAATTCAACCTTGTCTTTCCTTTCTTTGTATTGTTTAGAGCGGGGATACCATACATCCGCTTCAAGTGGCACGCTAGATGACTATTTCTAATATTTTGTATGCTATACAAACATGAGTTCGTGAATCCACTAATTTTAGAAGAAAGAAATATTATCCATGTTTTAATATTTCTGGATACGCAACGAATAGAGCTTGACTCATTTAACCTTGATTCTAATATTCTAAATTCGTTTTTCTATTATCAACTTGTAATGATATTTATTTCGAAAATACATCTTTCTCCCTCCATAAATGATTATAATTCATTATCAACGCATTTTTTTATGGTCGTCTCTTTATCTATTTTCAATAATTTTTCTGGGTCATTTATTTATTATTCAATTCATAGATTTAGTCAATTAGGCCTTCATATTAGCTTTATTTCTTTGCGGAAATATTTAATTATTAATTATTTTATAATTGGAAAAATGTATGTTATTGACATTTTTCGACGGACGTCACACTATATTAATATATTGAAATCGATGTCTGGTGATTTTAACGTATGCAAATTTTATGTCTACAGATATAGATAAGGATTCACGGAGGCCACAGAAGATAAACAGATTTTTAGGGATATAAAAGAATAGATGTATGAGACACAATCTCTAATAAATAAATCGTGCCTTGAAATAAAATAATATTTCCATGCTCTTCGCTTGGATCCTAATACATTTTCCATGTACATATCCAAACAATCCTCCTGGATTTTTTCAACACATCCTTTTTTTTTTATCTGACATACATCGTCCCGCTGTATTTACGTTCCTTGCTATCAATAATATGATACTTTAATGTCAAGTAAAAAATTATAGCAGAAGCTCCGTGTTCCCTTGTATAATTCCATTACATTCCCATCTTTATTATGATTCACAATCCTCCTGGATTTTCCTTGATCATATCCGACTATTCCTTTCCCGTTCACTTGCAATTTTCTCAGGTATTCATACACATTGAGAGTATGAAATCATTCAATACGCAACTTGATTGGAGTAAATTAAATCAACTTCCATAACAGGTAATGAGCGCAAACATGGGCAATATTGAAACTATTGACAATACCTAATGTTGAGCATACATACCCATACCAATTGACAAACGGCAATCCTGGATTAGTGTATGGAGTATCTTCATTCAAACACTGGGTTGGTACAACGTTTTTTATTCATTGTGATCCTTTTCCCAGCAAAGCTAAACTCCGTAACAAAGATATTCGGCAAGTTTGATTGGAGTGGAAGGCTTCCTGATTTCCTGTACCCTAAAATTCATACGATTTTTTCTAAAACCGAATCAATCTTTTTTTCTCACCTTTTATGTGTGCAGATGTACCAGTTTTCTACTGATTCACTCACATTGTTGACTTGAGAGTTTGTTATCTAAACGCATTTAGCGGGTTACGACTGACAAGTAGCAACCCAGATCATGAATGAAAAGTACTCGCCCACGATATCCCCGGTTGCCTCTTTGATTGCAATGAATGCAGATTAATTATCTATTTTTCAGGTTACAACACACACACACACACACTGAAAAATGATATATATTTCCCAGGGAATATCCCTTGTTAATTTGAAGGGAAACAGCTTGTAGCTGAATGAATGTTAACATATTCTCTAGACCTAGAACAGTTAATTCCTTGGAATAAGAACTCAGTGTATTTCTTGGAATTCAACCATTGCAGGGATTTATTCCACGTTTTCTGGATTGTCTATTCTTAAAGTTCATGATAACGGAAATATGAGAACAAGTGACATTGCCTGGAAATACAACTTTTTTCTCAGTGCAGTGAATACTTTCTTGCATTTTGAGTTCGGCTAATCAAGGTCAAGTGTTCACTGGAACACGATACTGTCAGGATTGTTCCTGTTTGGGAACGTCTCTATCCACAGAGAAATTGAGCAGCAAAGTAGTGCCGGGATTAGTCATATTTTGCATCTCTGTTAATTTTCCATGAATCGTACAGATTAGCCAAAATCATAACGCAGCAAACCAAGCCTTGGAATACTCATTAACATTCGAAATCGATCGCATTTTTTCTTTACGGTTTCGTGTGTATCAGTAATTAAGATGAGTTTATTAAGTCTAAAGAGCTCCTGCTCCCCGTTTTCCGCTATGAAACAATTGGTAAACATCCGATAATTTCCAAGGTTTCTGAGTACTGACGAAATTACGAACGTTGAATGAACTAATATCTCCCATAGCAGAATGGAACATTTCTCATATGTCTGACAATTGCTTCATGTGACCAGGTCCTACACTTTTTCTTTTCAACATTTCCTTCTTCGTTTCGTGGCTTGGTCAATGATATCGCCATTACCATTAATGATTTTCTATTTAATCATTACCTTCCTCCTGTAGTTAGTCAATATAGGATGACTAACAAGAAGAGAATGGAAAATGCCGGATTGAGTGGAGAGCCGATAACTCCTCGTAAGAAGTAGATATTGAAGGTTATGACAACCCTGGAAGAAGAGTTACATAGGAAGATAAGAAAATTGCAGGATGAGAAAGACGCCCTCCAAAAAATCGCGTCAGATCACGAATATTCTAATCTCCTAACTCAAATTGAATCCATGACGCTGCGACAAATAGTTGAAGCCAATATACGCAATAAAGGGAGAAAACCACAAGGTCGTAGATGGACTATGAAGGATAAATTGACAGCTTTAGCTATTTTCAAACGAGGACCCAAAGCCTATCGTTTTCTATCTTTTCTAATTCCCCTACCTTCCACCAGACTTATAAGAAAATTATTAAAATGCATACCAATTGCTCCAGGTCTCAGTGATAATATGCTGCAGCATTTGAAGAAATGTGCCCAGAGAATGACGTCTCAGAATCAACAGTGTGTTCTCATGTTTGATGAGATGGCCTTGAAGAAAAGGTTGATTTATAATGACAGTACAAGAACTGTAGAAGGTTTTGAAGACTATGGTTGCAACCAACGAACTGGTAAAATGGCTGATCATGCATGGGTACTGATGCTTCAGGGAGTGGGTCGAACTAGATGGAAGCAACCAGTTGCTTTCTACTTCACAGAGGGTACAACGGACCAAAAAACGTTGAAGAGTATTTTGATTACAGTGATTGAAGCACTAGACGGGGCAGGACTCAATGTGGTTGCAACTGTGTGCGATCAGGGGTCTACCAACGTGGGAGCCTTAAATCAGCTACGGATTGACACCCACAGAGGGGATAAACCTACTGGCTGCTATTTCAAAATCAAGGACAAAAAAGTATTCATCATTTATGATGTTCTACATCTTTTCAAATGCATAAGGAACAATTTTATTGGTAACTTCTCATCGTGGATAAAAGCACATCCGAATTTTCAATATTCCAAGTATTCCGGAAGTTTTCTAAAATGGGGAGGAAACGTTGCACATTGGAAACATGTACTTCAAGCCTATTTCTTTGAGAGGAGGCGTGGTCTGGGGCTAAGGAAGCTGAAGAAAGAGTACCTATTTCCTGGTTCAAAATCAAAAATGAAAGTAAAAAATGCTGCTCAAACCCTGAGTCGATCCGTTTCGACTCTCATTCGTTGCATTGCCAAGATATCTGATGGTAAATATTTGGCAAGAGGTGAAGTTACAGCAAAAGTGATAGGAGAATTAGATGAAATGTTTGACTTTATGAATGGACCTGCGAATAGAAGAGATGAAAAGAAAGATCAGAGGATTCATGTTACTGCGTCGTCGAAGCATTTGGAGAAATGGGAATACTTTCAAAACTTAGTATCGGAGATGGAGTTCAAGGGATGGAACGGTAAGGGCCTGCAGGCTAGGTGCATCACCAGTCTTAAAATAACGCTCTCAACGTTGCAACATTTGTGGCTTCATCTAAAAGGTGAATTGGGATTTACCCAGTTAAACTTACGCCAATTAAACCAAGATGCTTTGGAGAACTTGTTCGGTGTCCTGCGTCAACTTGGAGTTACCAATCAGAATCTTACGATTTCTCATTTCATGGCAGGCTTCAAAACTATAATTGTCCAAGGCTTGTCGGCGCCGCATACAGAGGGAGCTAATTGTGAGAAGGATGGAGCTCATTTATTGACCAGTTTGAAGGAGTATATTGAAAGCCCTAATGAAGACTCCAGCAATGGCTCATTGATAACTTTAGATAGTATTTTTGATGAATCAACTGTGTAATGTCCAGAATTTCATAATATCTCAAAATTAATAAATAAGACAACAATACAAAATTTTGCTCCAGAATTCCAAAATTGACAAATTCTTTAGGCAACATATGCCGAAAGAATTCAGTACATCGATGTCAAAACCTCAAAATTCCACGTATGTCAGCAACATATGTCGACATCTCACCCACAAAAGAAACCCTGAGTGCAGCAGGTGATGAAAGGACAAATCGGGGTCATACCCAAAAACCAAGTGGGAAAAATCACGCCACAATTTCCACCAATCAAAAATCGATCCGTGGATACCCCCACGAATTCCAGCTCCCAAAATCAATGAAAATTAATTATCAGTCTGTACACAACCGCGGAGCAGTTAGCAAGCCTGGTGGAAATTGTTCACTTAATCGATCTGTCCTTTCGACCCTCCCAAGTTATAATCCGCAAGAGTCGGTATAACACGTGGTGACTATTGAACAAAAGTAGATAGTGATCGGGTGAATTGTTCAGGGATACACGTCCTTAAATCGAGAGCGGTGTCATTTCTTGCATTCAAAGAGATATCGTTAATTGTGAAGTGGGTGTGGACATTCTCACAATATAAACTTTTTCAAACATTTTCACGCATTTCTCCAGTGGAAGAAAGTTATTCAATCAGAAGTAATTATAATAGCCTCAGGAGTTTTCTTGTTGCTGGTAGTGAAAATCCTGTTGGATATACTCAAGGATCCACAACCTTAAAAACCTAGAAAATTAAACAGCTTCATCAATTAATGTGAGTAAACAGAAATAGAACTGTTCAAAATTTTTGTAATCTTCCAAATCATTCCAGGGATAGGGAAAACAATAGAATCCAATGTAAGGTAGACTCTGAACTTGTAAATTCAAAATCTTCTTGAGAAATTAAATGCAAACCAAGACCTCTTACTCATCTCTAAATCATTTGATCTAAAACCTGTCCAAAAACAAACCCTATCCCTACAACCACAACAATAGTACATATTCCAATAGAACTCCTTTCTATTTTGAATAAACTTGGAAATTTTAATAACAAACAGCAGGTAAGAGTATAAAACTAGCGTCGTCCAAATTAAAAATATTTATAATTTTAGCCTATATTTTGTGGGAGCAACCCCTACAAAATTGTCCTTCGACGCGTAATTTCTCCGGACATAACAACTGACCCTACGAAACAATCGACAGTATCCACTGCAAATCACATAACTAATGGGAATGTTCTCCACATTCTTGAAGATGACATTATCATAGATTTCGTGAAACTTGGTGAAAATGTACCAGGAATTGATGATGACGAGCTCTCCGGATTCACTCAACGTTCTCCCTCATTGATTGCATCACAGGCTGCAGAGGCAGTATTAGGGAAATCCGATTGCTCTAACTGTCGATCAGTATTTTATGACCTCAATATGCCCAGCCCTTCAACCTCTACTAAGACAGATGCACCCCTATCTCAAAATTTATTATCAATGGTTCGACAAGCAATTGATACCTTTGAGAGAGATATTATCCCCTGCATACATCAGGCAGACATTAAGACTACTTGTATTACCAGCATGATAATGAATTGCGATCTCTGGTGGATAACTTGTGAGACTCATGGACCTGCCTTGACCAATCGATTGCTGCAAGTACTTACGCAACGACTGATTCTGGATGAGTGCAAGAAGAGGAATGATGAGGTCAAACACATGGAGAATCCTTCTGCAAACGCGGCGAAAATAGCACAACAGAGCGGTCGAGCAAAGTGGTGAGTTTCCCTCCCTCTATCCCACTAAGTACGACATTGATGCCATTTTCTTATGAGTCATGAAGTTGCATCCACTCATCTAATGCTTAATCTCATGAATGAATAATTCATTCATTACCTGTACTATCTCTGCTCCGTAACCTAACAAGAAAAGACATACCCGTGTTTTCATGTAGATAAACTTCTAACCTCATCTGTATTATCTGTGACTCTTAAATCGACCTTGTTTCTGCCTCCTATCTAGACCGTTTGACTTATGAATCGACCTTCTAACCATTGACCCTAAGCCATTTGACTTCTGCATTGACCTCCAAGCATCGATTCTAAGCCATTTGACTCTAGAATCGACCTCCAAGCCTCCCCCCAGAATATATGACTCCTGCATTGACCTACAAACATCGACTCTAGACCATTTGCCTCTTGCATTGACCTTCAAGCATCGACCGTACGCCATTTGACTCTTGAATCGACCTCCAAGCCTCCCCCCAGAACATTTTACTCCTGCTTTGACCTCCAAGCATCGATTCTAAGCCATTTGATTCTCGCTTTGACCTCCAAGCCTCCCCCTAGAACATTTGACTCATGCATTGACCTCCAAGCATAGATTCTAAGCCATTTGACTCTTGAATCGACCTCCAAGTCTCCCCCCGGAACATTTGACTCTTGCATTGACCTCCAAGCATCGACCCTAAGCCATTTGCCTCTTGCATTGACCTCCAGGCATCGACTCTAAGCCATTTGATTCTTGTATTGACCTCCAAGCCTCCCCCCAGAACATTTGACTCCTGCATTGACCTCCAAGCATCGATTCTAAGCCATTTGACTCTTGAATCGATCTCCAAGTCTCCCCCCAGAACATTTGACTCCTGCATTGACCTCCAAGCATCGATTCTGAGCCATTTGACTCTTGAATCGACCGCCAAGTCTCCCCCCAGAACATTTGACTCCTGCATTGACCTCCAAGCATCGACCTTAAGCCATCTACCTCTTGCATTGACCTCTATTCCTCCCCCCAGAACATTTGACTCCTGCATTGACCACCAAGCATCGACTCTAGACCATTTGACTCTTGTATTGAGCTCCAAGCATTGACCCTACGCCATTTGACTCTTGAATCGACCTCCAAGCGTCCCCCCAGAACATTTGACTCTTGCATTGACCTCCTAGCATTAACTCTAGACCATTAGACTCTTGCAATGACCTCCAAGCCTCTCCCCAGAACATTTGCCTCCTGCATTGACCTACAAACATTGACTCTAGACCATTTGACTCTTGCATTGACCTTCAGGCTTACCCTTTTAGACTCTTGGACTCTTGAATTTATCTCCTAGCTTCTATCCTGTTTTGAATTATATCTTTTATATCCCTCGTGCCCGCTCTAACCTCGTTCTTTGCGGCCCTAGGGCCACTAACTGCTACCTATTGCCCTAGGGCCTCTCAGAACTCGGTTGGACGGGCCTCGTAACATAAAATAGCATATGTTACACGGCCCGATAAGTATTTTTACAACAAATGAGATCATAATCCGCGCCGAAGGCACGGAAGGGTGCCGAAGGCGCGGATTATGACATATTTGTCACAAAAATACTTATCGGCCCTTGTAACATAATCTACTATGAGCTTCTTCTGTAGACCGTTTGATTGTTACCTCGACCTTCTAGCCTTCTCCTCTGCCTAGCTTCTTTTTTCTCTCCTGTGGGCTTTTGTCTTTTCAACAATTAATTTTCTTTCAATCCTTGCATAAATTGAGGGATGCATTCTCACGTAATTATGCCACTATTCATTGTCCTGCAGAATATCAAGCCCCAAACGCGATGCATCGTGATGTTTTCTGAGGTATCGAATGGAGTTTAATAAGTGATCTATCGTGAATTGATTCCGCATGCCCATGCTCCTGAATGCCAATCCTGTTTTCAACAATCATCCGACATGAGTTATTGTCGAATGAACAAATTATTATGACAAATTTCAACCGATAAAAAACACTGTAGAATCCGAAATCTAAATAAATTTACATACAAATAATCAATTGAGTAATCTCGATTCATATGTACACTTCTAAAAGGTCATGAATGACCAACTGATTCGAAGATATGAAATAAGCTAAGTAATTTATCGAATTAAACATTCTTTATTAATATTATTTTCCGAATATTTAATCACTATTCTATCATGACGTATAAAAGAATTCAATAGAAAATCCTACCGAATTCGCTAGGAAATTCTATTGGATTTCTATTGAAAATTTTATTAGTTTATCACCGATTTCTATTGGAGAATTTTTCAATCGAGATACGCAGTAGCGTATCGGCCAAGTAACCATTTTTTAAATTTCCCGCTCGACTCAACTCGACTCGACTCAAATAAAAGTGGCCGACAGCTACCGCGTATCTATACACGAGACAACTACCCCCTCCACTACCTCCGTATATTAATATCTCCATAAAATGAGAATGGCACTGATTACGCGGAAACTAACGTCACTTTCATTATATAAATCGCCTATCGTCTTGCGATTAATATATTTATCATATTTTTCCGATGAGTATTTACGGAGATACAAAAATAAACAACGCGGATTTCTCGAAAATAATCAATTGAGATTATTTCGTCTCAGAATCAAGTTTGCAAGTTGGTAGTGGCGTGGAATTAGCCAAAAATGTTTACGTTGAAAATACAGCGCTGCGCATGCGCTGAGTGGCGAGTGATATTGAGGTTATTTTCCCTTGTTGTTGTAATTTACTTGTCAACTTGTCAATCAAACGGTGAGTGTTATAATACAACAGCAGTTGCCTAGAATTCAGTAAATTCCCATGAAGTTGCTATGGGTTAAGAGGATGGATATGTACTTTGAATTGATACACGTAAGCCAGAGGAATTGATTTACAAATCACTGGATCACTGGAATTTCTACGTGTATACTGTATTAATAATCGAATTATCTCTGTAATGGATCATCTGAAGCGAAAATTTTAAGAGACCTTTCCTGTAGATTATGAAATTTCCTACAAAAAAGGTCTCTTGACATTTTCTCTTAAAATCCTCAGTTTATCAAATAATCGTTACAAAAGTGACGAAAATTAAGAGAGAAAATCATTAATTAGTGGTTTATTTTAATGATTGTTCAGGAATAATTTGCTATTATTTAAAATAAACAGGTAAACACTCGTTGAATAATCCTCGAGTGTATTTAAACAATTAAATAATTGGATAAAAAAAATATCTGGCCCTCAAAGAGGTCGAATGCTTGAAGGATGATCCCAAACACCAGCCATTGACACATTCTCACGCCGACTCGAAGGTAAATCCACTCAAAAATCACTAATTGCTAATCCAAATCATAAAACGAGTAGTGATGGTGTGACCCTTTGCGGGTCGAACCGATAACTTCCCGACCAATACTCTCTTCAGTTTAGATTCAATGCGAAAAACCATAAAATCTGAGAAATTCATGCAAGTAAATAAACAACTGCTGAAATAATTTTGCCTAATACCCAATCAGAATCATGAAAGAGAAGAAAAACATTCATTTGCAAAACTCAATTTCTGTAATTTCCAATGTTTTCAATATTTAGAATTCACGAAATTTCAAATTAGGAAAAAAAATAATGTGATGATTTTTGAAAAATTGCTATATTTGACCGATTGGGTCGATGGCGAAGAGGAGGGGAGGGGGGATTATGTGATTGAATCGATCGAACAAAAAAAATTGTATATTTGTATATCAATTATAAAAAATTGATAATTTGTTGACATTCAAAAGATTGCATTTTATAAATAACTCAATAACCGCTGAGACAATTTTTTCCAAATTCCACTCAATTTTGAGTTACTCAAAAACGCATCGATTGCAATAAAAAACACTTAAATTCCATTGTTTTTCGCGCAGAAATCGTCGATTTTGTAAAAAAACGTCATTTTTTACGATTTTTTCACAAGTTTTACTGAAATAACTCAAAAACCGCTGAGACGATCATGTTCATAATTTAATCAGGTCTAAGCTACATAAAAACACATCGATTGAAAAAAAAAAACTCAAATCAGACCATTAGTTTAAAAGAAAACGCGAGCCAAAATTTTGTTTACACACACACACACACACACACACACACACACACACACACACACACACACACACACACACACACACACACACACACACACACACACACACACACACACACACACACACACACACACACACACACACACACACACACACACACACACACACACACACACACACACACACACACACACACACACACACACACACACACACACACACAAACATCTCTCCCAAAATGTCATGAAATGTTTCTAGGGGTCATAAAACGTGGAGATCAGGTGAAATTTCCATTTTCGATTTTCGGACCCATTACAATAACTTCCCTCTAGGATCGGGAAGTTAATAATTAATCTCAACCGTGAAATCTTCCTCAATAATGTATTTAACTCTGGAATTATTCATTTTAGGAGAAAATATCAAAAGACCTTTTTTAAGGCTGACAAAATTTCCCACAAAAAATGTCTTTTGATAAATTCTCTTAGAACCTCACGTTTCCCAGATAATTCAATAATTAATCAGAGAGAACTCCAAAAGGATCAATTCCTAAATTACCCTCACTTAATTATCTCAATTTATCTCCTAAACGAGTGACTTAATCCAAAAATCTCAAAAAACCTTTTTTGTAGCCTACAAAATTTCCTACAAAAAAGGTCTTTTGATATTTTCTCTTAAAATCCTCAGTTTCTCAGATAATCGTTACAAAAGTGATGAAAATGAAAGAGAGAAAATAATTAATTAGTGGTTTATTTTAATTGTTCAGGAATAATTGGTTATTCGAAACAAAGATGTAAACACTCGTCAAATAATCTTCGACTGTATTTAAACAATTAACTAATTGGATAAAAAAGATATCTGGGCCTCAAAAATGTCGAATGCTTGAAGGATGACACCAAACGCCAGCTATTGACACATTCTCACACCGACTCGAAGGTAAATCCACTCAAAAATCACGAATTACTGATTAAAATCATAAAATAATTAACCTCAACCGTGAAATCTTCCTCAATAATGCATTTAACTCTGGAATTATTCATTTTAGGAGAAAATATCAAAAGACCTTTTTTGATGCTGACAAAATTTCCCATAAAAAATGTTTCTTGATAAATTCTCTTAGAACGTCACGTTTCCCAGATAATTCAATAATTAATCAGAGAGAATTCCAACAGGACCAATTCCTAAATTACTCTCACTTAATTATCAATTTATCTCCTAATCGAGTGACTTAATCCGAAAATCTTAGAAGACCTTTTTTGTAGCCTACAAAATTTTCTACAAAAAAGGTCCTTTTTTATATCCCCCTAAACCCCCTCCTTCTCCAGATAATCTCCCCCCAAACTGAAGGAACCCATCTAACTGCTTTGAAAATCTTTCAGAACCTCATCAACATCTCTATCATCACCACCACCAACACCATCATCATGCCCCGTACAAGCAGCCTCGTAAACGCAACTCATCCCTCTCCACCCATGAGGAGAGTGACATGCTGATAAAAGACTTTCAATCAACGTCAAGCAAAAGCTCGTCTTCGTAAAATGGACTCAGACTTCGACATGGTGTTCAAAAGTTTTTCAAACCAAATGAGTAACTCTCTAAAATTCCCCCAGAGGCTCATAAATTGACACTTGGAGTTCTATCAATATTCCTGGAGGATCAGGACCAGGACTACGACGATGTTTCATCAACCAGTGAAGACATTTCACCCTTAATTCCCCCCTCAACAGTCAAGAATTCAAAATCTCTGAAGAGACACACAGCAGCTTCTGTGGACGATGGATATGTTACAGAAAGTGGGATTGGTCAGGAGAGGGTCTCAAGGGCTGACAAGGTCACATCAATGACCCAAAAGCCCAGAAATTCAAAATCATCATCCAGAACAACTGGGAGAGTCCAAAAATCGAGTGCATCGAGTGATAGAAGATCAAATTCACACTCGAGAGGGGTTTCCTCTAATATTCCTCAGTTGGATGCTGAGGCTCTCAGGCAACTGCAGATGTTGAAGGGACATATTGATAGGGTCATTGATACGCAGTAGTTTAGTTAATCAGTTTTAATTTGATTCGATGATGATAAATGGATTATTGATAGGTTTATGGATTTTTAGGAGATAAATTGATATTTTCTAAGAGTTTTGAGGATTGTAGGGGAGAGAGGAGTGAAGATGAGTGATGACTAATTATTTTTCAATTTTGTATTTTGTATTTTTGTCATTGTAATAAAGATGAATTCATTTTATAAATTTTTTGTTGGGTTTTTCATTTATTATTTAACAAATATCTCAGCAAAAATTGAATTTAAAGAAAAATCTCAAAAGACCTTTTTTGTAGAGAATGAAATTTAAACAAAAAAGGTCTGTTAACATTTTCATGTAAAACCACTAGTTCTCGAAATAATCGCAAAATAATGAATACGAAATTACAATTTTAGGATTATTTTTTTCAATTAAAAAGATTAAAATGATAAAACGATTGCAAAAACTCATAATCTATTGATTCATTTTTCCGATGAGTATTTATACGGAAATACAAAAATAAACAACGCAGACTTCTCGAAAATTCACAAAAATCGTATGACACAAAAAAAAATATTTTCCTCTCCAGCGCGGCCCACCAACTCCCCACGAGTAAAAAATCTTCTAACCTCATAACGACGGCCCAGGCAACATTTTTCCGTAATAATTTGCGCTTTGCCGAAGAGCAGTACGGAAGAAAGGATTCTCTTTATGGACTCATTTTGAAAAAACTACTGAAATCTTGAAAAAAAAACGAAAACGAAGTTTTCTTTTAAAAAAACGCCAAGTAACCATTTTTACGCGTATTTGATTATCTTCTGGGCATTTGAAAAAAAAAAACAAATGGACTAAAAAGCGCCAAGTCAGATATACTTACGAGAAAAAAATTAGTAGAGGCAGGACCAAGGTACTTGGCGCGGTTGACAAGATGAAGACGACGAGGCTCTCAGTAAGTACTGCTAAAATTGAATTGATCGAATGATGCTCAGCAGTGATTTTGACAATAGAAAAAAACCGCGCCAAGTCCCTTGGTCCTGCCTCTACTAATTTTTTTCTCGTAATTATATCTGACTTGGCGCTTTTTAGTCCATTTGTTTTTTTTTTTTCAAATGCCCAGAAGATAATCAAATACGCGTAAAAATGGTTACTTGGCGTTTTTTTAAAAGAAAACTTCGTTTTCGTTTTTTTTTTTCAAGATAGAAATATTCAATAGAACTTATGTCTATAGAAGAAAAATCAATAGAAATTTATTCTATTATACAATTTATTCTATCGCGATTTTGCAATAGAATTTTCTCGGCATAAATTTTTTTTTACTTGGATTTTTCAATGCACGATGAAAGAAAATACAATGTAAAAAATTTAAATGATTTATACCAAGAAAAATCGCAGTAAAATAAATTTTATAGAAAAATCAATCAATCAATTTCTGTTGATTTTCCTTCCATAGAAATAAGTTCCATTGAATATTCCTATTACAAACAATCTTCAATAGAACTCGGTGAAAAACTAATTTTAATAGAAATCCAAGAGCATTTCCTAACGAATTCGATAGGATTTTCTATTAAATTTTTTCATACGTGATTGCAGTGCTCCATACTCATTTGCGCATTCAAATGACATGGAAAAGGCCATGCTTCTCATTGGCTATTACAGTCTAGTGTTTTCTGCCGAAACTTTTTTATGTAATGTTGGTAGCGTTCCCACGTTCCGATCGGCACTCGACCAATCGCCGTGCAGCCAAATAAGAAAGCATTGGAGAGATACGGAGTTTCACCCCACTGAGAGTTACCACTTGTATGCCGGGGGCCTATTCTCGACGAGATCCGCCATCGATTTTCACGCGAACGTGGCTCCGTGGCGAATCTCAGGAGCGGGTGAGTATTCACGTGAACGATTGGGAGTTACGCGCGTATTGAATTTGTGTGTCGGTCATTTGGAGATAGAAATACCTCCAAAAATTATCAATTTTTTTAGTAATGTGAACAAAAATGTGAATATCATTGGAGGTTAAGTGTTCACGTGCGCATATCTTTAATAAATGAATGTAAAATGACCAAGAACACAAATTCAATACGCGCGTAACTCGCAATCATTCACGTGAACAGTCATTCGCTCTCAAGATTCACCACGGAGCCACGCTCGCGTGAAAATCGATGGCGGATCTCGTCGAGAATAGGCCCCCCGACCGTTGTCGCGTCTGTTTGGCGAGATTAATAAAGTTTATCTATTTAATATATTATTGTGCCATTTATTCATAACCACTCTCCCAGATTCCCTTCAGGTTATGGGCTGAGTTGTGTTATTAATACGAACGCTTCCGCTGCGCACAAAAGGTATAAAAAGTGATTAAAAATATAAAAAGAAAAATAGACGCTGAAGGTGAGAACTGGCGCGTGGCGTATTAGAAAAGTGTATTGCTGGCTTTTGGTGAGAGCTGGAAAAATAAATCAATTGGAAAATGGCAGACAACAAAAAATCAAAGAGATCTTACAATAAAATTAAGTAATAAAAATCATTTATTAAGTGATAAAAGTGGTGAGAAAAAGTGGCGTCGGTTGAGAAAAAAAATGTGGTGGCAAGATGGCGGTCGGGAATTAATTGTCCACAACGCCGATCTTGAAAAATGAAAAGAAAGAAAGGAGAGAAAAACAAAAATAAAGTCAATGAGTTTTGAAAAAATATAGAAAAAATTAAAGGAAATATTCGATGGTGAGAAAATATTCGATTAGGTGAGAAAAATGAAAAATAAAAGAAAATAAACTGAAAAATGAAAAACGACGCATGACAATTGAATGTCGGCAACGGTTCATGGCAACATGGGTCGAGTAAGGTACATGGGGAGACGCAACATGTGGTTGCGTGCGCAGCACGGGTGCGTCAGAGAGAGAAGAGACTGCAGTCCTATTAAATTGCTCGAGCAGGCGTGAAATAAATGGGATAGAGAGAGAAAGAAAATGGTGAGAAAAATAAAATTCTCTCTCTGCCATCCTCGTGTGTGTGTGCGTGACTCACTGGCGTAATAAAATAAAATACTAGTGCACAGGAGAGTTTATTAAATTGGGGATGCATCCGGGGGTTGAAAGGAGTGAAAATAAGGCGAGAATATTCAGGAGAATGAAATGAAATGTTAACATTTAAAATAAGCACTTATAAATGAATTTATTTCAGCTGATAAAGAACTTCTGAATGAAGTTTGGTTGTTTTTAATAAACAATCATCCTATCAGAGAGAGACATCAGGGAGAGACTGTAGGAGTCTCTACTGTTGAGAATACAGTATTTCTGGCGATTGATAGAGGAGAGGGATATCAATCTGGTGAGGAGAGAGAAAATTTAAAATATATGCGCTTTAATGCACATGTGACAGTAGGCTAGCATACGTCACATATTATTGTGCAGAAAAATAAACAAATCAAATAATTGCAATTATCAAATAGACTCAAACGAGTTAATCAGGGATTAAGTGTTTGTGTTCGACATTTTATGATCTGATTGGCTCGAGTGCACTTGGAGGAAGTCTTGTGTTCGGATTTCTGAAGAGTAAACTCAATCTCAAGTCTAGATATACTTGTGTTCGGTTGTCTGGATTTGGAATGGAGTACCCGGCAAAATAATAAAAATAAACAAGTAGTTGGATCTTTTTTTAAATAAGTGAGAGAGAATTTGAAGGAGATCAATGGAGAAGTCTGAAAGAACTGAGTGAAGAGTTATTGATTAGAAATGAGACATGGTATTTGCCAGGATACGGTCCAAAGAGTCGAGGGTCAACAGTGGCTATTATTGAGAGTGGGTTAAGAGGCGAGACAATGAAATATTTGAAAGTTGATAAGGCGAGGGCCACAGGCGAGACAGGTGAGGATGAGAATGTGAAAGAGGAAGGCGAGGATGAAGTTGACCAAAGTAAACAAATCTTACTTAAGCCCAAAATAATAGCAGATGAGAATGGAAATCTTAATTTAAAAATAATTAATGATTTAGATAAAACAACTACTGAGTCAGAGACTAAAAAGGGTGAGAAAACAATCACAGATGAGGAACAATTAACTATGTTAAAATGTATGGTGGAAAAGGTGTGCTCCACCAACATTATTTCAACTACGGCTGTATGTGATGGTCTGAATGAGAATGAACAGTGAAGAAAGAGAGAAAGATAAAAACGAAGTACTTGGATTGCTGAGTGAATCAGAGCAAAGACACAAAAGACAAATCGATGATTTGACGAGGGGGTTTCATGAGTATAGAGGTCGTGATGCTAGTGGAAGTCAGGTAAATATTGAAAATAGTGAGGTGAGGGTAGAGGATCGGTAAATCTGAAGGATGAAATTGAATGTATTGTTAATAATCGAATTAAAGTAATTAATCCAGTAAATTCAAATCAAGAACAGAAGTCAAATTCAGAAATTAGCTGGTGAATTGTCTAGTAAATTACAGATTGAACTCGTGAATAAAAAAATACTAACATAAAAAGAGATTATAAATTAGACAGTAAATTTAAGTATGGATATTTTTATGATTATCTTGAGTCTGAATTGAAAACTTATAAACTATTGCATATTATTGATGATAAAGTCAAGTCAGATGCTAATGAAGAAACTCTTGAAGATCAAAGACACAAAGTGAGGGAAATATTAATAAATCAGTTAGATAGAAGTTATCATCCTAAAGTTATCAAGATAAGTGATCCTAAGGAAATCTTAAAGAAATTGAAAAGTTTAAAAATGGCTGAGAACAATGTAACGTCTCATTCGGTGAGAAGAGAACTTTATAATATGCAGTACAATTCGAATAAAATGACAGCAGCTGAGTTTTGTGAAAAATTTGATGATAAAATTGCGATTTATGAGAATTCTCCTGACACTGAATCTCTATCAGAAAGTGAGAAGAAGGACGCATTTTACAATGCTATCATTGGTTCAGTTCCAAATCTTGCAATTATTGAAAATGTAACAAAAAAGGTCAAAGGTGTGAGCTTGACAATTGAAGAGTTGGAAATGAATATATTAGAAGAGGAAGCATCCTCTAAAAATAAAATTCCTATCAATGAAATTAAATCTGCAAATTTTTTACAGCTGAGAGGTCCAAGATGTTATTCGTGTCAGTTATATGGTCACAAGGGAAGTGAGTGTCTAAATCAAGGCAAAGGCTTTGCCTGTTACAAGTGATTTCAATTTGGAAATCACGAAGCAAAAGATTGTCCTCAAGGCAACAATGAGAAAGATGGTGGAGGCTCTGGTTACTTAAAACAAAGTTCAAGGTACAATTCCAGTTCACGTTATCATAATGTTAGAGGATATGGTAGAAGTAATTTTAGAGGTTCGAAGAGACCAATGAGAGGCGAGGCATATGGTCAGAATAAAAGAGGGAGATATGATAAAAGTCGGTTTACTTTTAAAAGAGGCGAGAATAAGTCAAATAAACCATTCAACAAATCCCTTAAACAATCCAATCCCGATAAAACTTCTGAGAGCAACAACTCCGGTCAAGGTAAGATTATTTCCAATTATCATCAATCAAACACTGAAACACTTCATGTTGAATGTCAACAATTAGACGGAAATAAGTTTCTATCAAAGTTTTTGGCAGATTCAGGTGCGACAGAACATTTGACAAATTCAAAAATAATATTTAAAACATTCGATGAGTCAGATCAAGGAATTATTAAATGTGCAAACAAAAATAAGTCAGCAGACTTAAAACCAGAGGGAGTAGGGAAAATTGAAATTGAATTGGCGAGTGGAAAATTTCTAGAAATTGATACTGTGATATTTGCAGAGGCTCTTAAAGCGAATTTGTTGTCATTGAGAAAGTTTGCTGAAATGGGTTTAGCCATTTATTTAGATGATAAAAAGATAGACATATTCGATCCGGTATCAAATGAACTCTTTATCTCGGGAATTTACAAAAGACCATATTGGATAATTGATCTCGAGATTAATAAAAATAATTCAGGCAACGAAAATACTTCAAAATATACAAAGAGGCGAGTTGTTGCTAACGCTGCTGATGTTACGGGCAAGCCAAATGAGGTGAGAAGATATCTTACTCGTAGTGTTACAGTAAATAAACAAAAAGAAACATTTAAGAAAATAAATCCTTTAGAGGAAGATAATGCTGTGGAAAAGAATAAAGAAATTGTGAATGAGATTGAGAGAGAAAAAAGATGTCAAAGAAAAGAGTCATGAGGCGAGTGATGAAAAGGTGAGAAGTAAAAAGATTATTGTTGAAAAGAAAGTTCCATATGAACAGTCAAACTTCGATATTACTATTTGGGACAGGAAGGTTCAGAATGTTAATGAGTTTTCGTTCGATCAAGATGCTGAAGTAGTGGTTGATGAAGATATTGATGAGTTTTTGATGTGTACAAGCGATGAAGGTAAAAATAAGATTGATAAAAACGCTATGCTATGGCACAGATGTTTTGGACATGCTTCAACGAGTTATCTCAAAGCATAACAGAGAAAATTTCCAAATAATAAAGAGTTAAATTCAGTGGTATTTAATGATGAGTTACTCAGAAATTGCGAAGTATGTTTGACATCTAAATTCAATAGATTACCATTTCCATCGGTACGTAGGCGAGCAACTGCACCTTTGCAAATTATTCATTCTGATGTCATGGGACCTATTTCTTCTATTTCTCATTCAAAGGGATATCGATTCATCTCCGTGTTTATTGACGATTATTCTAGATTTGCAATGGCCTATCCTATGAAAACTAAAAATGAAACAGGATACTGTCTTGAGATGTTTGTCAGAAGTGCTAGAAGTCTACTCGGTTACGATGGCAAAGTCTGTTATTTAAGATCAGATCAGGGTACAGAATTTACAGGAGGGTATATAGTTGATGTGTTGAAAAGATTAGGCGCGGAATTGCAATTGGCGTGTCCTGATACACCTGAACATAATGGTGTGTCTGAAAGATTTAATCAAACAATTCAGAAAAAGGTGAGATGTTATATGTTCGACTCTAAGTTGCCTCCGAGTATGTGGGATCTAAGGTTGTCAGCTTCTGTGTATGCATATAATCGTACTCCGCATAAGTCTAATGACATGATTACTCCTTTGGAAAAATTTGCACCTCATCATGATTTCAATATAAATCAAATTAAAATATTCGGATGTTTGAGTTATATCAAAATTCCTAGGAAAACCGGTCCTAAGTTTGGACCAGTAGGAACTCGTGTAGTTCTGGTAGGATATACTCCAACCGGTTACTTATTCTTGAAGCCTGAGCTAGGAAAATATTATGAAAGTCGTAATGTCAGGTTTAATGAGAAGTTGGTCTATAGAGATAAATACAAAATCAACGATATTAAAGATTTTCCTGAAACTGATCAAATTGAAGGCAAAGAAAAATAGTTTGTTCAGTTCAAAAAGGATACAGGTGAGATTGAGAACTTGTCAAAACCGGAGGGAGAGATCAAACGGAAAAGAGGTAGACCTAGGAAAGTAAAATCAGGACAGGAAGAAACGAAGAAAATGAAATTAATGAACGGTGAAGATAAATTAATAAACAATAGTTTTTCTGAGTTAGATATTGATGAGAATCTGAAAGCCAGTGTCTTCTTCACAAGTGTTATGAGTAATGAAGGTGAGTTCAAAGTAACACAGGAAGAAGATGAAGTTTTCCATGCATTGTTATCAAGTATAAATCAAGATCCATCAAATTATCAGGAAGCTATGAGAAGTACAGATAGAGTCTTTTGGTTACGCGCAATTGAAGATGAGTTGAGTTCTTTGTATAAAAATAAAGTCTGGAAAATTGTGAAAAGACTCAAGAAAATTATGAATGGGCAGAAATTGAATATTATAGATTCGAGGTGGGTTTTTTTTTTAAGTGTAAACATGAGGCGAATAAAACAATTAGATTCAAGGCGAGGCTGGTTATCAGAGGATTTAAGGACAAAAACATTTATGAATTGAGAGAAACTTATGCTCCAGTAGCTAAATTGCCTTTAGTCAGAGTAGTAATTGCGATCATTAATAAATATAATCTAGAAGTGTGTCAGCTAGATGTTAAAACTGTGTTTCTGAATGGTGTGATTGAAGAAGAAATATACATGGAAATTCCAGAAGGAACAGATCATACAGATAAAGATAGGCGAGAGAATGTATGTAAATTAGAAAGAGCGTTGTATGGACTTCGTATCAGTCCTAAAAGATGGAATGTAAGATTCACTGAAGTAGCCCTGAGTATGGGTTTACAAAATTCGGATTTAGAACCATGTTTATTCACTTGGCGAGATGAAGATAAATTTTTGATTTTATTGCTTTATGTAGATGACATTTTATTGGCAAGTAATGATAACGAGAAAATGTATGAAGTAAAACTAAATTGAGTAAGGAATTTGAAATGACGATTCTTGGAGAACCGAAAGAGTTTCTGAGTATTTCTATTAGGCGAGACAGAGAGAATCAGATTATTAGATTAAATCAGGAGAGTTACACTAAAAGGATTATGGCGAGATTCGGTTTTGATAATTTATATCCACAAAGAACACCTATGAATACCACACAAGCCGCTAATAAAGAAAAAAAATTGAGAGAGACTGAATATGACGATGAGAGATTAGAAAACACTGAAACGAAAGTAAATCTTCCTTATAGAGAAGCAGTAGATAGTCTCCTGTATCTGGCTGGTGCGACGAGGCCAGATATTTCATATGCTGTTAATGTAATAAGTAGGCATCAGGTAAATCCTACTGAACACGATTGGGCTATGGTTAAAAGAATCTTTAGGTATCTCAAAGGTACGACTGAGGTGGGCTTGAGGTATTTGGGTGATACGAATATCGTGAGTGGATATTCTGATGCTAGTTTCTCTGATTGTAAGAATTCTCTTACAACATGTGGATATTTGATCAGAGTGTTTGGAGATTCGATTATGTGGCGAACTCATAAGCAAACCTCTGTAGCTCTGTCTCCATGTGAGGCAGAATATGTAGCGATGAGCGAGGCGAGCCAAGACATGATGTCATTGTACAATTCATTGAGATTGATACTAGTTGATCCTCCCCTTCCAATGAATTTGTTTTGTGATAATAGAGCTGCTATTTCTAGTACTGAAACTGCAGGTGGAAATAAATTGAGACATATCGTAAAAACTAAATCTCATTACATTAAAGAATGTGTTAAGAGAAATTATATTAAGGTAAATTGGATTGGGTCTAGAGATCAGCTGGCTGATGTCTTCACGAAACCTTTGTCGTTTGAGGTTCATAAACGACTGATTGATAAATTAATGAATATAAATGGTTAATTCTTGTTGTGTTTCTGTTTGAACAGGAAATAAATAATGGCGAGTTCACTTGGAGAGGAAAAAGGCGAGATTTAAAATTGAAATTTATAACTGGTGAGATTGTAAAGGCGAGTAAAGTACCAAAGGAACCAGGGGAGAAGAAGACTGGTTAGTCTGTAAAGGATACAGTCAAACGGCGGGAGGGAGTGTTGGAATATTGGCGCCCTTAGGCAGTCTCCATTACCGACCGTACATGGTGGTTGACTAATTCACCACCGTGCCGTTGCGCCACTTACGTTTATAAAGTTATATGAGAGTTACCACTTGTGTGCCGACTGTTGTCGCGTCTGTTTGGCGAGATTAATAAAGTTTATCTATTTAATATATTATTGTGCCATTTATTCATAACCACTCTCCCAGAATCCCTTCATTTACATAATCTTTAGCTTATATTTTCTCGTTTATCATCAGCTAACCTCAAAGTAAATACAAAAAAATGTATTTTCTTCAAACACGAAGTTCTTTACTTAGGCCATATTATTTCCAAAGACGGAATTAAATGTTCTCCGGAAAAAACTTCATCCATTTCGGAATGGCCCATACCTCGAACTAAACGACAAGTCAGGAGTTTCCTCGGACTATGTTCCTATTATCGGAAATATGTGAAAGGTTTTGCTAGCATCGTTAAACCTTTACACATTCTAACAGAAGATAAAATCTTTTTTAAATGGACTTCCGACGCTCAAACTAGTTTTGATAAATTAAAGTCCGCCTTGACATCTCCACCTATTCGATCTACCCCAAGGGCTGATTGTGATTTCATTTTAGATACTGATGCTTCATTGTTCGCCCTTGGAGCAACTCTGTCTCAAATGCAAAACGGTGAGAAGGTCATTGCTTATTACAGCAAATGTTTAAATAAATCTGAGAAAAATTATTGCGTCACTCGTAGGGAACTTTTAGCGGTAGTCTCATCGGTTGAATATTTTTCTCATTATTTGCTAGGAAGAAAATTTCTGATTAGAACTGATCATGCAGCTTTGAAATGGCTTCTTTCATTCAAAAATCCTCAGGACCAAGTAGCTCGTTGGATTGAAATCTTATTCACTTATGATTTCCGCATAACTCATAGACCAGGTCACCTCCATGGCAATGCAGATGGTTTATCTAGACGTCTTTGTACTTGTAAGAAATGTAATAAATTCAATTTGCAAGAGGATGAAATGGAAAAACGCGTCTATCAAACTATTTGCATTGCTGACAATGATCATGATTGGCCCCATTTACAATCAGAGGATCCAACACTCCACAGGTTAATTGAATTAAAAAAATGTAATCAACGTCCTGAATGGCACGAAGTGTCTCACTTCGGTCCAGATATTAAAATCTATTTACTTTACTGGGATTCTCTAAAAATAAAAAGCGATATTCTTTGTGGTCAATGGGAATCTACTGACACGTCAAAAATTGTATACCAAATTGTTGTTCCTAAATCGAAAACTTCGGAAATTCTTAGAATTTCTCACTTTTCCCCTGTAGGTGCTCATTTCAAGGTCAACAAGATGTTGGATAATATTAGAAAACGATTCTATTGGTCCACTTGCAAATTCGACGTCGAAAATTGGTGCCGTAAATGTTCTATTTGCTTCAGTAGAGATGGTCCATCACATCGAGCGAAGGGAGAATTACAAATTTATAATGTTAGTTTTCCTTTCGAAAGAATTGCAGTTGATATTCTAGATCCTTTACCCAAAACATCAAAAGGGAATCGATTTATCCTCGTAATCACCGATTATTTTTCTCGCTGGCCTGAAGCAATACCACTACCCAATCATCAAGCAATCACCATTGCTGAAGCTCTGATCACTCACGTCATTTCACGTTTCGGGATACCCCTGGAAATACATTCTGATCAAGGAAGGGATTTTGAATCCTTAATTTTTAGTGAATTAATGAATCTCTTAGGCATTCACAAAACTCGTACAATTCCTCTGCATCCACAATCCAATGGTATGGTCGAACGATTGAATAGAACTATATTAAACTATCTTGCTAAATTCATAAATTACAATCAGAAATTCTGGGATAAATGGTTACCACTCTTCCTCCTTGCCTATCGTTCATCCAAACATCAAACGACACAATTCACCCCGGCAATGTTAATGTTTGGTAGAGAATTACGACTCCCCTCAGATTTACTCCAAGGTACACCTCCGCTTAATAACACTACCAATCATTTTGATTTACGTAATTACATCGATCAATTACAAGAGAGACTGGTGGAAACTCACCACCCAAAGTTAGAGAAAACTGGAGAATGAAAAGCGATAAAGTGAAATCCAAATTTGATCTGAAGTCTCACATGATTTACTTTACACTTGGACAGAAAGTCTGGCTCTTTGCCCCCAAAAGAGTCAAGGGTAAATGTCCAAAAATTCAGAGGAATTGGGAGAAAACATATGTAATTAAAGACAAGTTAAATGATGTAGTATACAGAATTCAGAAATTTCCAAAAGGGAAATTCAAGGTGGTACATGTTAATCGTCTCTGGCCAATGGACCATGATGATTGAGAATGCTTATTGTTTTTTTTTTTTTATTCCAGGAATAATCTTGATTCATGATTTTTCTTCTAGGCCTTATTTTTGTTTATCAGTGGTTAACTGATGTCTGTGGTTAACAGACTGGCCTTATTTTTGTTTATCAGTGGTTAACTGATGTCTGTGGTTAACAGACTGGCCTTATTTTTGTTTATCAGCGGTTAACTGATGTCTGTGGTTAGCAGACTGACCTTATTTTTGTTTATCTGTGGTTAACAGACTTACCTGAGTATTTCTTGTATTATTGTGTTTGTTTTGACAATGTAATTGAATGAGTGTGGGTGTTGAAGTAGATAGTTTTGTTTTTGCTTGATAATTGTAGAAATTTCGAAAGCTTTCGAAAATCATTAGCCATTTATTATGGACAAATTTGAATTTTTAGTAATTGCTTAAGCTGTAGTTGTTCAAATTGTATTTGGTTGAAAAGTAGTTGCTTTCGCTTTTGGTTGAATGAAATTCATATTTGAAGATTTTTCTAATTTGAGGATTTCTTTGTGTTGAGTTATTTACAGATGCTGGGACCAAAAATAAAATTTTTGTATGACTAATTTTGTTAATTTGAAGAAAAATAATTCGAGTCGAACACTGACACTCACACATCTTTGATGAATAAATTGTATGAGAATACATAATAATTTTTAACACAACATCATGAATGAATTGGAAAATTGTAGCAAACACTTTTGAGAAATTTATGATTGTATAGAATCAAACAAGTGTGTATGAATCGGGACTGTTCTTCAACGTTGATTTCTGGGAGGTTTTAGTTGAAAAACAGACTGGGGCCCTCCCTATGTGAGATCTTACAACAATTGAAGATTTCAACATTTTTAAACAATTTCTTTATCAACGTTCTAAAGTTGTAATACCTCAAATAGCCCCCGGTATGATTGCCGGGGCGGCAATCTTTTCGCGAAGGGGAGTAGTGTTGCGTATCCCCTTTCGAACCCTTTCAATTGTCTGTAGTCTGAAGGATGTCAGAGGTCCCCGTTGGTAACGACTGTCTTTTGGATAACATCAAGACTATTATTCTCTGGAGAGATCGCAATCAACACACATCGCTCTTGTATCCCTGCCCTTAAAATAATTGTTAATAAATCGCCTCAACCAATTAATTTCATTTGTGTGTGTTGTGACTTTATTCTCTGCACATAACAATATTTTTTTTTCACGCGGGACGAGGGAAGCCCGTGTGATAATTCCATGTTTATACTCACGATGTGCATATACATTGTGTGTATATATAGATGTGTATAAAGCATACTTGTTTAATCATCTTGTGGAGAAACAAACGTAAAAAAACATGAGTTTTATTTTGGGTGTATTTTAATCGTGTGGATAAATTCATGTGAAATTAACGCTGTGTAATAACTGCGTGTGCATAAAAATTTTGGAGGCCGAGTCCATGTATGCCA
Organism: Coelinius sp. EB29; assembly: GCA_035578325.1. Lineage (NCBI taxonomy): Eukaryota > Metazoa > Arthropoda > Insecta > Hymenoptera > Braconidae > Coelinius > Coelinius sp. EB29. Next base: position 4,075,131 of record JAOZGT010000006.1, read on the forward strand.
TAACTAATACCAACTATCTGACAAAATTGCAGATTTTTCGGAATAGTTTTTCTCGATTCATCATTCAATTTACGAAAAATTGTCCTCCAAGTGAATACTCGTACAGACGGATATTGGCTCTAAACTTCGTAGTTTTACGTTTCAGACGATTCTACATAATTTCCAGCCAAAATTAGAAAATGCAAAAATGGAACGATTGTAATGCTTCCATTCGGAAGCAAATAGAGCTCGGTTGTAGATACAGATCGTTTACTAGGGAAAAAACCCAATCTCTCTCGTGGTATCGACGAATACATAATATTACTCTAATCAATATCTCCAGAAACAATCAATCAAATTTTTTGATTGTCCGGAACTTTTCCACGAAATTCATACATTCCGCCTTAAGATACGGCGAAATATGGTTCGATAAAACCGTTTCCATTGATAAGAACTATCCATTAAAAATGAAATCTATTGATATTTGATTTTAATAAAGTGGAATTTGATGGATCAATTGAATGTTATTAATCTATAGTCAATACTAAAATTCCTACAAATAATTAAAAATTACACTACAAACAAACTTTCGATTTCCTCATATTTAACTTAAAATTGATAATTTCAGCTAGTAAAATACAGGAAGAAAACTCCCGTGTGGAAACCAAATATATGCATGCAGTCATATCTAGAATATATCTTATATATTGTTTTTTGGCCGATAATATATCTGAAATATATTTTAGATATTGTTAGTAGAGATATATGTCCCAACTTATACCTAACATATATCTGGCATACTGCATTTTTGGCCGAAATATAAGTGAATATAATTAAGATATATGTTTGCATATATATTCTTTCCGTGAGGGTTACCTTTTCAGAAGCGATTTCATCAAGCTTCAAGAAGTGCAATTCTTCAATATCCATGTCAGCCGTGAGCCTCAATAATTCACAAACTTGACGATAATGACAGTCCCACGGAAAATACCCCGGGTTATAACCCGTTATCGTATGAGCAGAGCGCAATTTCTGGAAAGAAAAACCTACACCAATTGCTGCAACTATTAGTCGGTTTCGATCATTGTTCTCCGGTATGCGTTTTTTCGGCATTTATGATTATTTATCGCACCCCCACTCCTTCTGAAGCCCCAGACGTGATACAATGCTATCGCTCAAACATTCTTTATCTTCTTCTGATGAACATGAACTCTAATAATAATTTTTGTGTGAATTGTCATTTGTTTGAAGAAAAAAATTATATGGCATACGCGTGCCATTTTGCTGCTCATCTCAATCGCAGAATATTTATAACGTCTATCATGGATTTAACCTGAAAATGATGAACTTTTTCTGTTTCTCATTTCTTTGTTTGATTTCCTACTCTCTTTGAATTTCTCGAGGCACGTCGGCTTCTGAAGCTATAGAAATATTCCTAATATCGGAGGGGTTATCTGGGGTGGGATCTCTAGGGCATTTTGGTGTGATTAATCTTTTTGCCTGAAGGGGGCTAACCGTGACGGAAATCTCAATAAAGTATTTCCCCTACACTTTCGTATTTAACGTTGCGTGTATTTTTGAAAGTGACAGTTCATCAGAGGACACTGGACAGAGCATATATATATTAATATCAAGTTGATCAAATCAATTTAAAAACGAGTAGTGCGGGTGTGACCCTTTACGGGTCGAACCAATAACTTCCCGACCAATCTCCTTTTCAGTTGAAATTTGAAACGAAATGAAAAAAGCTCCGGAAATTTCATGTTTAAATAACTAAACAACTGTTGAGGCAATTTTGTTCTTGATTCAGTCAGATTTAGTCTACACAAAGACGCATCGATTGCATGCAGAAAATTGCAAATTGCATCATTTATTCAGAAGAAAAAGAAGAATTTGTCAAAAAAAACCTCATTTTCGACGTTTTTTCGCATATTTTTTGCAAATAACTAAAAAACCGCTGAGGCGATCTTCTTCAAAAACTATTCAGTTCTAAGTTACATGAAGATGCATCAATTGAAAAAGAAACAAATCAAAGTGTACCGTTCGTTCAAGAGAAATCGTGTCCCAAAAAATTTTAGCGTCACATACACTCACACACACACACACACACACACACACACACACACACACACACACACACACACACACACACACACACACACACACACACACACACACACGCACGCACGCACGGACACACGCACGCACGGACACACACACGGACACACACACACACACACACACACGGACACACACACACGGACACACACACGTACACACAGACACACGGACACAGACGGGCGGACACAGACGGACACAGACAGACATGTGTCCAAAAACATCATAGAAAGATTTGAGGAGTCATGAAACGTGGAGATATCATAAAATTTCCACTCTCGATTTTTAGGGTCATTACAATAACTTCCACCCTTCGGGTCGGGAAGTTAAAAACAATGAATGTTGTGGGAGTATTTGGACTTGCAGCTATTTTAGCAGACGAGGAAAACGAAGATGAAGAAAGAATCATCAGAATTGCAGACTTGAGGCGACATAAAAGGGATGAATTTTAATAACCATATTTTTTTTAGATTTTGAGTACCCTAAGATTCTATGGAACTGGATCCTTTCAAGAGAGCATCGGCGACTTTTCATATACCTGTTGTTCATAGAGTACCATGAGTAAAATAATGAACAATGTCACTCTTGCAATTCTGACATTGCAAAACAATTAGGTGAAATTTCCTGTTGATCCTCAAGGATTACAGCGAATATCTGAAGCGTAAGAATTTATCCTGTCTCTTCAACATTAATTTGTACATAGATATTACAATCAAGACTGGAACTATAGGTTTGAAGGACACATTGGAATTGCGGAGTAATTGGTGCGATTGATTGCACTCACGTTACAATGAGAAGGCCTCATGTAGAAAAATGAAATTATCTTAATTATAATCGATACTATTTTCCATCAACATGTAAGTCACTTGTGACGACAAACTTTGAATAACATCAATTGACACATATCCCGGCACCACATGCAATTCTACAATTTGGAGAAATTCGTAAGTGAAACAGAGAATCGATAGGTTCATTGAAGAAGGCCAAGTGCAATACAATTTGATTAGTAAATCATTTATTCATTTTTTGAAGTGAAACTTCTTACGGGAGGGTCTTGAAATCCGGATCGGCAACCTTTTTCGGTGACGGAAATAGGTGGGGGTAATACGTAGTGTTGAGAGAGTGGGGGCCGTGTCTCGCTTGCCTCCGTGTATCGGGGAAGAGTGAGACGTACGACCTTCTCTCTCTCTAGCAGCCCGTAGTCATATTTACTATACGTTCAGGCGAAAAGCGATTAATTAGTTTTGAAAATTCTCCCTCTCCCGTCAACGAGAAAAAGAAAATTATCCTATCAAATGCACCCATGAAGCTTCACTTCTGTCGCGTGTCTTCACGACACACCATATTTTTTTCTCATAATCATGTGACAATCTATTGTGTCTATAAATCTTTGAGTGGTATTATTTCCCCAGTTGTGGAGTGATTCCAAGTTCCCCATCTTAATATTCTTCGTGATTGGTGTGGATTGAAAACATAATATTACAGGTGATTCTAGATATCCACTGCAACCATCACTTCTCACCCCAATTGCAAATGCTGAAGCAAACAGTCCCGAAGAGGCCTATGATAAATGTTTTACGCATATACTCGATCGATGAATTAAAGAGTGTTTAAGAATCTAGAGGGTCGATAATATAGAGACCATCAATGAGGAGATCGTTGGGTGGGGATGAACGACGATTGTTTATTTGCAGTTAATTAATTAATAATGCATCTACAAACGACGAAATTATGAAATTTTGAATCTACAAACGATTTCCGATGAAATGGACCCCTTTTTGGCATTAATTGAACAATTTTTTATTTTTTGTCGGCCAGCATCATGCCACAAATTAATTAATTAATTACAGCTAATTAGTGAGTCTACTAACGAAATTTTTGTCCGTACAATCAAGTACTAACGTTGTACAATCACCTACATAAGACCATTTTTCTAATTAGTGCATTTGTCGGCTAAGTACCTAGGGGTTTGTTTGTTAGGTTGTTTTGACGCGCAAAATCTCTCCCCAGGGGAGGGATCTCGAGGGCATTTTCACCGAGGAGGGATTACTAAAGAGGCTCAACCCCCATGTATTCCCTGTCCGGAGAAATTTTCTGAGTTTTTGTGCTGCCCTCTACTTACTCCTCTGGTATTGTGAGCGATGTCGATAAGGTCGACCCCAAAGAATAAATACAACTTCAATCAATATCAATTCCAATTGTAGAACGAAATATTCTTAAAAGGAGAATCTGACAAATATTGTCAACTTCTCCTAAATTTATGAGTTTTATTGTTAATACAATTTCGAAAAAATTCAATCAATTAAAATTGCCTCATCTCCTTTCACTAATTTTCTGGTATTTTTTGATGGATATGTCGAAATCAAAAAAATAATTAAATCAAAAAATTGGTGTTGCATCCTGTACATAGTCAAGATATATCCTGAATTTCTTCTGGTTTTTTTCCTTTACTTCCTCCTTCATAATGAGCCCAATCAAATAAGAACTTGTTTTGGGCTGAAATTGAAGATGATAGTGTGTGTATGGAAACTACACCATTCGATGTGGAAACAATAGTGTAAAATACATATCAATTTTTTGGGATTCCAGCATACCGGGAAATTGTTAAAAAAAATAAAAACTATTTTAAAAAATCGTCCGCCCGACATTTTTGCTTTACGCCGTCAGAACCACAACAGATACGCTAAAAATTCATAGGACTTAATTTGTAGAGCATTAAATTTTCTGCAAAAAAATCTTCGGGGGCATATTTCTTCCTAGAAACGTCAAGCTTCCAAGCGAGCATAACGTTTGAGCGCGGGAAAGCTGTTTTTCCGCCGCCTCCGTAAAGTCTATCTTAGTTGAAAAATGCAAATTACACAGGGAAAAGTCAAGAAAAAAAATCTGAAAACATTTCGGAGATATCTTGACTATCTGCAGGATGCTTCCACGTGAGGAAAATTTTTTAAAAATCATTTTCGAATTTTTAACCTCCCCAACTTTTTTATATTTTTTATTCTTCACCCAAAGTTTATCATATCATAATTTTTCATCTAGTCATCCGATTGAAATAGAAGAAATTCTAATTTTTCGTTGTCAAATATTTCAAATATTCTAGACTAGAAATTTGTGGCGAAGTATAGCAATATACTTTTATTACCTCAAGACATTCAACTTCCAGGAAAATCATTCTATTCAGTCAAAACAGCACTCAGAGTGAGAAGGATTATGAGGCCTTTTCTCACTTATAATAGATATCGATCGTTGTTGTGTCTATATTATTACCGAAGGATTGCTTTCAAATCGGAGCATCGAGTGGACTACAGGTATATTGTAGCAGCGGGGTGTTCGAACATCACAACGGGGTGTACTACCTTTGCAAACCAAAACTGTAAACAGCAATGAGAATGCAGAGTAACAGGGACAATAAATTTTCCCCACCGCAATTTTAATTATTGGGTGAAGACTTGATTGAACATTCGTTTATTGAAACTTATTTTTTTCCTCCGTCAATTTCTAAAAATATGTTCGAAGAAAAAGATGATCATCCATCAGATACTTCAATGAATGAATTTAATTTTCTTTTTGAATTTTCTGGAAATTTTTCTGGAAAAAGTAACATGAATATTCTTTTATTTTTCATGAAAGAGGGATCGGTCTTTGGGAAAGAAAATATTCGGGTATAAATATTGATTTTTGTAGTTGCGATTTATTGAAATTTTGTTACGTTGAATTGTATTGTTAGCCCTAAAAAGGGCTTTTGTGTTTTGAGAAAGGGTGGAAGAAAATTGTTGATGCCATGATAAAAACTATAGTTACCAATGGAAAATTAGAAATTTCTTTATGTCATTCGAGCTTAAACGCGGAATGTCCGTCTCACTTTCAACTCGTTTGCTAGCCATTTATTATCTTTATTAATTTTAATCTTCACCATGGAATAAGCCAACTTTTTTTCATGCTCATAACATTTAGACTCTTCGTTGAACCAATTGGGATATTTAATCTGTACACCATTAACTATTTCCGGAAATAAATGATCTAAAATTTTATAATAACCACGGATTTTTGGGTACAATTCGTCGAAGATGGCTGTCATTATTTTGAAAACGTTTCCGAATTCCTCAGAAGGAGCGGTTAAACTTCCGAAATCGTTTTCCACGACGCTATCAAAAGCCCGTAAAAATATCAAAGTTTCGGCTGGGTCCATCATATGAGTATCTTTCTTCAGAAATCTCTTTATACAGAATTCACAACCAGTCCTTTTAATACACGCGTTGGCAACAACTCCCCCAAAATATTTTATTGCACATGATTCAAGTGGAGCGATCCTAATTTCGGCTGTATCTACAATCTCTTCCACGTCAGCCTGTTCGATAATTTCGGCAACCTCGCGATTTGAATGATTAATTTTACTCTCTAGTCCATTGTTTTCTGTACTCGTGTATCGTCGATCTAAAAGTGTAGATTGTTCATCATCAAGGCAATTTGAAGTTTTAGGTGGTTTTTCAATATTAGAGACGATGATTTTTTGTAAAATAGTTCGGTATTGATAAGCGGTGGGCTTTGGATTATATGAACCCCCGTACATTTTAATAATTGAAAGTAAGTTCTCGATTGCATCAGAATTTAATCTGGAAGTTAAAAGAAATCGATAGTTTTCGATTCGTAGATCCTCCCATAATTGTAAAACTGAACTCAACGTTAATTCCAAGCCCACAAAACACGGAGGCCGACACAGTCCTCTCGGGGTCATGGTCCGCCACGACTTACATTTATCACGCATTCTTCTAATATTTTCCAAGGGTCCCCGGTGTAAAACAGATATCGCGCATTTATGAGGATTAGAATTATTCGCGTGAATACTGTTCAAATTATCAAATAAATCATTGAGCTCAGAGATGAAAATGGCTGTATTGTCAACAGTTTCCGATTTTATTTGGCCGAGAGAAGATGCTGCTTGAAGCGCATAAGAAACGGAACGACTAAATACCTGCAGAGCTAAGCGACCTTTCATCCGATCTAGACAAATAGGCTCTACGTGTTTATGACTCAGTTTGACTGCTACGCGTGTATGCTTATTTCGCTCTAGCCTGTGCAATTCGCGTATATCATTCCATGATACGTATTTATCCGCGTCCTCTTCATTATTTTCATTTTTAGTTTTTAATATGTAAAAATCATAATCTAACCACTGATTGCGAATACTTTTGAATAAGTGAGGGATATCGTACAAAAGGAATATTTTGAAGCCATCATGAAAAAAAAAGGTTGGTTTGTAGTGGCATTACTAGAGAAAAAACCCCGAAAATTGGCACCGTGATCGAAAATTATCGCTCTTACTTTTAGGCCTGTGGCAAGGACTTCTAATAAAACTCGCTTTATGAGCTGAAGAAGTGTACCGACTTTAACACCAGAACTACTTAAAAAAAAGGAAACTGGTTGCTTCCAATTACTGAAAGCCCTTGAATCATGAACTGCACTACACTTTTAGCGGATTTATTCGAGTGCCTTGCAAAATCGAAATCTTCGAACCCATCGTTTTTCTGCAATTTTTCATTGAACACGAAACTTGTATTAATTTTTGTCTCATCAAAAATCAACGTACATTCACGTTCGATTGGATCCATAAAACTGGCTTTGAGCTTCAATTTTTCGAACACTGATGAACAAATACCCGGCCAAATTTCGATTTCGTTAAACCACACTCTGATAATAGTGGGAGAAGGAAGGATAAATTCAAATTTCACACGCAATTTCTCATATAAGCTCGGAGAAGTAAAATGCATTGAAGTCGCCAGTTTTCGCTCATCGTCCGTGAATGGAGTAGATGGTTGATGAAACAGCTGCGTGATTAAAAAAGTATACACGAAACCGGTAACACGTTTTGCGATAGATTTTTTTAAAATATTATCGGGTAAATCGCCGGAATCGATGCGCTCGCGATATCTCTGTTCAGATTTTCTTTGCGCATCGGCTGTGAGTGCTAATTTACATTTCTGTTCCACTAATTGGCGAATCGTCCTATCCTGTTTCATTATTATTTGATTTAACTCGTAATTCTTATCCCGTAACGCGTCAATACTCTTACTCGTATTTAAATCAGATGAAATATTGCCTCTATCGCCCTGATTATTAATTAAACTGGCATTCAATTGGAAACTTTTTGGTACCGCTCCCGCTATCAAACGCTTGGTACATTTATTGAACTCACTCGAATTGAAATGTTGACTACAAATATGATAATTTTTTATGACACTTTTTTTTCGCTGGTGGCTCACCATCAACTCCTCGATTATCCATAATGAAACTCGTAACTTCAGTTGGTACAAAGGAATTTTATCAAACACCACTTTTCTCACAATGTTTGTCAACACGAAATTTCTCTGTAGAACTCGATCAGTGATTCTCAAGACTCAAACAGAAAATGAGTTTCTTTCTTCAAGTGAGTCGGTTTAAATGCAATGCTGGGAAGCCATAAAATTTTGACACTATTATAGGACACAGGTAACTGACCCTATCATAAAACCTTTTCATGTCTTCAAGTATCCAAGTTTTTCTTGCCAATTAAATTCATTTCATACTATTACTCCCACAGTGACATGACTACTACAACTACTGCTATTACTACTAACTATTATGAGGACGTTCATCAATGAAAATAATATCATTGCCCTTTTTATCTCCACATATTTATATGTATATATATATATATATATATAAATATATATATTCATACTTATTTATATATTATATTTTATAATATAATATATTTATATTTTATATATACTTTTTTTAGAATTTTTGTTTTGTCCAAAAAGTTAAAAGTTGCTCGACTGAAAATGAACGAATTATTAATTATGCCTTATCTTTTTTTCCGTGTCTTCATCATTTACTGAGAATTAGCAGGTAAAAGATTTGCCTAGTTTGAGGGCACACGGGATGCGAGGCAGCCTGCAACTGATGATTTTCTCATCAATAAATATCTCCGTAAATAATGTAGATAGGAAAAAAATCGGTAGGACATGATTTGTCCAGTTTCGAGAGAGTAACATTTTTGTGAAGTGAAGGTGAAGAGATATTGGTTGCGAGAAGAATAGAGATTATTTCTGAACATTATTGCAAAGAGAGCAGAAAAAAAAAATATGGAAAAATAATAGTTATTATTTTCAGTGCAGTAATGATTGAATAAGATTGATATTGATCAAAAGGAATCTTGAACTTTTATATCGGTCAATTGAAATACTCTCAGGTTCAATATTCGATTATAAAATAAAGTAATTAGTCATGAAGAGGAGAGCAATCTCTAATACGGGTTTGAATACGAATGCCAACGCGTTGAGCAAACTGAACATTTACCGACGGTGCCTTCCTAAAACTCGAAGGGTAATGCAGTCCACTGCAAACCTTCACCTAATTCACCTTACAATTCTCCGGACAGAAAAGCTCATAAGGCTGAGCCTCTTTAGTAATCCCTTCTCGGTGAAATGCCCTGAGAATCCCACCCCTGTGCACCAGAATTCTGGTCGGTCAAACAGTGTCGGCATAGAAGGGACTAAATTCGTTTTACCCGCAGTTGATTCAAATTTTTAGATTCAATTAAATTTAAGAGATGGCATCATTTACTCCATTATGACATGAACACCCGCCGGGCAGTGGTTGTCATCTCAATGTAATCTGCTATTCGAATGGCATGCTAATGCATGCATAATACCAATCATTAGAGTACTTTTGACACACGGAAATTGATGTAATTTATATTGGTATATTGATATATTATTTAATATAAGTAATATAATATAATAACTGGGTAAAACCGGCAGTTTGGCGCAGTGGGTTCATCAATAACTCACACGCGGCGGACTCGGGTTCAATTCCCACCGGTTACACTAGTGAGATACTAACTAGTATAAAAAGTCTTGTTTCAGGGGGCAGAACAGGTGGGAACAAACCGTAAAAACCCGAAAGGGTTGTCACGAGGTCCAGGACCTGTGAGTAAGTTAATTTCACTAAGAATAGGAAATTATCATTAATTAAAAAGTTATAAAGGGGCCACTCTACTTTCTTCCCTTTTACAAGAGTAAATTTAGAATTAAAAGAAATGTAAGATCAATGTTAAACATCAAGAAGATGACCCGGAGCACAGGAGAGTCTATCAACATCCACCAACATCAGCCGGATGAACATAAACACACTTCTAACCAACAATAGTTGAAGTGACAGCTGGACCAGTCGATTAGAATGAGGTCGATAAGCCCGGAACCTAATCTATTGACCTAATTTACCACTAGATCCGTCAGAAGAAAATGGATTTATCGAGTGGCGTGATAATACAAAATGGAGCATGGGAATAAAATACAACCAGAGGAATGAATCTGAACCCAAGTCAACCATATTGGATTCACTCTGATTTTTGCTGTCGTCACGACCAAATCGTGGTGACACGTTAAATCAATTATTTTACCAATTATTTAGCATTTATCACTAAATCAGTGATAAGTGCATTTGTCACAGTCAGTGACTTGTGAAACATATATATATTCTTCTGAGAGATAGAAGACACTTGGTCAATCCCAGAGAGGAAAATCACAAGAGAGAAAAGACCCGAGTGGAAATTGTGGTAAGGCTATGCTCAGTCACTGATCAGGACCTTACTCAGGTACCTGATCAGGCATGTAACGCCTCTGACCGAGATTTTCCACTCGGGTTTCACCGCCCCCACCATAGGCAAATATTATAAATTAAAATTTTTGAGAGAAAAAATTCAACCGTTCCTAGCCGGGTATCGAACCCGGGACCTCCCAGTATCGCGCCGGGTGCTCTTACCATCTGAGCTAACAGGACACTTGTGAATTCCCTGTCTCAATCAACCTTACACCCGAGTGGAAATTGTGGTAAGGCTATGCTCAGTCACTGATCAGGACCTTACTCAGGTACCTGATCGAGCATGTAACGCCTCTGACCGAGATTTTCCACTCGGGGAGGTTACCCGAAGCTCAAATAAAATCACTGTCCACGTGAGTACCATCAAGGTTATACATACTGCGTTGTTGAGTGTTGGCGATTTACGGATCAGGCTCTATGCATCTAATTTGATAACTGAGCATAGAAGAATATTTAGACAAATGAATACTATTTGGAATAATAAGAGATAAATCATTACATCAAAATTAAGTCCATAAAGACGATCAGTGGTGAATTGGGCTTCTCCTCATTCAACCCCGCACCCAAGGTCAAGGTCATTAACATATGTTGTATTGGAAGAATAATCTAGAAGGAAGTTCTTCAACCATGGAATTTACGTGAAGGACGTCTGAATCCACAAATATTCATATGTTAATATTAATATGTGTTTCATATGTTTTTATTTATATGTTATTAATATCTTTTCTACTCAATTATCTAGTATTATTAATTTCAATTATATCCCAAGTCATAATCGAAAATTTACCCGGATATTATTTAATATTTTTGTTTTCTTTTTCTTTTGTTTCTTTGCAAATTAAAACTTATTTCAATAGTGAGAATGAATGCTGAGTGGTATTTTATCAGACGTGATAAAATACAAAATTACCCAAAAGTGTATTGAATAAGGGTTGAGCCACAGAGGCATAAATAAATTCAGACATATACAAATTGATATTTACCAAATTAATCTTTCCTCGAATTTGACAATTTTACTCCAATTCAATTGATAATAATAGACCTGAGAATCATTCCAGAATCGATAGATACAATATTAAACTCATAATAAAAGCCCGAATAACTATTAAAAATACAAGAGCCCGAACAACCTAACAATTAACATTATTGAATATCCAAAACAAGGCAGCCCAGGTAATTATTATTTTCATTAATTGACAGTAAATGGAATCATCTGGTACCCAGATAAGGGAAAATTGCTAACGCGAAAAGACTCATATGTGGAGCAAAGTTCCTGTAAATAATTCAACAGAAATTTAGTATCAATCGTCGTAATTTAAGTAATGGTTCCATTTACAACGTCACAGGGTATACGGAAGGAAAAAACATTAGTTATAATAACTAGGTGAGCGTTGTTGGTCGCTTGCGAGCTCGCTCCCATAGTGGATGTGACCCGATCGGGCCACACAAAAAACTTCCCGGTTTGGCTATTTGACCCATCAATTTGATGAGACTAATTATTGAACAAAAAAATAGTTGATTCAATGAAAAGAAAAATAATAATAACAAATACAATGATACTAACAATGATGATAATACCACCGATCATTACTGTTATTATTATTTTCTTATAGTTTTTCCCTTCCAGTTGTGGAAGTTCAATCGAAACTCCCCCGACCAGACGACGGCAATAAGTGCGTACGGCGCGGACGTAAATTTTGCCATCTCTCTCGCAACAGGGGTGTCAGAGGTGTTCCGACAAAGTCTTTTGTTAAGGGATGATACGTGAAAATGTTTCGAACAAAATTTGTAAAGAATTCGAAGATTATGATTATGGGAGGAAAAAAATAAAATTTTGATCAATTAAATCAAAAGTTATTGTCAATGTTAAGTTGTAATTTTTGAAAAAAACGATTTCACAGGGGGTGAAAAAATTTAAAATCGAAGCTAGGAATATTTCAATTTATTTGAAGAGGAAAAAACATTCAAAAATATTGTTTTCATATTTTTTATAATTTTCTGCTTGCCACAGATCTTTGGATGGCTCTGGAGGATGAACGGTGGGAAATAGCGGTAAAGTGTCAGGGACCTTGTTTCGAAATCTTTCTCAGTACAATTAAATCAAATTTATTTTGAAACCGATCAACTTTTGTCATTTTATTGAGGACAATAAAGAATAAATGTAATGAATAAATTTTCGAGGAAAAATTGAAATCTTTGCAGAATTTCTGTACCCCCAGCAGTCTTACTATACAAGAACTCTGAATAGTGACCATAGGTTGGTACCTCAGTTGCCCGAATTTTACGAACTATATTCTACAATTCTACAATATATTCTAGTTCTCTGAAAAGAATCGTTGAAACGTCACTCCACTGATCCTTATACCCGCCCTCTTCGTTACTCTGAAGACGTGATTCACTCCACGCGGAGACTCCAACTGTCCTTATGATTAAGGTCAAGAAAATCCTGACCAGTCAGTCACATTACTCAAGGTTTATCTATCAGATCGAAGATTCCGAACCTCACCACTCAGAAATTAACCCTTGTCAAAGGAAATGCATTTTTCTCCACCTCACTTCTAATCCAAAATTCATCGAAACAACAACTCCTCTGAAATTGTGCATGTGTGAGAATCATTGTGATATTTGCTATTCATTCGATCTAATTAAAAAATTCAAAGATTCTCGATACAATATACAATAATGACGGTTCAAAGTCATCCCCCCAAATGGATCTTACCCCTCAGCATGTATGGCATAAGTCACAGTCGTTGGAATGCAGAGTTTCTCACTATCTCGATATCTTGAGCAAATGGAAATGTATGTTATATGGATAGGATGGAAATAATTGAATGACTGATTCAATGGCAATAATTGGAAAAATTACCGCTTATCAAGATACGCGGTAGCGTATCGGCCAAGTCAATTTTTCGAAATCTCCGCATCTCCGAAAATCACGTTATGGTTTTAAACAAATGATTTATTTAATTCGGTTGACCTTAAGGGGACCTCAGAGTCGATCGGACCGTAACTAGTTAAAACAGGAAGAAAATCACAAGAATAAGGGAAAGATTTTCCTCAATAGTAGGGATCCGATTGCGTGGAATTAGGTACTAAAGTACGAAAATGGTGGTACAACGCTATAGTCGAAAGAGAAAGTTACGCAGGTAGAAAAGATGAGTAATACCCCTTTAACCCTAGATTGGTCGCGCTTTGCGACCTAACGATTTTGGTCGCCTCATGAGCGATTCGCGGCGGTGCTATTTAGGCCAAAACGTTGCCTAATTCACTCTACACTGGTCGGGCGCGTTGAGTGAGTTTCGGCAACGTCGCAAGACGAGTGATTTCATTTAACATGGAAAAAATCTTCTCAGCTCCTGGGATTAATTATATTACTCCACGAATTGCGTAAAATATGAGTTGAAAAAAATATGATAATATGTTAAAGGTTCCAATTGACAAATACAATTTTTTTCAGAATTTTCCGCTTGAACAGTCAGCGGAAAAAAGATAAAAACGGCGCGACGCGGCGAATCCCTCATAGCTTGGCCAATCAACGTAGAAATGAGTCATCGATGCATTTTATACTATAAGAAGAAAGACTAATTCTACTGAATATAATAGGTATATCAATAAGTAGGAATAAATATGAATTCAAGTTTCTACTTTAGTACACTCCCAGTCCCATTTCATTGGATTATAGAGTATACAGGGTAGTCTCTTGTTACGGATGAGCATAGCATTGATGTATACCAGGAAGATTTTGGTCACTGGACTAATAGCATCCATCATCCGACCAACAAGACCACTAGTGACTCGTGCTGTCTGACTTCACAGCTGATGGGTCGCGATCTGTGACAATCGGAGGAAAATAATTATTTTAAAAATTTACGCCTGTCAACAGTAAATTGAGAGGTCCCCTCCTGGGTTATAAGCATTTTTCAATTTCTGTTAACAATTACCTCACTTGCAAATAAGTCTTATCACATGGATGAGGTCGTGTTTTTTTACCCAAACTTGGTAAATACTATTGCATGAGTATACATTTCCCACTGGAAAATATGGTAAACTTTGTTGGGAAAACAAAATTAACAACTTGGTTAAAGAAGTTCTAGTGAAAATCGATATTTCCATTTTTTTACACTCATATTACGGAATGATTAGTCATTCATTGATTTCTTCAGGGTCGAAGAATCGCTTTATCAAATTTTTTTTTATAAGTTACTCATTCCCTCTGAGAACTCTGCGAATTTCCAAGCTCGTAGTTTTATCATTCTCGAACAAACTTCCCGATCCCGTCATTAGTCATATCGACCGTATTTTTGCATGACCCGTAACCACAATTTGTATACATGTTCATCATCCCTATCTCATAATCACCCCCCCCCCCCCGCCCCTCACCAGTTTCGATTTAAGGATGTTTAGAATTTCAATTGAGCAACACGCGAAAGAAAAAAAAAAAATTTTAAATAATTGATTCACGATATGAAATAATTCTTTTACTAATTTAGAAGTCATGTAGTGGACTTTTTTCTCAACAAAAACTAAAATTATGACAAAATTCAATGAATATGAACACATTTGTGACTACAGTAGTAGTAGCGAATTTTTGATCGCGCAACGTCGCATTTATCGGCTGGTGGGGAGATTGTAACTGTTTATATAATTTGGATTTTAATAAATCTCCAATAATTTGGTTGATTGTCAATCCCCTCTGGATATTCTTTATTCTTAAAATTATATTTATAATGATGATGCCAGTTTACGGAATTTGTTGGGTTATGTTGTTTTTCTGACGGCCAAAAAGGATTCAACGTAACCTATAGTTGTTGCCAGAAAAGAAGGAACATCGGATCTCGAGCCGAGTTACCTCCACTCTGCCCAACTCCCTACTGAATGCATGTAAAGCCGAACAAACCCGATGTTCCTTCTTTTCTGGCAACAACTTTACATTACCGATATCACTCAGCTGTGCGTACGATGTTGTCGAGTTCCTCGACTCGTAATGGCGGCCAAAATTTTTCTCGTCAATTCAAAAGTGAAACGAAAATATCTCTCTTATATTGATGGCTAGCCCCATTTTTCGCGTGGGCAAAATATTGCCCGTTTCCCGGTGTAAGTCACTCGAAGTTTTTTTTCAAGATCATGAGTGTCTATCCTATCGCTTTTTTTTTAAGCACACGCGGTCACGGTTCTCTTATAAGAGTAATGATACCCAGAACAGTTTTCAGAAATTAATTTCTCATTAGAATGCTTGGGTTGGGGGTTTGAGATTGCTATCAACTCGTGGCTTCGGTATTCAACTGTTATATTAAGAAAAGTCGAAATTTCTTTGAATATTGTGAGTTTATGGTAAACATCCTTAAAGCTTAGGTTCAAGCTCGAGATTTATTATAACTATCAATTCATCCCCAATTTCGATTCAAAGCTCAGCATTGACATTTTTTCAGACTCGTATAAATTATTGTACGCAGATTATTCAAACCTAAACTGCTAGCTACACACCCTCACATCAATTCTCTCTGGTCATTAACGTTCCGGGATAGGGAAGTTATTGTAACCCCGAAAATTGAAAATCTAATTTTCATCATATCTCGACGTTTCAAGGTCTCCACAACACTCCCCAATCATTTTCGAGATGATGTGTGTGTGTGTGTGTGTGTGTGTGTGTGTGTGTGTGTGTGTGTGTGTGAGTGGGTATGTATGTGGCCAAACATTTTGTCCAACGATATCTCGTGAACAGATATGATGCGATCAACGTCTTTAATGACGCAATCGCAGCGATTTCCTTCAACTTAGATCGGAAAACATTTTGGAGAAATTCGATCCAGTTGTTCTCTAGTTTTTCCAGGAAAATATAAAATAAAAATAAAAAAAATCGTTTCCATTTTTTTTTGTTTATCTTTCTCCTATTATTGTTATTTTTTCCACTTTTGCCGAACCCTACTGTTACGTCATGATTTCATTGGAATTTAAGAAAATAAATCCCAATGAATTCATAACATAGTTTAATTTTCTCCTGTTTTTAGCATATCCGAAGATAATAGCTTGGGATCGGAGTGGGTAGAATTGCTGAAAATAGTTATGGAGTTTGGATTTGATTTAAAATAAAAGAAATTCATTTAAATAATTCAAATTAAATTCTGTATAATATCGAAATTTTCCCAATACAAATGAATTACTCGAAATTTGAATTCAAAATATTTTCCAGTTCACAGAATAATGATAAAAATAATTTCCAAACTAGTGGTGCGTTGTTGGTCGCTCGCAAGCTCGCTCCTATGGGTGCGTGCATTGCAATATTGGTTTGACCCGTTTAGCGGGTCGCAACAATAACTTCCCGGTTTCTTCCTCATTATTGTTTAGAAGAGAAAAAAAAAAAATTATCTCGTTTTCCTGGAAAAACTGGAGAACCACTGGACCAATTTCTTCCAAAATCTCTTCAGGTCTAAATTGAATGGAGACGTTTCGATTACGTCATTGATGACGTCGATTGCATCATCCATACAGGAGAAATCGTTGGACAAAATTTTCGGTCACACACACACACACACACACACACACACACACACACACACACACACACACACACACACACACACACACACACACACACACACACACACACACACACACACACACACACACACACACACACCACATACGCACGCACACACATACATACATCATCTTGAAAATTCTCGGGGAGTGTTGTGGAGACCTTGAAACGTGGACATATGATGAAAAATCGAATTTCGATTTTCGGGGTGACGACAATAACTCCCCTATCCCGGGAAGTTAACAAATAATTTTTCAGAAAGTTATGAATGCACTCAAGTGCAACTGGTGGTCGTGACTTGAGTTCTGACCAGCGAGAAATTATAAAACTCGGTACAGACCTCCAAAATGTCCTTCTGGGGTTTGCATTAGTCCAAGAATGAATAAATAGTAACAATCGCTTGTCAGAACTCAAGTCACGGCCTTCAGTTACACTTGACTGCATTCATAACTTGATGAGAAATTATTTATTGTTATTATTTATTTATTTTTGGACCTATGCAAACTGCAGAAGAATACGTCAATCTACATCGCTCAATTTTCTTTAAATGTTCCTTACCATTTACCCCTTTTTCCCTCTCTAATTGATTCGGCTTCTACGCAGAGGTGGACGTAAGTATTAAAAAAAAAACAAAAAAAAACGAAAAAAAAAAATTCCATTCCATGGTTTTTTGGAAAAACTGGAGAACGACTGGACCGATTTTCTCCAAAATCTTTTCCGATCTAAGTTGAAGGAAGACGCTTCGATTGCGTCATTAAAGACCTCAATCGCATCATCCGTTCACGAGATATCGTTGGACAAATTTTTTGGCCACATACATACCTACATACACACACACACACACACACACACACACACACACACATCACCTTAAAAATTATCAGGGAGTGTTGTGGAGACCTTGAAACGTGGAGATATGTTGAAAATTCGATTTTCGATTTTCGGGGTCATTACAATAACTTCCCTAACCCGGGAAGTTAATAATTAAAGACAGTTCTCTATTCAAATTATAAATTTTTCTACTTATCCAATTGTATTTAATCCATTTTTGCCCAGTGACTGAGTCCGCGAAACCATCCATACAATATATATATAGGTAGAGTGGCGTCTCTTGTGCTTCACTTTTTTTTTCACAACTAAATTTGATAAAATTTCGACTTCTAAGTTCACAATAAATCAAATTTTGAATTTCAAAAGGTCTAACTTTTAAATTCACAGAGTTCACGTTTAATTTTTCCACTACAATTAAAATTAAAATTTACCAAAATTCAAAACTATTAATTCACAACTGAAAAAAATTTAATTTTCAAAGAGAGATGAATTTGAATTGTCCTGAAGGGACCTGGAATGAATATTACTGAAGGTGATGTTGGAACTACCCGGACTGTGTTGGTTGACGACTAATTACTTTGGGGTGCGCTCAAACGGTTTTATCGACTGACTGTTTGATTGTATTAATTAAAATATGTGCAAGCAAATTTTTAATTGTCTTAGTAATGAGGAGGGGGAATACCTCCACGATGGTGCATTACCTTGGTACGGATACCTGAACCTCCTGGTGATAACGCGCTTGGAGACAGCTCCAGATGTTGCCAATTAACGAGCACGTGATCGTTATATAATTTATTATGAATGTTTTTATTATTTTTTTTCAGCCTTGATTTATATTTATTAATTTTAATAATATTTTTCCCGTGAACGCTGAATTTTCCCCAATTTTTATATATTTATTTTATCCTTCTAAACGTCCTATTTCTCATCTATGAGAAAAGTGATGTCACGAGTCCAAAGTGCGGCCGACCACCAGGTGAAGGTGCCTTTGACTCGTGTTAACAAACCATTGTCTTTTGCTTTATTTTATTTCCCCTGATTAAATTCCTATATTTTATTTCCACGAGAAATATTGATCGAAAAGGATACTGATATTTCTTGTGGTTTCGAATAGAAATTTTTTTAGACCACCCATTATTTCAAATTCAATTTTCTTCTTATTTATTATCATTTTTCATAATTTAATTATTTTATTTATTTCATTTTTGAGAGAATACGCGTAACGTCTCTTGACGTAACACTACTATTGCTTCCGAATAGAAGCATTGCCATCGTTCAATTTTCACATTTTCTAATTTTGCTTGGTAGAATGGTCTGAAACAAAAAACAATGATGTTTTTAGCTCATGTCCGCATGTGCGCATATTAATCGACACTTTTTTTGAGGCCATTTTTTTGAAAAATAAATAATTAAACGAGTAAAGAAATTTTAAAAAATATGAAATTTTGGTAAAAAGTTGGTCTTAGTTAGGGCTCGTTCTGTGTCAAATTTCAGCTCGATCAGATCATTAGTTTTTAAGAAATAACGATTTCTTTTTAAACTGTTTTTCGTGAATATCAAAAATACTCACTGATTGGATTTTTTTAAAATATTCGTCTCGATGTCTTCCATCTTAATCACCCTGTATATGCCAACGTTATCATGCTTAGTTTTTGAGATATGACCATTTTTCTGTTTTTCAGAGAAAATCCCTGTAATCTCTCTCACTTGCGCAAAAATATTATTAAAGAAGATGTTACGGTAAAATCGTATCGAAATCGAAAATATCGAAAAAATCTCGAAAGTCGAATGGAGAATAATATCGATATTGATGATGACGTACATCCGGTAAACAAATAAAGGCGCAGGCGCGCACTAACCTAATGCTAGTTTATATTATAAAAGGAACTGTTACGATAAACTCGTATCAAAATCAAAATTATCGAGAAAAATTCGAAAGTCGAATGGATTATAGTATCGATATTGGTGATGACGTACATCCGGTCAATAAATGAAGGCATAGGCGCGCGAAGCGTGCACTAAACTCAGAAAATATATGCTAGTCAATATTATAAAAGGAAATGTTACGGTAAAATCGTATCGAAATCGAAATTATCGAAAAACACTCGAAAGTCGAATGGTAAATAATATAGATATTGATGATGACGTACATCCGGTAAACAAATGAAGGCGCAGGCGCGCGAGGCGCGCACTAAACTCAGAAAACATATGCTAGTCCTTATTATAAAAGGAGATGTTACGGTAAAATCGTATCGAAGTCGAAATTATCGAAAATATCTCAAAAGTCGAATGGTAAATAATATCGATATTGGTGATGACGTACATCCGGTAAACAAATGAAGGCGCAGGCACGCGAAGCGCGCACTAAACTCAGAAAACGTATGCTAGTCCATATTATAAAAGGAGATGTTATGGTAAAATCGTATCGAAATCGAAATTATCGAAAAACACTCGAAAGTCGAATGGTAAATAATATGGATATTGATGATGACGTACATCCGGTAAACAAATGAAGGCGCAGGCGCGCGAGGCGCGCACTAACCTAATGCTAGTGGTATTTAAAATCCCACAAAAAAAAACAAAAAGCCTTTTGTTTTAAAAAAAACCCGCCAAGGCAATTTATCGATTTGTTGCTTTCTCCAAAATATGAAACTCGAGGAAGGGAAATTTGTTCAATAAAAAATGAAAAAATCAACGAAATCAAGAAATAAGCGCCAAGTCAGAAATTCTCACGAGAAAAAAAAATAGAGGCAGAACCAAGGACCTGGCGCGGTTGACTGGATGAAGACAAGGAGGCTCTGAGTAAGTACTACTGAGAATTAATCGAATATTTCTCCGCAGTGATCTTCGATCATCAACAAAACCACGCCAAATCCTTGGTTCTGCCTCTACTTTCTTTTTCTCGTGAGAATTTCTGACTTGGCGCTTATTTCTTGATTTCGTTGATTTTTTCATTTTTTATTGAACAAATTTTCCTTCCTCGAGTTTTATATTTTGGAGAAAGCAACAATTCGCAAAATTGACTTGGCGGGTTTTTTTTAAATAAAAGGCTTTTTGTTTTTTTTTTGTGGAATTTCTTTTTTTTTCAAATTCAAGGGAAGAAGTTTTATTTCGATGTTACTCGGAAATATAGAGCTCTATTCTGCTATGACTGGCAATATACTTCATTGAACTAAGATACTATCTTATTTTAGTTTGTTCTAATAAAAAGAGATACACATCCTTAGACTGACGTGGTCGATGGGATTCAGTGACATGTTGCAAACAGAGAGAGGGAATAATTCCTTCCATCGAAAATAATCTCAATCGCGAAAATACAGAATACAATCCGTTGTTATCACCATATCTTTTAGAATATTAATCAGAAAAAAAAATGAGGACGAAAATGAAAAGAGCATACGCGATTTATATAATGAAAGTAGGATTCATTTTTGCGGAATCTCACGCATTTTTATTTTATCGCATTATTTTTATTCGGGAGTAGTGGAGGGGGTAGTTGTGTCATGTATATAGACGCGGTAGCTCTTGGCCTAATTTCCGAAGATTCGGAAAGTTCGAAAATTGCCTTGGCCGATACGCTACCGCGTATCTCGATCAGCTCAATCGGACAGGTAGTTCTGGAGATTTTCAACTTTCGAGATATGAAATGCAAAATATTTACTATAATAATACGCGAAAAGGATTAAACGGACCGTTTGGAAGCGCTCCATCAATTGATTGATGGCAAAAAAAAATGCACACGTAAAATTAACAAACTCCACAACCGCAAATCTGTAGTTACAAATCTATAGCCGCATGTCGCTGCCGCCTACTTGTTTTTCAAAATCTTCTTCTCGATGCCTTCTATTTTAATCAATCAAAATATGTATACCCGTTTATACAATGTTTTCGAAATATTGAATGAAACACATTTGCAATAATGATACGGGAAAAGGATTGGAAGAACCATTGGGAAGTCCATCAATAGTCCATATGGTGTGCCGTTTTCTGTGTCCAAAGTTTATTTTTCTAAGGCGAGTCAGTCTTATCATTGTACTGTATGTTTTCGAGGGTGCTGAACACGAATCTAATAATAATAATTCGTGAATGTGGTCAGTTCTCTTTGGTTATAACGATTTGATTGTTTATAACGCGATTCCGCAAAAGCGGTAGCAGTTATGAAAAAAGTGTGACGATTGTCAATGTCACAGGGTCAAGTTTTAGTTAAAGTTAAAAGTTAAAAGATCGGCTTGAGTCTCGGGGGGAGCTCACACTCCCTTCCCTTACAAGAAAGAAATCACTGGGATAACGTACAACGTAATAGAACATTTGACTAATTCCACACAATTCTTCCGATCAATGAGGCTCGGATAAGCAAGAGGAGACTCTGAGAAAAATCTCTCCGAGTCAAAAGAAGAGAGCCTGGACCAGTCCACAGTCCATACCTGAAGGAAAGAAGGAAGGAAGGATGTCAAGGTCAACCGCACATTGGGGAGAATCGGCCCCAAAGATTTATTGAAATGCATTTAATCGTCAAAGAAAATGTAATAGAGAAAATCCGCAAAGCTTAAGGTCCAGGGTCAGTGGTCGTCGAATTAAGGTAGTCGATGACTGAGTGGGAGATTGACCCCGCCCCTTTTTGGACGAATTTGTAATAACTGTGGGCCTACGCGAATAATTGTGGGACATAGTCCAGGCAGGAGCTCAATTAATAGAGTAATAGATTAATAGAGTAATAGATTTATAGAGTAACAGAGTAACAGAATAATAGTGGTTAAAATCTTGGTTGTCCTTTGTCTCATTCCATTAAATGGGGATTTTCCCCTTACTAATTATGTGAAGATTTATTTTTGAGAAATCGATAAAATTTGAGTTATTTCCGGTGGATCGATTAATTGTGTTGTCTGACAATTTGTTTAAAGGAGGATTTATGCCTCAATCATTTTGAATTTGTATATTTCTTTTACGCATTGTTTTGAATATAATTGATTCTTTGCAGCATTAAATTTTGAGTATTGTATTTTATTGGGTTGGAACCTCAGAAATTCGGAGAAGGCAGTATTGTGTTTTATTTGGTTGAAATTCGGATAAGGGAGTATCGTCCTCCCTCCCCCTTATAATTAAGAGTGCGGGTAAAGTTCACAGATAATAGATAACAGTTGATAGGAGTATTTTGTCTATTTTTTCCT
This sequence comes from Coelinius sp. EB29, assembly GCA_035578325.1. Classification (NCBI taxonomy): domain Eukaryota; kingdom Metazoa; phylum Arthropoda; class Insecta; order Hymenoptera; family Braconidae; genus Coelinius; species Coelinius sp. EB29. The sequence continues at coordinate 4,098,405 of JAOZGT010000006.1, forward strand.
GTTGATTAAAATAGTCTGATGCCTAAGGGGTTAATAAGGGTGTCAATTTTATCCATAGATGGTTATTATAACAGTTAAAGTTTAGAGACCCTCAAGGGTCTCTCTAAATTCTAATTCTCTTTGAGTTTGAATTTAAAGCCTAATGAAGGTAGGCGGCGGTAGTGGATGAATTTCGAGAGGAAGAATCTCCGTGGTCCCGGTAGCTTAGTTGGAAGAGTGCCCGGCGCGTAACTGGGAGACCCGGGTTCAAATCCCGGCTGGGGCTATCGGGATTTTTTCTCTCTAAATTCTAATTCTCTTTGAGTTTTTTTTTTTTTTTTTTTAAAAAAATCGACATATTTGCAGGTTTTACTATCCATATTGACTCTAACTCGGTTCGAACGAGCGGCCCCGCCCTAATTCTTCTCTTCAATGAGAACCTCCGTCCTCCTTCATAGGACTATCATCAATAAATCGACATATTTGCAGGTTTTACTATCCATATTGACTCTAACTCGGTTCGAACGAGCGGCCCCGCCCTAATTCTTCTCTTCAATGAGAACCTCCGTCCTCCTTCATAGGACTATCATCAATAAATCGACATATTTGCAGGTTTTACTATCCATATTGACTCTAACTCGGTTCGAACGAGCGGCCCCGCCCTAATTCTTCTCTTCAATGAGAACCTCCGTCCTCCTTCATAGGACTATCATCAATAAATCGACATATTTGCAGGTTTTACTATCCATATTGACTCTAACTCGGTTCGAACGAGCGGCCCCGCCCTAATTCTTCTCTTCAATGAGAACCTCCGTCCTCCTTCATAGGACTATCATCAATAAATCGACATATTTGCAGGTTTTACTATCCATATTGACTCTAGTTGAATAGTTGAGAATCGTCACAAAAGTTTCAGATAAAAAAAAATTCTCATTTAAAAATACATCGATTTTGTCTTTTAACATTTTTCTCTACCTCTCATATTTAGCGGATTAGTGCTATTCAAAGCAGCTCGCGACACGCCTAGTCTGCGCTGCATTCCAGATAGTCTACAAGGAAAACCGTTGACCATAAACAAAACAGTTTTAAATGAAAAATGTTCGCTCTAAAAACAGGTAGGCGGCAGCGACCTGCGGCTGTAGATTTATTAATACAGATTTGCAGTTGTGAAGTTTGTTAATTTTACGTGTGCGCTTTTTTTTCGCCATCAATCAACTGATGGAGCGTTTTCGAATGGTTTTTTCAATCCTTTTCGCGTATCATTATTGGAAAATGTGTTTCATTCAATATCTTGAAAACATTTTAGGAACGGGTATACATATTTCGATTAATTAAAATAGAAGGCATCGAGAGGAAGATTTTGAAAAATAATCAAATTGGTTAAGTCGATTTCGAGATATTGAATAAAACGGATTTTCATAGAAAGTTGAATACTTCCGAAACTAATCATCTGATCAAGCGGATTTTTGATAGAAAACATTGCATTCATCAGAGACACCTTCATTCCAAATTTAAAGTTATTATTTCTATTTCTGCGCAAGTTAGAGAGATTACAAGGATTTCCTCTGAAAAACAGAAAAATGACCATATCTCGAAATTTAACCATGAACACGTTGTCTACTTGATTCTCTTGACCATCTCTAAAAATCTGGTATCAATCTGACTAGCAGGAGTCGAGAAAAAAATTATCAAAGTTTGCATTTTCACGGTCGTTAACACGCAGTCCCCTAGGTGACAGGTCATTTAATCCTGAAAAAAAAATTTAATCAATTTAATCCTCTTTCAAAAATATCCTAAGTAAAAAAAGTCCTTAACAATGTGATCTTGTGCAAAATGATTCCCGTAAAAAAATTTTTGATTGAGATTATCCTCAAATAATAAATTTGATAAGTTTCTCCTATTGTATCATGTGAGCCGCTAGTGTAATAGATGCACGTCAATACAAACACTGGCAATCGAATAAATCCAGGGCCGTCGTACTTGACGTGTTGATTACAATCTCAGTGATCCCCGAAGGGCCGTGGTGTATACATGTTTTCTCATACTCTCGACAATGTGCCTCTCTTTTCTGTTGAGTCAGAAACGGAAAAAGCAATAAAAATAACGTGGTTATGTGTATAATTTGAAAAGAAAGGGAAGAATAAATTTATTTGGAGGTGTGTGGATTATGGGAAAAAGACGTGTAGAATGGAAGCCTTTACAATCGTTCAACTTTCATATTTTCCAATTTTACCTGGAAACGATGTAGAATGGTCCGAAACGTAAAAATACGAAGCTTGGCGAGAATGTCTGTATGTGTACATGCTGACCGGTAGTCACTTTTTCGTAAATTGAACAATTGAACGGGTAAAAGAGTACCAAAAAATCTGAAATTTTGTGGGTTAGTTGGAATTAGATGGGGCTAGTTCTGTGCCAAATTTAAGTTTGATCGATCAATTGGTTCTCGAGATATTGCTATGTATCGAAAATTCTGTTTCCTTCCATATCTCGAAAAATGACTAGACCGATTCCATTAATTTCTTTTTCAAAATGTTCGTCTTGATGTCTTCTATTTGAATCAATTGAAATATGTATACCCGTTTATGCAAAGTTTTCGAGATATGGTCATTTTTGTGTTTTTCACTCAAAAACCTTGTAAACACGCTGACTTTCGAAAAAATCGAGATATTAACTTGAAATTTGGTATGAAGGTGTCTTCTATGATTATAATATTGTTATGTCCAGAGAATAAAGTCACAACACACACAAATAAAATTAATTAGTTAGGGCGGTTTATTAACAATTATTTTAAGAGCAGGGATACAAGAACGATGTGTCTTGATCAAGATCTCTCCAGAGAATAAAACAGGGGGGTCCGACTCTCCTGCAATTTGTGATGGTTGGCAAAGCTTCTCCAGACATATGGAGTTAGCACCACCATCGCACCGCGCATGCGCATGTCATTCCAACATCTGCGCGCGCTGAATCAACTTGAATGAATGGTTAGGTTCGAGTGTTGGTTGATAAAATGATAATGAAAACATAATATAAATATAAATCGACTTGTTAAACCCTTCTCTTACTCCCTGTAGATAAATAAATCAAGTCAAATGCTTAGAATCGTTTATAACAATGGTTTATTCAACTCAAACGCAAAGAACTCGATGTGTAACTGGAAATTAATGAATCTGAGAAGAGAAATTGTTATCTGATCTCTTTCTAACAAAAATCAGATCCAAAAGCCCCACCCGGTAAATCATAATTAATTGATATGAGCACCCTTAAAAATGAGAAATTTGAATATAATATATGGTAGTACACTGTTCTAATGCACGGAGAGAGAAATTTGCAGTGATTAAAAGGATGGAAATCATTTCTTGCTTCTGTTTTTGATTTTAAGACTCTTCTCATATTTGCCCCTCGCTTTTAAAAACATGTAATCATCGGTTTTATGAGAAATCTTTCCTGACAAATAACGATTAACGGTCGTGCACCAAGCATGGAGAAAATCGTCGATAATAAACTGTGCTGCTTTCAAATGTAAATCTTCTCGATGACGTTCACACGAGATCCATTTGTTGTCCACTGCAGGAGTTATCCTGTCCGATAACACTGCGTTGATGTTACGCCAGTGACACATCAGTGGCATGTTTTTTCTCAGAGCTCTATTGAATTCCACAAGAGCTTCATCAAACAATGAATTTTTATTTGCAATTATTGTTGGTCGATGGAAGGACATGATGCAATTTGGACATCCCATCGCTGGTTCTTGCTGTAAAAGTTTTTGAGAAATGTGATGAGAGGCCCCCATCATTTGGGGATTTCCATCTACGGTATCGTCTGGATCCTCCCTCATTGCACCACTTGCGGGTGGCACAATGTTCTCATATTCTTCATCAACTTTCACTACAAGCAGATCGGCGTCATCAGCATCCAAACAGTCTTCAAGAGTGAACATCATATCCCCATTGCAAATTTTCTCACAATTTCCCCCCACCGCTTCTGTTGTACTTAAATGCGATATCAATGAGGATCTATAAATTCTTTCATATTGCCAAGATGTTGGGCAGGTATTCTGAACCCCATGAGCACGATCTTGTCCAAAGTTATTCTCCAAGGGGTCTTGATTGACGTGCCTTGGCTTGAGCTCTGTGAAATTTTTGGATTTGAGGAGATCCCACAGCATTTTGAATCCATCTAGAGTTTTGATCCAGTTCCCCAGAGTTGGTACTGTTGCCGGTTTTAATGACTTGGGATCAACAAAGCGCATTTTTTTCAGTTGTTCCTTTGCGTTACTCCAGAATAGAACATGTGGACTCTGGTCGGTGATTATAGGTCTGAGAGGTGCTTCAGGCGATGAGGGGAGATGTCCATTGACTGAGTCAAATAAATCATTTGCTAGAGAAATAAATCGAGCTGTATCTTGCGCTAATTTTTGTGGAAACTCTATTGGTCCTCGATGTGTGTTGAGTGGACCTAGAAAACCAAGCGAATCGTTAGTAAGACATTGATGAGTTGTACAACTTGTGAGATCATGAATTGAAAATACTGGTGTGATGAAACATGGAAAGTGGACTGAAATTTGTAGCAAAGTGGTTGGGAAACGCGGAATGAGGATTTTACATCAATTATTCTACAAATATTTCGGCAACGGCTGAGGCTCGAGAGAAAAGAACAAGATTTTTTATGTGAAGATGAGGAAAAATTTATACAAAATAGATCCCATGATTACAGAATTTGACTATGAACAGAAACCAGGTAATTATGTACTTTTTCTCTATATGCAACTGGATAAGACTCATTAATAGAAACACAGTTCATCCCCGATTGAGTTTATAATCGTGATATTTTTTAAGTTGTATCTATTTCTGTTTGAATTATGAATCTTAGAAATACCAGACTTTTAATATTATAATATTAAAGAGAGTACGCATCTCTACGAAGTCTCTCTCACATACGATTTGAAAATTAAAAACACCGAGATATAATATTCATAATAACGCCATAAATTATAATAATCAAACATTGTTCAATGATAATGATAATATTAAATTGTTCAACAATTGAATGAATAAACAATAATAGTCAATGCAACTCTGTTAGGTAAGAAATCGTCTTCACGAATTGAATCAAATTCATGCGCCAGTACGCACGAGTATTATTTCATGCTCGACAGAGATAGATTCACCCAAAATTATTGACATCTCTGTTTCCGTAGAATGTAGTTAGAGCAGGAAGCAACAGTATCAGGTGGTGCTGACCTCGTCCAACTCACATGTAAAGGATGACAAGAGATGGCGTAGCAGTTCCGGTAGACTGGTCCGGATGTCCGCTCCTCTTGTCAAGTAGCTGTCATCTGCTCAATTCATTTCAAATCACGTATCGCATCCCAACATTTATCTCATTTCAGATATACACTTCAGATATACGATCAACAAAAGGGAGAATATGAATTTGGAACACAGAAGACACCTTATTTCTCTAGTACGAGCACATCCTGAGCTGTGGCAGAATGGCTACAGATACAACAACCAAAATAAAATGATCTGGAGGTCAATAGGTGCAAGAATGAATCCACAATTATCAGGTATGCATACTCATCTGTGCTGAAAAAGACCGTGACTATTGTTAAAACCGAATATCAACATATTTTTGAAGGAACTGTTGTAGCTTATGGGGAGTTCAGAACTGTCATAAAGCTGCACTTGGAATTGGAACAAATACAGGATCCCAATGCTCGAGTCGAACTTCAGGATGACTTGGAGTTTCTTGATGTTTCTGACAATGACGATACTACTGCATCTGTTTCATCCTCTCCACCACCTAGCCACCGAGAAATTCTCCAACTCCTGAAGAACGATTTGTGATCGAATCAGAACAAGACGATGCCTGAGCGACCAATTGATACTCTCCCAAATATCGTCCATTAGCCCATGAGATTTTATGACAATAACTGATACGTTATTTGCTAATAAAAGTCAACTTCGTGTTTCTGACGAAAACAAGACTAGTTAATTCATCTTGAGGTTGAAAATTAGATAAAAATATTTGAATCGAGAAGAGAGATAGCTCCATTTTTCTAGAGACCTTCTCTAAAGAGAAGGTTGGGAGTGAGAGCTATACGAAAAAGGTACTCTGATGGATCAATCCCAGAGATGCGGCTATGAGAAGTTTCCTCGATCATAGAGGAGATTGAGGATAAACACAGAGCTGGTTATTTTCTTTAATAAAATTGATTTAAATTCATTTATTATTTATAAACCTATATAGAGGTCCTTGAATATTGTGAAAATAATGACTTAAACTATTCAATTATTTATTAATTAATTAATACGATTGCGGGGGTCATTAGACAATGTCTAAATGATTTTTGGACTATATTCATATGGGGGGGAGGGGGGTCAGACTCAATTTCCCCCTCTGGGATCACCTCTGTGATTGCTTCCCGTCACAGAGCACAACACAGAGATGTTTATTTATTCAATAAATAAATTATTAATTGTTTAATGATAATTGAGGGGGTTATTAAACATTGTCTAGATGATTTTTGGAATATGTTCATATCCGGGGGGGGGGGGGGGGGGCTATCCCACTGAATTTTCCCCTCTGGGATTGCCTTTGTGATTGCTCCCCGTCACAGAGCACAACACAGAGGTATTTATTCATTCAATAAATAAATTATCAATTGTTTAATGATAATTGAGGGGGTCATTAGACATTGTCTAGATGATTTTTGGAGTATGTTCATATCTGGGGGGGGGGGGGGGAGAGGGGGGGACTAACTGAATTTCGCCCTCTGGGATCGCCTCTGTGATTGCTTCCCGTCACAGAGCATAACACAGAGGTATTTATTTATTCAATAAATAAATTATTAATTGTTTAATATTAATTGAGGGGGTCATTAGACATTGTCTAGATGATTTTTGGAGTATGTTTATATCTGGGGGGTGGGAGAGGGGGGGAGGTGTAACTAAATTTCGCCCTCTGTTGTGCTCTGTGACGGGGAGCAATCACAGAGATGATCCCAGAGGGGGAAATTCAATGAAATACCCCCCCCACTCTCCCCCGGATATGAACATATTCCAAAAATCATCTAGATAATGTCTAATGACCCCCCCTATTATTATTTATCAATTAATAATTTATTTATTGAATAAATCAATACATCTGCGTTGTGCTCTGTGACGTGAAGCAATCACAGAGGCGATCCCAGAGGGCGAAATTCAGTTAGTCCCCCCCCCCATATGAATATAAGTAATATATGAGTATATGAGTATATGAGTTTAAGTAATCATTTTCATAACATTCAATGACCTCTATATAGATATATAAATAATAAATGAATTGAAATCAATTTTATTAAAGAAAATAACCAGCTCTGTGTTTATCCTCAATCCTCTCTGTGATCGAGGAAACTTCTCAGTATGTGATTGTCTATGGGATGCTATGTGACTGATCCATCAGGAATAGACAAGAAAATTCAGCTATTTCTCTTCAATTGTGAGATATTCAGCCAAAATTTGGAGTAAAACCAACACATTTACCATTTCACTACTGAATTATAGTTGAAAGATGGATTATGATGAAGAAGACAGAATGAAATTATTGAAGTAATATGATAAAATACCCAATTTGAATTATATTTTTCTTGCGCGAATAAGTTATGGAATATTTTTCAACTCACCATCTATATTCGCTAACACATTGATGTATCGAGCTACAGAGGCGCTTAACACTTGTACAGCATTTTTCACTCGCATCTTCTTGAGTTTTTCTGGGTAAATACACTCGTCATTCAATTTGGGTAATGGTCGTCTCAATGTCCCTGCTTCAAGATTGTACTCATACATCTTTGTAACGATTTCCCACGAGGCAAATTTCCTCTCGGATCGAGGTAGAGTTGGTTTTTTTGGATCGACATCCATCTCCACTAATTTATCGAGTAAATTGTTTCTCAGACCTTTGGTGAGGTGGGGAGGATCGAAGAGGGGAATGATCTCGCTGTTTGAAATTTTCATGACATCTTCTACAGAAACCGGGAATGAATTGAATTGTTAGAGAATTCAGCGATCATTCACGATTGAATTCTATCTACACTCTATGATAAACTGTAAAACAGCGATAAAAATAATATAGGAAGAATGATTCTCTGATGAGTGAATAATCAGTTTGAATTTCTAATTTGCCTTGAATTCAGTTCTACCATTTTACAGGTGATTGGAAGTGATGATATTCATAGAGATCTTATCGGGGTTAATTCCAAATTCTTCCTATGAGGATAAGTCTAAAGCGATAGTTCGATGTGAATCTAGAGAGATTAAATTTTCGTGATCCCCGGTAGCTTAGTTGGAAGAGTTCCCGGCGCGATACTAGGGGGACCCGGGTTCGATTCCCGGCGGGGTCTATCAGGATTTTTTCTCTCGAAATTCTAATTCTATTTGAATTTTTTTTTTCAGCATTTCTTTAGAAGTCAATGTTGATATTTACTGTTGGGCTCGCCATTTCTACTACGTTCTGCATTACTGTCCTTGATCAATCCACGAATCGTAGCACAATTGGTGGACGCTTGATCGCACACAGTAGCAACAACGAATAGTCCGGTCTCTTCTGCAGCTTTCACGACTAGTTTCACACAACGCTTCAAATCTGCGACTTTTGTTGACGAATCACAAAAGCCATAGTAAATAGGAATTTTCCATGCGTTATTGATTCCTCGCAGCATGAAAACAATAACATGATCGGCGAAATCTGTCGTACGTCGGTACTGCCAGTCCTCCAATCCAATGATTAGATCTTTCGATTTATCATATTGTGTATGTGCCATCAATTTCATCTCGTCCCAGAGAAGTACGCAATACTTATCTTTCTCTTCCATCGTTGGTACATATTGCTTCAATTTGGCCATAATGATTTCATTGAACCCCGTGTGACATGGTATTTCATCCAGCAATTCTCGCTCTGTAGTTGCGCAAGGGACAGTGAAGAGAGAACTGAACTGCCGGTAACATCTTCCCCCCAACCTGAACAGCACCAGCGCCAATATCTTCTGTTTGGTAGTATATCGTCTTCCCTAAGGAGAGTACAGAATTTTCCGATGATCACAATTTTTCGTGATAATGCTCTATTTTGTATTGTTTTTTGTGCAATAAATCTACGAGAAAGCGGATTAATTGGCTAACCGCAAGTATTGATTAGTAATCGCAATGAAAATTTCAATTGTTCAATTGAAAAAAACAGATTTACTACACAATATAGAGTCAACGATATCAATCTGCATGCTACTTAGCTAGAAGAAAGTCGTCAGCTTAAACTAATCTTTTATTAGCATTATCATTCATAGAAGAAAAGCAGGGAAAGAGTTATTATTGAAGTAGAAAATATCAGTGGATGAAGCTCACCCTTCATCATTCATCTCGTTTGTCTCCAAGTATCCCAAATGAATGAGTTTTTTCAATCAGTCATTGATTTTAGGAGTGAACTGGGGAGGAGTTTATTAAGAATCGATTTTCATGGTATGAAAAAAATATACCGACACGATTTTTCATAATTTTCGTGAAAACATAATATCATAAATTTCAACTCATCTCCAGTGATCACTTCGCTACGGACTTGATGAAAACTATTTAAATATAATGCCTGAAAATACTTGAAATTCAGTCACAAAATATTCAATGGTATCCTTATGCAAGATATACCTTGGGCTTCTTGTCAGCATTTAGTAGCTGCATTTCAATAAATGTTTTTTGAATTGCAGTTAATTTATCCCAATTGTCAAAAATTTGAGGTTTTGATACCTGTTCCAGTTTCCTAATCTTCTCTTTATACCTCCTTAATTGTTGTTTCAAAAGTGGTTGCTGCTGTTGGATTTTCCTCAATCGCAATAATTCATGATGTTGAATTAAAGGAGAGATATTTTTCTTCTTTACAACTGCAGCTCTTTGCGAAGGTTTACTGCTTTTTTTGGCTCGGTTTAAGGGTCTGTTTTCAATATTATTGGGACTTGTGTTTGCAGACTCAAAGGATAGTTCTGGAGTTGGTACAACAGACGACGACGTAGTTGGCAAGGAGGAATGATTTGGAATAGTCCATACGCTGGGGGTCAAAAGGTATGCAATTTGAAGGGTATGAGGTCCGTGGCGCGAGTTTGCGTTTTTTTACGTTTTTTGGGTCGCAGAATCCGAATTTGATTGTTAGCTTGCGCTGAATTGATGCGATAAAAAGTTATAAACAAATTAATTGTTTAAATGCGTATAGCTCTGTATCTATGAACTCCACAGCAAAAAAGTTAATACAAAAAATATTTGTCATGTCAAGACAAATCAATTCCCGTTTGATTCATCATAATACGTCAATAAACAAATGAAGAAGAACAATTGTTTATCCGAATAATATGCGCGCGTCCGTGCTACACTCGCAGCGTGGTCCACGACGAACGTTCCCTCATACTTTTCAAGACTTTTTCATCATTTTTTCATCCTTACATTTCCCATTATTATTAAAATTATTCATTATCAATCGATTTTAGAAATATATGTAAGAAAAGCAACGGTGCACGTGATCGTGTGACGTGTGGCTAGCGATCGCTTCATGAATATGTTTTTTTTCTCCACAATCTTTGGTCAAGTTCTATTCAATAAAAAAAAAGTACATTGTTATAATAAATTATTGATTATGAATATTACTACTTTTCCAATTAGCGTTCCATTGAAAATTCATTTAACAAGGGGTGTGAAGAATAACAGAGCGTAGAGATGATTGAAGAAATCATTCATTTATTTTATTATTAATTATTAGATTTATTTTGGCAAGATGCAAACGTACAACCACATGACGAAAGACATGGTACTCCAGCTTTCTTACAAAGACACCGTTTATTAGTACATTTCTTGCATGATGGGCACCTTGGAACAAGCTCATCAGTGGATGGAAATAAAGAATCGATCGACTTTGGTTTCAAAGTTTCGTCAATTTTGCAAAATCCAAACTCACATGGATCCAAAGGTGTTGTGTTCATGTTTAATACAGAGATTTGTACATGCGTTATGAAAAAAACCCGTAAAATGTGAAGATGGATAGAATTACTGGTAGGAGGTAGCTCAAAAATTGACAGTTGTTGTTTTTGCCGATAAGCCCAATACCTCAAGTCATTAAATGTTTTGTGAAGACTGTTCTTTTGCATAACCTGTACTAAGTACTCCTCACCTCTCGTGAGTGCCTCTGCTATCCCTTCAGCTGATACATCTGCCAATTGCACCAACATTAGACACAATAAGTAAACGATTACCTTCGAAACAGTCTTGTGAAATAGGAAGATATCTCTTACCGTGAGCAAAATCTTTCAAAAATTCAGTTGGATTTGCTTTTAGTGCTACTCTCTTGCCTTTCCCGACTTTGCTTGTATAGTCCGATCCCGTAAGATGGTGAAGAGCTGGAAGAATGACACATATATCGGGTCCATGAAAAGTTGCAAGTAAATGAACGGGGATGTATCTCCTCTTCCCCCCAACTCCCCAGGGGATGAAAAGCTCCTGAAAATAATCACCGCAAATGACTATCATGATCAAAATTATAGACAAGTCAATTTTCATTACCTGTAATCCATTAGTTTGAAACCGATGAAAATAGTAAAGAGCTAAGACGATGACATCCGTGTCACAAGATGAAACCAATACCCTTCTGTGTCCTTCTACTAGAATGTGTTCAATGTAGACCATTATACGTAAGTCAGCTTCTTCGATGTCAAATTTTTGTAAGTACTGAAGGCTTTGAGGTGATCGGGGTACATTGGATTCACATTCATTTTGGTCTGTGGCACTGAAGATTAATTCAATTCCTGGCAAAATGTTTTCACCGTTCTCAAGTAGATATGAACGTAGAAATTTTTGAAGAAGGATCTTATTATTTGTGTGGGCCCAGAATTTTTCTTCTTGTACTGGAGTTGGCGTATCCTTTACTATTCGATGTAGCGCTATGCCTGCTGAAGTGTTTCTGCGAGAACGTTCAGTCGATTTTGGTGAATACTTCAAGTAAGAATCGAAAATGAAGTCGATACGTTCAGCTTTTACAGAATTAGAGAGCGAACGTACAGCATGGCAAAATGCTATGACAACTTCTTCAAATGTTTTCACCTTACGTATTGAGATTCGTCGAAAGTGCACCATCACATCTATGATCAAACAACAGCCTCCAGGATTCAATGCCTGCTGTGCTGATGAATCTGTAGTCTCCTTATAGAACGTAGTCAATAATTCATCGATTAGAATAGATTTTGCCCCTTCTTTACGTATTTTACCAGGCTCTTCAAACAAAACATTATTTTTTGTCAATTCGTGTGAGAAAAGGGTCGCCATATCAAATCCACGTTGCATCGCTAATTCAATTATTTGTCGAGCATCTTGTTCTTCCTTCGCATGATTCTTTGTTATCTGTTTAGGAGTCTTGTTGGACGTATCCTCGAATGAAGGTTTAGCTTTCGATATTGTAGCTGATAAAGACACATTTTTATTCTCGAATCTCTCCAAACAAAATTTTCTGTTTATTTCACACCCTTTCTCGAAGACCATCAAGATATCGTCAGCTTCTCGTGGGTTCACTAATTCCTGTGTTGAAATATTATGTAGACTTTGGGATCCAAGCTCAAATGGATTTCCATGATCGCGGAAGTAGTCAATGAAATTGTTGATCATTTCGTCGGCACGTTCGATGACGCCATGTGACAATTCGTGATGTACCTTCAACTCGTAATTGTCATTTTCTACTTGGGTAATATTACGATACAGGTTCACTACAGCAAGTACTAAATGATATACTAAGCACCAAGCTGCAATGTACTCTTTTTGACGAGTAGATCCGATGATGCCTGAATTACTTTTTCCAGATCTATTAATAGTCTGTTCGAGAGCTTGATCTGGAGCTACCGAAGTGAATGAGGAATCTTGCTGTTTCACCGGATATTGTCCGGAGAGAAATTGTTCGTAAATCTCAGGATGAGATTCAGGCAACAAAAGCATGTCGTTCAAGTAGACTGAACACCATCGTGCATAATTACATCGATCAAAAACGTGAAAGAGAGGGAGCGCTTTGGTCAAAGTATCAACATGCAAAAGCCAATCGCCTTCTCGATCAGCCCTAACAGAATCCTGTATTAATTGTATCATTTTCAAGACATTGTTATAATATTTGAATTGTTGAGACTCTTGACTCCTGGTCTCTATGAATTTGTCGAAATCAAGAGCCAAATTACTTATGTCATCTTTTAAGTCATTCAAAATTACTTTCATCTCATCGTACGATTTTTCCCTAATAGTTTGCTGCAATATTTCTATTTTTGAGAGTAAGTTTGAGTAATTCTCGTCAATGTCTTGAGCAAAGAAAGCTTCTAATTGAAGTCGACGAAGGGCTTCTCCTAGCATCAAAAAACCTTTCATTGAGCGAGCATAATCACTGCCAGCCATCACTTGTTTAACAGTGCATACTCCATATGCTTTCGTTTCCATAAATAAATCTTCGACTCCACTTCCAGTTAAATACTTGCCTACACAAGCTAATAATATTTTAATCAGGTGGAAATGTCCGAGCAATAATACTAAGTTACTGAATTCTTCTTTTCGTAGAATTTGAATGTGCTTAGCAATACGATACACTCCTTCATCACAGAAAATTGGCAGTGCGGATTGACTCAATTGCACCAATATGTCCTTGAAGTTGCATAGATTCGTGTATACAGTAGAATATTCGGTAACGGGGTGAGGAAAAATGGGGAGAAAGCCCACTGTTTGTCTAGGACGTGTATCAACGACAGTTATGGAATTAAATGCAGACCAGCCTGGTATTTCCTGATATTGTTGTTTTTTCAATGATAATTTCAGATCATCTGAAATCTGCAACCGACTAATCGACCATATCAAATCATCGAATCGAATATTAGCGTATGCGACTGGTGTAATCAGATGTTTAAATACTGCTGCGTCGTCGGAGATAAAAATGGGATTCACTTTGATATTGGGTTTCGCGAATGTTTTAAGTTGCTGGCATTTCAATTCGGACCCGATTGTGCGTCTACTTGCATCCACGTTTGTTTCTGAAATTTTTGGTTTTTTATTCGGAAATTGTGACTCATCCTGAAATAAAACTGAAATGAGTCCCATCGAGACCCGAATTGGTGCACTCTTCGTGGTCAAAATTATCGAATGCAGCCTTGGTAAATTTAGTGGGATCAAAATGAGTGAGAAGAGGTATGATTTCGGGACTTTTTTCAATTGTATAATCAGCTAACCGAGTTCGATGACGTTGTACTTGATCGTATGAAATGGAGAGACCTGTTCTATTGAGACTTTTAACAACAAATGCACTTTTGCTCACTGCATGTACAGATAGTCCGGTGATAACATGTAATGGTGTTTTCTTGGATCCATTGTGCAAAATGTAGTAGATAATCTGATACAAACTTTTGATCTTTGTCAATCTACTTCCAGACCGTGGTTTTCGCTCATGAGGAGTTTCTGCTGCATCAGATTCGTCCTCTCCATCGGAATCCTCTTCTTCTTGAACGAAAAAATTTTGGTCATGAATATTGAATAAACTGCTAAACAAAGATACAAGAGGAGCAGGGATTCGTATGTTATCCCAAGCTTCTCGCAACTCAATATCATCGCAAAATCTGTCATCCAAGTCGAAGTCCTCGTGTAGCAAACTCTGTCGTAACCTTTTGCCACATTCCTTGAAAATATTTTGTGTGAGATAAGTTTGTACAAGGTAAGCCTGAGTAATGGTGGCATGATAGAAAATTGTCGGCTTTGTACGATCGTCAGGGATACAAAACTGAATCTGATCTCCAAACATGCGAATTAGTTGATGTTTAATTTCTCGGTTTTGGACTGATGTAGCCCCCAGTAAATGATTCACACAATCTCGAACCTCTGTGAGTGTAAAAACCTCTTTCGCCTCTATACGATCTCTCAGTCGATTAAGAACATCTGTTATGCACGGCTGTTTGTGACCTTTTGCATCATCCCCCTGAATAGTTCCATCATCATAAAACGAGTACGAGGTCGACACAAAACAGTCTCATCACTCTCATCGTCTCCATCATTTCCCTCTTCCAT
This sequence comes from Coelinius sp. EB29, assembly GCA_035578325.1. NCBI lineage: Eukaryota > Metazoa > Arthropoda > Insecta > Hymenoptera > Braconidae > Coelinius > Coelinius sp. EB29. Next base: position 4,113,467 of record JAOZGT010000006.1, read on the forward strand.
TGTTTCATGGATTGACTTCTGCACATTCCTTTTATGAGTGTATTTACCATAACATGCCCATTGTACATGATAGTGTAGCAGTTGATCAATCGAGATTTGGTTTATCCTTTCAGTAACAGCATCTTTCCGCTGTTCAGCTGCTGATCTAATTCGTGCACTTCCATGTTCTGTACTCGTTAAATCGTTTGGACAGAGACACAAAATACAAACAACTGATTCGTGTTCTTGATGGACTTCTCGCTCATTATAATCTCTTCTATCTCCATTCCCCCCATTATATTCAGGAGTATCCATATTCAGAGGAAATTATTTCAACACATTAACACTGAATTATACAATATAAACGCTTATTAATTTTTATTTAAAAGGAATTCTCATGGAAAAAGAATCGTAAAAATTCGTCAGCGAGTTTAATATACGTCTCACACGATGAAACACTGAGGTCAATTTAATTGTTTGTCGAATGTTTTTGGATCTGCAAAAAGACAGGCTCATGCACGTGCGCGCCGATACCGGGAATTAGAAAAATAAATAAAGAAAAAATGAGATGAAGGAGAAAGAATATTATATTTTGTAACTTACAGTTTAGAACACTCGAAACTCATCATTCCATTTGTGTTTTCTTTTGAATATTTTTAAAATCGATTGATAATTTTTTTTGCCATTGACAATGAACAATTTTAATAATAATGGGAAATGTAAGGATGAAAAAATGATGAAAAAGTCTTGAAAAGTATGAGGGAACGTTCGTCACGGACCACGCTGCGAGTGTAGCACGGACGCGCGCATATTATTCGGATAAACAATTGTTCTTCTTCATTTGTTTATTGACGTATTATGATGAATCAAACGGGAATTGATTTGTCTTGACATGACAAATATTTTTTGTATTAACTTTTTTGCTGTGGAGTTCATAGATACAGAGCTATACGCATTTAAACAATTAATTTGTTTATAACTTTTTATCGCATCAATTCAGCGCAAGCTAACAATCAAATTCGGATTCTGCGACCCAAAAAACGTAAAAAAACGCAAACTCGCGCCACGGACCTCATACCCTTCAAATTGCATACCTTTTGACCCCCAGCGTATGGACTACATAATAGCCTGAGAGAGAAATTGCCCAATGAATGTCTCTTTTTCCATCAATTAAAAGAGTTTTAAACTTACTTCTACCTGTATAGCATGGATACTATCAGGTTCTTTCTCATGCTGGCTTTCTCTCTCTCCACCCTCAACAAACGTCTCAACTTTTTTTTCCCCCTGCAGGCAATCGTTATTTGTTGAAACGAAAATGGGACTATCAATACTTGGGACAGCGTTTGGGTTCAATCTCCGTCGCTTGAGGGTCGTGGAATAATCAGTCTCTGCAAAATGCCGATAACAAACTGAATACTTGCATAAATCCTCAGTTTTGACGTTCTCCAGTATTGGGGATTTCACAGCTTTTCGCCAATTCTCCGCACTCCATGAAAAACGTTTGGAAAACTGATGTTTCATTGCATCACGTGGAGAAAGACAACCAGGAACAACACACTTCTTATTTACAGACATTTTATTTAAAATAAAATAAATCTTACATTAATCAAATAATTTTTTTATTGGTTATTTGAATTTAAAATGCGTACAGATGTTGGAATAACATGCGCATGCGCGACGCGATGGTGGCGCTAACTCCATATGTCTGGAGAAGTTTGCCAACCATCACAAATTTCAGGAGAGTCGGACCCCCCTGGAATAAAATAGTCTTGATGTTATCCAAAAGACAGTCGTTACCAACGGGGACCTCTGACATCCTTCAGACTACAGACAATTGAAAGGGTTCGAAGGGGGATACGCAACAATATTTACTATAATAATACGCGAAAAGGATTGACAGGACCATTCGGAAGCGCTCCATCGATTGATTGATGGCGAAGAAAAAAGCACACGTAAAATTAACAAACTCCACAACCGTAAATCTGTAGTTACAAATCTATAGCCACATGTCGCTGCTGCCTACTTGTTTTTAGTTGTCAGAATTGAGAGGATCAAATTCTCTAGGATTTTTATTGCTAGGATTAAATTGTCCAGGATTATTTTTTGAAGGATTATTTTGCTCAGGATAATTTTGTTGAGGATCAATTTTTTTCAGGATTATTTTGTCCAGGATTAATTTGTTAAGGATCAATTTACCAGGATTAAATGACATGTAACCGTCCACGAGCGTCGACAGTATGTGGGAGTTTCGAACATTGTTCATGATTATTTAATTAACTAAGAGTCAGATCGATCGATCTGAAAAAATTTTGAACAATGCGTGAAGGATCATTTTAGAATATGGTGATTTTTAGAAAAAACGGTAAGACGCGTTTTTTTTATACAAAAATAAATATTACTAAATTCGGAGGTATCTAGTATAGGGGGCTGATTACATACTCTCGAAGCTCGTGGACGCATGGAGGAAGCATAGAAATCACACACACACACACACGCACACACACACACACACACGCACACACACACACACACACACACACACACACACACACACACACACACACACACACACACACACACACACACACACACACACACACACAGGCAGACAGAGAGAGAGAGAGAGAGAGAGAGAGAGAGAGAGAGAGAGGTTGAGAGAGAGAGAGAGAGAGAGAGAGAGAGAGAGAGAGAGAGAGAGAGAGAGAGAGAGAGAGAGAGAGAGAGAGAGAGGGGAGAGAGAGAGGCGGACATGTGTCCAAAAACGTCATAGAAAGATTCAAGGAGTCATGAAACGTGGAGATATCATAAAATTTCCACTTTCGATTTTTGGGGATCATTATAATAACTTCCACCCTTTGGGTCGGGAAGTTAACAATGTGATAATTGCCATGTTTCCATTCGGAAGCAAAAGCCATCAATTTTATGGAGGAACATTTTTTCGTAACTCTAAACGTTGATGAGATAATCTCGTAACAACGAGAGATAACGGCGCGAATTTACTTCGCACGCAGGATGAAATCGCATTTGTGTTATTCGAAAATCGATATATGAAATTTCACCATGGCCCACCTTTCAGAGCATTTTCAGATGAATATTTTTCTGTCAATCTCCACCGTCCTCCTTACGGCAAATAATATTTAAAAAAATATTATATTATTTCGGATGATATAAATACTTAATTACTTGAATACGTAATTACTTCCATCCCCATATTTCAATTATACCTATTACTGAGTTATTCGAAGAGAGCGTTTTCAATGTTTTTCGGAGAAAATTTTCAGACTCTTTTCGAAACCTTTTGTCGGATTGAATTTTTTATTTATTTCCCATTTCATTTTTTCATAATAAGGCTTAAGAAACCCTGAGGCAATACTGATGAACCGGGAAATTTTTTTTGTAGCCTGAACAGGTCACACTCACCATGGGAGCGAGCTTGCAAGCGACCAACAACGCACCACTAGTTTTGTTGTGTATTTAGTTCAAACGTGCAAAAGAATTTATTTGCCCGAGTTTCTCTCGTGTTAGTATTTTCGTGAGAAAAAGAATAAGGATATTTATCATTTTTATTTGCATCTTTGTAAGCAGTGGAAATTTCTATTGTCAACTCATCAGACCTAATTTTATTTATGAGAATGTTATTGAGTGTCAGATGGCTAGTTAGGTCTAGTGACTTTCATGCTACTACGTGAGCCAACAGTGGTAACTAGTATTTATAGTAAAATGGCATAGGCCACTTGTATGTTTTACGTTGATAAATAAATAATCTTTACCATTATACTACTTCTATGTTATTTCATAGCCTGACATTGAGGAGGCGCATGATCACTATAATAATACGTGTATTATAATGCTTCATGTCACTCAAGATCCGATTGCAGGTCAAGGTTTGCGTCCGATTAAACATTAAACATCTCAAGCAAAAATTAATTTTTTATTCCAATAAATTGCTTGATAGGAATTAGAGAAAGTGAAAATCTACAGAATCTTCAAGGATTCTTCAGCAAAGCCTATATCCGCACAGCAATAATGTCAATATCTACATTCGTAGAGCAAGTAAGGAGTCAGTTAATATTTTTCTTATCAATAGCTGTTGGTAGCATGTAATAACTCATCAATATGTCTCTCAAGATTGGTGACAGCTACTTCCATATGGTATGACCGTTGCTCGTCCTGTTAAATGACGACGATGACGTTAGGCAACAATTTGCACTTGTAAATACGAACTTTTTTCGATATTCAGTGGGAGAAATGTATTCAAACGAGGGAAAAATATTCATGATTCATAATCAATCAAATATTGTTTATTTTATGAATGAACTTTTTCCTGAATGAATTTTTCCTAAGGAGCCCCTATCGACGGCTTATAAACAGCCGGTAAGAAATATCAACCTCTGCCTCAAAAACTGGTCAATAATCCTTTGATTTTTTTCAGTATTCTGATGTTAAGGGATAATGAAGTCATGCAGAAATTATCACAGCCCAACTGGGTAATGACTGAGAACAATGTGAGTACAAAAATTAGAAATACCTTAAAAAAAACTTAATTTTCACTCATGTATTTTGAAGTGAAACTTCTTTAGCGGGGGTAGTGAAATGAAAAATCGTCACGAAAATGGGGACGGAAGTGACGCCATAAACAAGACGGATCTATTGATCCCTCTCTCTCTCCTATTTCCCTTTCTTCCATCAGACATTTTTCTCTGCTATTGGGAGTGAAATGCCTGAGCGCGTCACGAACGTTGCTCAACGGTGACGACCCTGTTTTATCTATCTGACGCGGTCCAGTTTTATCGATCTAGTTTGCAATATGCGAGGATCTTTCGAGAAGTTTCACTTCTGTTGTGTGGCCCGGGCGCACTCTCTTTTTTTTGGCAAAGGTGGGTGAAGGTTTCGAGTCCGTAGAAATAAAAAATATCCTCCCCTTATCAGTACTACTCCTTGCTGGTGTATTCATGAGTTGGAGGATCCTTAGTATTGAAAATCTCTTGAAGAGAAATGCAAAAATAATAAAAAAGGAGAAGAAAATAGTAAAAAGTGTGAGCGTAGAAGTCTACGCGGCAGAAGTGAAACTTTAACTCGTGCGTTAATCCGTACGGAGTACCGAACGGTGCCGAAGAGCTACGAAGCCCCTCACCGGCTGAGTCTCCCCACTACTCTTCCCACCGCTTCCCCTTTATTCGTAACATACGTAAAATTTCGACCCCCAGAACGCGGCATAAGAAGTTTCACTTCAAAAAAATTCTTGAAAAATATGAAACTCCCGTCGACTCAAAAAAATCATCTACAACCATTCTACAATTGAGATTGGGCAGCGGAACGTAGGCATTCTACAAGTAGACCGAAAAAATGTGAATTATTCTGTGAAAATTTTTATTAATAGACTAACAAACTTTAATACATAATTACCTGAGGTGGTTCTAGACCAATTTTATAGATGTCACTTTTCTCCACAAAAAAGATCTTTACAGGAATTTCGATATCTCCCTCAGATTATCATTTTCATTAGTTATTGATTAATTATAGGATTAATGTAAAAATGATTGAAAGGAATAAAAGAAACTATGGTGGCGTTCATCTCCATGATGTTAGATCAATTCATAAGTATACTCAAGGGACGTGGAGAATAAAGTACAAATAAAAAAATAAATTAATTAATAAATTAATAAATGGTAAATTTTACGCCAAGACGTGTGACTGTATCAGAGTGGTTTGTCATTTAAGTGAATATGTTTCTTAAATTTTGCTATTTGTCTCTTGTTACATACGGGGAACTCCATTTCGAGATTTTTAATTGGAATGAGACAAGACATTAATCATGTTAAGTGCCTGATGAAGCTATAATAAATAGCGAAACGTCGCATTTATGACATAATTTTAATGTTGTACTTTATTCTCCACGTCCCTTGAGTATACTTATGGAATAAAAGAAAATTTTAATCAACAAATATTTGTACCATATTGCATATTTATTAAATACATGAATAATTAAGATAATACAATTGAATTACGTAGAAATGAGTCATCGATGCATTTTGTACTATAAGAAAAACTAATTCTACTGGATATAATAGGCATATCAATAAGTAGAAATGAATATTAATTCAATTTTCTACTTTAGTACACTCCCAGTCCCATTTAATTGGATCGTATAGTGTACAGGGTAGCTTCAGTCTCTTGTTACGGATGAATATAGCGTTGATGTATTCCAGGAAGATTTTGGTCACTGGACTAATAGCACCCATCATCCGACCAACAATACCACTACTCGTGCTGTCTGACTTCATAGCTGATGGGTCTCGATCTGTAACAATCGGAGGAAGATAATTATTTTAAAAATTTACGCCTGTCGGCAGCGAATTGGAAGGTCCCCCCCCCCCTTGGGGTATAAGCATTTATAAACTGCTGTTAACTATTACCCCAGTTGCGTTTAAGCCTTACCACCTGGATGAGGTCGTGTTTTTCATTTACCCCAGATCTTCGGCGATAAACTTGGCAAATGCTATTGCATGAGTGTACATTTCTCACTGGAAAATATGGAAAATTTTGTTGAGAAAGAAAGATAACAACATGGTTAAAAACATTCTAATAAAAATGCATATTTCCATTTTTTTCACACTCATATTACGGATCGATTGGTTATCCAATAATATCTTCAGGGTCGAAGAATCGTTTTATAATTTTTTTTTAAAGTTACTCATTAACTATTACAATGTTGCAATTTTATCATTCTTAAATAAACTTTCCAATCACGTTATTTGTCATATCGAGCGTACTTTTGCATGACCCGTAACCACAATTTGTATACATTTTCATCATCGCTATCTCATCATCAATTCTCCCCCTCCCTCCCCTTCCCCTCCCCGTCCTCTCCCAGTTTCGATTTAAAGCTTAAGTTCAAGCTCGAGTTATATTATGGCTATCATTTCATCCCCAACTTCGATTCAACGCTCAGCATTGACATTTTTTCAAACTCGTATAAATTATTGTGCGCAGATTATTCAAATCTAAACTGCTTGCTATACACCCTCAAATCAATTCTCTCTGGTCATTTTGTTGTATATTTAGTTTAAACGTGCAAAAGAATTTATTTGTCTCAGTTTCCCTTGCATCAGCACTTTCATGAAAAAAAATGAAGATTTTTATCATTTTTATTTGCGTTTTGTTAAATAGTGAAAATTTCTACTGCCAATTAATCAGACCTAATGTTATTTATGAGAATGTTATTAAGAAGGTGTATGATCACTATAATAATACGTTTATTATAATGCTTCATGCCACTCAAGATCCCATTGAAGGTCAAGGTGTGTGTCCAATTATAAATTTAATATCTCGAGCAAAAATTAATTTTTTATTCCAATAAAATGATTGATAGAAATACGAGAAAGTGGAAATCTACACAATCTTCAAGGATTCTTCAGCAGAGCCTATATCCGCACAGCAATAATGGAAATATCTACATTTGATGAGCAAGTAAGGAGTCAGTTAATATTTTCCTTATCAATAGCTGTTGGTAGCCTACATTAACTCATCAATATTTCTCTCAAGATTGGTAACAGCTACTCCCATATCAACCGACCGTTGTTTGTTCTGTTAAACGACGACGATGACGTTAGGCAACAATTTGCACTTGTAAATACGAGTTTTTTTTCGATATTCAGTGGGAGAAATGTATTCAAACGAGGGAAAAATAGTTATGATTCATAATTAATAAAACGTCGTGCAATTTATGAATGAACTTTTCCCTGCATTTGAATGAATTTTTCTCTTTGATAATCTACGAAAATAGAAATTTCGAATGATTAATTTATTTACAGAAAATTGCACCGTGGATTGATATGGCCTATCCAACCTGGCTGATTTTTTTCAGAGAAAAAACTTTGATTGAGAGTTTTTTTGAGGATATTTATGTTCAATTTGATTGCATAATGATGGTTAGCCAGCCGGATGGTAATTTATCGAGTCCAGGGGAAATTATTACCGAAGTTTATCAGATTGATAGGGGAGACAAAATCAGAAGTAGCTTACTCGGCACCTGGAATCAAGAGATGGGAATTAGATTGTCACAATTGAGTCTTTATCAACGGAGGAATAATCTTCATGGACATCTTTTTCGTGTTTTGTCCATAGAAGTAATTTTTTTTTTAGTAAACGAGATGATAAGGATTATTTTTTTTTAATCAATTCTATTTCCAAAAATGTTTTGAGAGATTAACTATCATTTTTATGAATTAGGATCCACCTCAGTCTATGATAATCCATGATCATAATGGAGCTGTGACAGGACTCGGAGGATTCTTTGGTCGATTAATGAATTTCCTCCAAGAGAGTATGAATTGCACGTAAGTCACTTTTTTTTCTCCTCTTTTGACTTATCTTCCCATTTACTCTTCTCGTCCTCTTTCTGCTCTTTCTTTTCTCGAATTTTCCTCAATTACCTAGCAGTTTCCCTCCTAAAATATTCCTCTTGACTCGCTGCTGATCTCTCCTCGAAAATATCGGTCTCCGTACCGTCACTTTTTAAACTTGATAGAAATTCCTTGAAACATTTTTCTACTTTTGAATTTTATAATCGAGTCAAGAATTAATTCATCCCATTTTTTAAAAGTTTAACCTTAATTCTTAATTAATATTTTTCCAGAATCCTTTACCAAGAAACAAATGAATGGGGATATTTACGTGATAATGGATCATGGACTGGTGCTATTGGTGCACTCATTGACAATACATCTGACATTGTTGCAGCTGAGCTCGTCATGACTCATGACAGAGTGGATGTTATAAGATTTACAATTCCCGTTTTCTCAACCAAGTAATTTTTTTTTATCTGTCTTCAATCAATATTGACGAGAGCTTGTGACTGAATATTATGAATTATCCCTAAAGGCTTCGGGCATACATCAAGAGACCAGGAACATCAGAATTGAATTGGGGTGCATACGTCGTATCCTTTGAACCAAAAGTGTGGATTGCAATTGTTGTAATGATGACCATCACAACTATCACGATGTCTCTATTAAACTCTGCGATTTCCCGGTTTGCTAGTTATTGGAAGGACAACGAAGACACTCCAACCAGTGCTGTAGACGTTTTTTTTGCAGTATTTGGAGTTTTTTGCAGTCAAGGTCTATCCTACAATTTCCACAGTTTTATGTTCTAAATCAAAAAATTCAATTCGTTTATTCAACTTGATCAATATAATTGAATTTAATTGCAGGAATGGCAGCTTCAATTCTAGATCCAATCAGAATAACTCATTTTGTGATACACTTACTAGGAGTTATTATTCTAGCAGCTTATTCTGCAGAATTGATAAGTGCATTAACAGTTCAAACATTTGCTCTGCCTTTTACTACAATGGAAGGACTCTTGCAGGATGGTACATACAGATTTGGAGTTGTTAGAGACTCTGCTGATTACTCTTTTTTTCAGGTAAAAATCGTTAATCAATTTTTCGAAATTATTAGTTAATTCTTTTCTTTTTGCTTCCGGACGGAAGCTTTGTTTTCACAAGATTTTCACATTCTCTAATTTTGTATGGAAATGATGTATAATGTTATGAAACGTAAAGATATGATGTTTTTACGAAATGTCTGTATGTGTGTGTATATGTGTGTGCAAATTTTTCGTTTTCATTTTAAAAATCGTGACAATAAAAGGACAAACTATGGTGGCGTTCATCTCCATGATGCTAGATCAATTCATAAGTATACTCAAGGGAAGTGGAGAATAAAGTACAACATTAAACACATAAAAGGACAAAAGTTGTTGATAAAAATCCGAAATTTTGAATCATAATTGGTATCTCTTAGGTCAAACTTCAGGCCAAGTTTCAGCTAGATCGGTTCATTATTTCCAGAGATATCGCTATTTATCGAAAAATCAATTTTCTTCAATATCTCGAGAACGATATGAGGTATCAAATTTTTTTTTTTTCAAAATATTCGTCATGAAAATATCTATCAATTTTATCCGTACAACTTTTTTGGGCCACGTAGAGGTGACATAGTTATTGCCCTTTTTCTATTTTTGTTTATTTCTCTGTGCAAATCCTTGTACGCATGATAACTTGAGAAATATTCGAGATGAAAAGTTCAAACTTGGTATGGTTTTAGGTCTTATGGTAATAAAGGTTGGTATTTTGTATGGGCGCAATCGGACCATTATAGTTCCGGAGATATCCGACTTTATGTGTAAAAGTATTTTCTTCAAGAACTCGGAAACTACTGAACCGATTCAATTTTTTTTTTTTTTTTTGAAATGTTCATCGCGATGGCACCTATCTATCGCAATCAAAAAATATATACCCTCCCATTGAAAGTTTTCGAGATATTACCGTTTTTCTGCTTTTTTCTTTCGAAACTCGTTCACATGTACTATAATACGACTAATAGTTGAAGTGGGGATCTGAAATTTGTGCTGGGACTTGATATTGTCGGGTTACACTTCTGTACGCAATGACAGGTCGATGTGTCTACTAGTTTTCCTTCCTCTTATTTGCGCCGACCTTGACGCGTAAGCGGGTTCAATTGGTAAGAAAGGGGGGGGGGGGGGTTGAATGCGAGGAAACATTAGAAAAACAAGCCGGGAAGTTGTTGCTGCGACCCGCGCGACGGGTCACATCCAGTCAAATATCAACGGAGGATTAATGGTACTTGCCGTCACTAGATGGTTATAACCATCAAAGGAAAAAAAAAAAACATCCAGTCAAATCCACTAATACTAACGCGCCGACCAGGGGAGCGAGCTTATATACGAGCGACCAAGAATATGAGTATAACTGCCGCACCACTAGTTCAAATTTTCATTGAATACGATAGGACAGCTCACGGAATAAATAATTATTATTCTATTCTATTTCCCTCTCAAATGGGATGAAAATGCTATTAAGTAGGAAATTTCAGCAGAACTCAACCATTTTGGATTTTCCTTCAAAACTGATTGAAGAGTAATTCATCAATTTATTTCACCAATTTTCTTTATTCCAGTGGGATTTTCTTTGAGAACATGTAATTTATAAAGTTTCTACATTTTTTTTCTGGGCAGAATCAATTCTAGATCCGTTTGGAAGTTAACTAGCAATAAAATTGGTAGAAAAAAAGAACAAGCATAATATAATACCGCATTTCTTTGACCGCTTAATACCAGCTGCATGGCAGTGACTGCCTACTTGTTTAGAATAAAAAAATTGTCATAAAGACCCTTTTTGCAGAATTTGTTTTTCTTAAAAGTTAATTTATTCCGAAAAAAGTTTATTTATGTAAAACTATCTTCAACAGAACTCATCAGATGAAATGCTTGAACTTCTATTCAACAAATTCCTGATGAAAGAGAAGGAGTTGCCAAATAATTACTTAGAAGGATTAAACCTCGTGTGTAACGAGAACAAGTATGCGTTCTTGACCCTAGATATTACAGTGAAACAACTCCAGTCTCAAGTTGGATGTACTCTAGTGCCTCTTGACCCAATATCACAGGTGTCAATAGCCTTTGGACTGAGGCCAGGGAGTCCCTATCGAGGGATTTTAAATAGCCAGTAAGAAATCTTAATCTCTGCCTCAAAAACTGGTCAATAATCCTTTGATTTTTTCAGTCTTTTCATGTTGAGAGACAATGGAGTAATGCAGAAATTGTTAAATCCCCACTTGAAGATGACTGGGGACAATGTAAGTACAAAGATTCGGAGTATCTTAAGGCACATTGAAAGATTCAGCCTCCACTATCGACCCCCTACTGAGTTAAATTCACCTGGAAAAGCACTTTTCTTTCCATTTTCTCAAATTTTTCGATAAATTTGTCACGTTGGATGGAAAAAATATGATTAATTGAAAATATACACGGTCAAATGGGAGTGGGATGAAATTCAATGATTTTTACAGGAAGTTATTTGCCCACAAAAAAAATTTACCTTCGACCCTTAAAAAAAAATCTACCACGGTGAAAAGTGATATTCAGTCGACAATTCCTAATTGATTCCGCCAACTTTTCACGTGGATATATTGCACAATAAATTTCAACAGATGATTGCATGACAACTATTTCTTTCTAATCCCCTGTGCATCTCACTCCTTCTAGCGTGACCGCCTAGTGCTAGGTTATGTTCAACAATTTTTATAAAAAATCATTGACGATCAAAAAGTGACATCAAGAATATTGCATAGACCGTTTAATTATTATATAAAATTAATCTGAGGGCTTATGCCAATTTTTCCATCACTTTTCGAGCCTTCAAACAAATTTGTTCACCTAACCTCACTCGTAGCTTTCAATGTACCTTAAAAAAAATAAAAACGCAATTTTCATTCATGTTTTTTTATTCAAAGGTGGACGAAGTTTACGAGTCCGTAGAAATAAAAAATATCCTCCCCTTACTAGTACTCATCCTTGCTGGTGCATTAATGGGTTTGATGATCCTCAGTATCGAAAGGCCTTTGAAGAGAAATGCGAAAATAATAAAAAAGGAGAAAAAGGTAATAAAAAAATTCTTGAAAAATATAAAACCCTCGTCGACTCAAATAAAACCTCTACAACCATTCTACAATTGAGATTGGGAAGCGAGGCGTATATATTCTACAAGTAGACCAGAAAAATGTGAATTGTTGTGTGAAAATTTTTATCATGAGTCTGGTAAACTTTAATACATAATCACCTGAGGTAGTTCTAGACCAATTTTATAGATGTGACTTTTCTGCACATAAAAGGTCTTTACAGAAATTTTGATATCTTCCTCACCTTATTATTTTCATTAGTTATTGATTGATGTTAGGATTGATGTAAAAAAGATTAGAACGAATAAAAAAAATATAAATCAATAAATATTGGTACCACATTGCATATTTATTGAATACATGAATAATTAAGATAATATAATTGAATTATGTCAAAATGAGTCATCGATGCGCTGTGTACTATAAAAAAAATCAATTCTATTGAATACAATAGGTATATCGATAAGTAGAAATAAATATGAATTCAATTTTCTACTTTAGTGCACTCCCATAGTCCCATTTTATTGGATCGTAGAGTGTACAGCCCGAGTGGAAAATCTCGGTCAGAGGCGTTGCATGCCTGATCAGGTACCTGAGTAAGGTCCTGATCAGTGACTGAGCATAGCCTTACCACAATTTCCACTCGGGAGGGTAGCTTAAGTCCCTTGTTACGGATGGGCATTGCGTTGATGTATTCCATAAATATTTTGGTCACTGGACTAATAGCAACACTACTCGTGCTGTCTGACTCCACAGCTGCTGGATCTCGATCTGTGACAATCGGAAGAGAATAATTATTTAAAAAATTTCGATCTATTGATAATAATTTTTTTTAATTAAAAAAATAAAAGTAAAAACTTTGGTTGAAGAATATACCTTGACCATTGCTGAATGACACGAAGAAAACACCCACAAGTAGGATCACAAGGAGACGATCTATTCTATGCGACATCTAGGCGACATTCTTTACGCCTGTTGACAGCGAATTGAAAGGTCCCCCCTTGGGGTATAAGTGAGCGGAAAGTTGTTCCCCGGAAAAAATCTCCCGGAAAAAATCTCCTGGAAAAAATTTCCTAAAACAAAAATTTCCCGAGAAAAAATTTCCTTTGAAAATAATTTAATAATTCACTAATTATGGGACGATTACGATTCCTTCGGTGCCATTTTTTTCTCAGGAATTCGGGAAAAATAATAAAAAAATTCCATCTCAATTATTTATCTAGATATAAACAATTTTATTGCTAATTTCATATTTTCGCCACATCCGACATGTGTGTTTCGAACTATTTTTTCTCGGGAATTCGGGGAGAACGTAAAAAAAAAATCATGTTAAAAAATATTAAATGTTAAAAGATAGCTTAAAGAAAAGAATAATTCATATAAGCTCATAATTCAGGCGCACCGGCGGGAGACGGGGGGGGGGGGGGATTGGCCCTTGACTTCCCTTCTATTATTTCTCCGGGCCCCCATGTACCTTTGTTTTATATTATAAACTGCCCGTGATTAAGCGGGCTAGAGGCGGGAGGGGGCGAAGCCCTCTCCCACTCAAGCAAACAACTGAAAATCAAGTTGAACAAAAATATAAAAGAAAAATTGACGAGAAATTGAATAGTAGAGTGAGTATTTTTTCCAAATTCCCGAGAAAAAATAGTTCGAAAAACACATGTCGGAATTTTCTTATTATTCTTCCCGAATTCCTGAGAAAAAATGGGTTCGAAAACATACGTCAAATCGTGGCGCCAAAGGAATCGTAATCATGCCTTGGGGTGGGGGAAGTTTCTTATGTAGAAGTTACTCTAGTTTGTTTATCTTTACGTGTTTGTGTATAAGAGTATATCTTTACGTGTGTGTGTTCAGTGGTAATAAAATTATAAAATTAAATTTGTGCATCATTTTGTAATTTATTATTTTTTGCTGTGTAGAATGAAGGTATATTATATTGAGTTGTTTAAGTTTTATGTCTTCTTATAGGGGAGGGGGGGACTGGGGATTTGCTGTGAGAGATTTTTTTCCGGGAAATTTTTGTTTGGAGAGATTTTTTCCGGGAAATTTTTTCCGGGGAAATTTTTGTTTTGGGAGATTTTTTCTGGGGAGGAAATTTCCTGGAACCATTCCTAGCATTTTTAAATTTCTGTTAACAATTACCACACTTACATGTAAGTCTTATCACCTGGATGAGGTCGTATTTTTCATTTACCCAAGATCTTCGGCGATAAAATTGGCAAATACTATTGCATGAGTGTACATTTCCAACTGGAAAATATGGTAAATTTTGTTGGGGGAAAAAAATTAACAACTTGGTTAAAGAAATTCTAGTAAAAATGGATATTTCAATTTTTTTCACACTCATATTACGGATCTATTGGTCATCCATTGACTTCTTCAGGGTCGAAGAATCGGTTTATTAATTTTTTTTTTATAAGTTATAACTCGCAATTTTATCATTCTTAAACAAACTTCCCAATCCCGTCATTAGTCATATCGACCGTATTTTTGCATGACCCGTAACCACAATTTGTATGCTTTTTCATCATCCCTATCTCACCATCAATCCTTCCCCCCCCCCCCCACCAGTTTCGATTTGAAGCTTAAGTTCAAGCTCGAGTTTTATTATGACTATCAATTCATCCCGAACTTAGATTCAAAGCTCAGTATTGACATTTTTTCAGACTCGTATGAATTATTTTGTGCGCAGATTATTCAAATCTTGAAAAAAAAACGAAAACGAAGTTTTCTTTTAAAAAAACGCCAAGTAACCATTTTTACGCGTATTTGATTATCTTCTGGGCATTTGAAAAAAAAAAAACAAATGGACTAAAAAGCGCCAAGTCAGATATACTTACGAGAAAAAAATTAGTAGAGGCAGGACCAAGGGACTTGGCGCGGTTTTTTTCTATTGTCAAAATCACTGCTGAGCATCATTCGATCAATTCAATTTTAGCAGTACTTACTGAGAGCCTCGTCGTCTTCATCTTGTCAACCGCGCCAAGTACCTTGGTCCTGCCTCTACTAATTTTTTTCTCGTAAGTATATCTGACTTGGCGCTTTTTAGTCCATTTGTTTTTTTTTTTCAAATGCCCAGAAGATAATCAAATACGCGTAAAAATGGTTACTTGGCGTTTTTTTAAAAGCTAACTTCGTTTTCGTTTTTTTTTCAAGATTTCAGTAGTTTTTTCAAAATGAGTCCATAAAGAGAATCCTTTCTTCCGTACTGCTCTTCGGCAAAGCGCGAATTATTACGGAAAAATGTTGCCTGGGCCGTCGTTATGAGGTTAGAAGATTTTTTACTCGTGGGGAGTTGGTGGGCCGCGCTGGAAAGGAAAATATTTTTTTTTGTGTCATACGATTTTTGTGAATTTTCGAGAAGTCTGCGTTGTTTATTTTTGTATTTCCGTATAAATACTCATCGGAAAAATGAATCAATAGATTATGAGTTTTTGCAATCGTTTTATCATTTTAATCCTTTTAATTGAAAAAAATAATCCTAAAATTGTAATTTCGTATTCATTATTTTGCGATTATTTCGAGAACTAGTGGTTTTACATGAAAATGTTAACAGACCTTTTTTGTTTAAATTTCATTCTCTACAAAAAAGGTCTTTTGAGATTTTTCTTTAAATTCAATTTTTGCTGAGATATTTGTTAAATAATAAATGAAAAACCCAACAAAAAATTTATAAAAGGAATTCATCTTTATTACAATGACAAAAATACAAAATACAAAATTGAAAAATAATTAGTCATCACTCATCTTCACTCCTCTCTCCCCTACAATCCTCGAAACTCTTAGAAAATATCAATTTATCTCCTAAAAATCCATAAACCTATCAATAATCCATTTATCATCATCGAATCAAATTAAAACTGATTAACTAAACTACTGCGTATCAATGACCCTATCAATATGTCCCTTCAACATCTGCAGTTGCCTGAGAGCCTCAGCATCCAACTGAGGAATATTAGAGGAAACCCCTCTCGAGTGTGAATTTGATCTTCTATCACTCGATGCACTCGATTTTTGGACTCTCCCAGTTGTTCTGGATGATGATTTTGAATTTCTGGGCTTTTGGGTCATTGATGTGACCTTGTCAGCCCTTGAGACCCTCTCCTGACCAATCCCACTTTCTGTAACATATCCATCGTCCACAGAAGCTGCTGTGTGTCTCTTCAGAGATTTTGAATTCTTGACTGTTGAGGGGGGAATTAAGGGTGAAATGTCTTCACTGGTTGATGAAACACCGTCGTAGTCCTGGTCCTGATCCTCCAGGAATCTTGATAGAACTCCAAGTGTCAATTTATGAGCCTCTGGGGGAATTTTAGAGAGTTACTCATTTGGTTTGAAAAACTTTTGAACACCATGTCGAAGTCTGAGTCCATTTTACGAAGACGAGCTTTTGCTTGACGTTGATTGAAAGTCTTTTATCAGCATGTCACTCTCCTCATGGGTGGAGAGGGATGAGTTGCGTTTACGAGGCTGCTTGTACGGGGCATGATGATGGTGTTGGTGGTGGTGATGATAGAGATGTTGATGAGGTTCTGAAAGATTTTCAAAGCAGTTAGATGGGTTCCTTCAGTTTGGGGGGAGATTATCTGGAGAAGGAGGGGGTTTAGGGGAATATAAAAAAGGACCTTTTTTGTAGAAAATTTTGTAGGCTACAAAAAAGGTTGTGACAATTTAATAAGGTCACAGTCGGTAAAGTCAAGTATTTATTGAAATTAATAGTAGTCAAAGTCTCGGGGGGAGCTCACACTCCCTCTCCTTGCAAGAGGAAACCACTGGGATGACGTAAAGGATCTCAGAATATAAATACTAATTCCATTCGATTATACATGGGAACGAGGCTCATAAAAGCAAGAGGAGACTCTGAGAAAAATCTCTCGGAGTCAAAAGAAGAGAGCCTGGACCAAGACCATTCCATACCTGAAGGCAGGAAGGAAGGAAGGATGTCTACATTATCCGTACTGCCGGGAAAATAATTCCTGAAGAATAAATGGAATAAATGAGAATATTGTATTTTGTACGCGAAACTCAAGGTCCAGGGTCATTCGTTAGTAAGTTTGAGTAGTGTGTCCAGGTAGGGGGGATTAACCCCGCCCATAATTCGTACGATTTTTGATTGAGACTGAGGGAAGAAGTGTCGATGCGACAAATCCTCAGTTCACCCCGAGACACAGATCTGGTTGGACTCATTTTCGAGTAATAGATTATTTTCGAGTAATAGATATTTCCGTTGAAGATTATTAGAGTTTTTGAGAGACGTAATAGAGATTTTGGGAGATTTATTTAAAGATCAAAGGACGTTAAAGTCATATAATTTAATTATCACGGGTGGTGGGGATCCTGAAGTAGAAGGAAGCCACCTGGACAATCCAAGAGAGACCCTGGACCTTCAGAGCAGGCTGAGTGAGTTACGTAAATACCTGACTTCTCTAAAGTCATTGTCTTTAGTCTCAAGCCCAGTAAGGGGAATTTTCCCCTCCTTTTCTATTTCTTTTCTTTTTCTAAAGATTTAATTTGAGTTTAATGTGAATTATTATTATTATTTTGAGTTATTTTTGGTTAAAGTACATTGCAATCATTAATTATTGCTGAGGAGGCAATTGTCCTCGTTAATTCTGAGTTTATGATTATATAGAATCGTGAAATTGAATTTTCTTGTATGTTATTATTATATTGAGTATTATTTTGAATATATTTCTTTCTTTGGAGCATAAAACCGGTATTGTGTTTCATTTGGTCGAACCCAGGAAGGCGAAGAGGGAGTATCGTCCTCCCTTCCCCTTGTAAAATAGAGTACGGGTAATTTTTGGGTTTTTTTCAGTCACAGTCACAGTAATTCTTTTGTCTATTTTCTCTGTATGAAGTAAAATAGTCTGGCGCTCAAGGCAAAGGGCGTAGGTAATTATCTATAAAGTTTTAAAGAATTAATGTGGTGAAAATCGTCACAAGGTCTTCTAAGATTTTCGGATTAAGTCACTCGATTAGGAGATAAATTGATAATTAAGTGAGAGTAATTTAGGAATTGGTCCTGTTAGAATTCCCTCTGATTAATTATTGAATTATCTGGAAAACGTGAGGTTCTAAGAGAATTTATCAAGAGACATTTTTTGTGGGAAATTTTGTCAGCATCAAAAAAGGTCTTTTGATATTTTCTCCTAAAATGAATAATTCCAGAGTTAAATGCATTATTGAGGAAGTTTTCACGGTTGAGGTTAATTATTTTATGATTTTAATCAGTAATTCGTGATTTTTGAGTGGATTTACCTTCGAGTCGGTGTGAGAATGTGTCAATAGCTGGCGTTTGGTGTCATCCTTCAAGCATTCGACATTTTTGAGGCCCAGATATCTTTTTTATCCAATTAGTTAATTGTTTAAATACAGTCGAAGATTATTTGACGAGTGTTTACATCTTTGTTTCGAATAACCAATTATTCCTGAACAATTAAAATAAACCACTAATTAATTATTTTCTCTCTTTCATTTTCGTCACTTTTATAACGATTATCTGAGAAACTGAGGATTTTAAGAGAAAATATCAAGAGACCTTGTTTGAAACGTAGATAAATTTAAGGGAATTTTAAGAGAATAAAATTGAATAAATCATCGAAAATCCTCGGGTAAATTCGAGACCCCTCGGGTCAACGGTCAGAACATCTAGAAGACGCTCAACCCCCCCGGTAAGAGTCGTTATTCAACCTTTGAAGGAATAAGTATAGTCGTTAATCAGCTATTGAAGCGTTAAGATACCTTATTAGTCGTTCTCTAGCTATCGTGAGAGCAAGAAGTATTCTCTTAGCAGTTGAAGCAGTCAGAGTAATAGCAATAGCAATAGCAATATTCAATTAACTCAGAGAATCTCAATTGTTCATCAGTTTAAAGAAGATCAGCAAATTAAATACAGTTAATTCTATATTTGAAGGACATTATAATTATCAGTTTAGTCAGTCAAGGTCATTAGTTCAGTTATTTTCCAATTAATAGTTTCTTTTGAGTAATTCAGTGCAATTCAACGTCTATACAGTCCACTACTAACTTTTCTTTCAATTATTATTATTTCGAGTCATTTTGAAAGCATCAACTGTAACTAAGTGTAAATATTTCAAGTGAATGAGTGGTGCAAACCACAGAATAAACCAGAAACAGTTTTAAAGAATTTGGAGTTTCTCAATTCACTTAATTTATAAGAAACACCTATTACACCACCCACATCCACGGCAAAAATTAAGCTTCATTTCAAACAGACCTTTTTTGTAGGAAATTTTGTAGGTTACAAAAAAGGTTTTTTGAGATTTTTGGATTAAGTCACTCGTTTAGGAGATAAATTGAGATAATTAAGTGAGAGTAATTTAGGAATTGATCCTTTTGGAGTTCTCTCTGATTAATTATTGAATTATCTGGGAAACGTGAGGTTCTAAGAGAATTTATCAAAAGATTTTTTTTTTTGTGGGAAAGTTTGTCAGCCTCAAAAAAGGTCTTTTGATATTTTCTCCTAAAATGAATAATTCCAGAGTTAAATACATTATTGAGGAAGATTTCACGGTTGAGATTAATTATTTTATGATTTGGATTAGTAATTAGTGATTTTTGAGTGGATTTACCTTCGAGTCGGCGTGAGAATGTGTCAATGGCTGGCGTTTGGTATCATCCTTCAAGCATTCGACCTCTTTGAGGGCCAGATATTTTTTTTATCCAATTATTTAATAAATATAGTCGAGGATTATTCGATTGATGGCCAGATATCTTCCTTATCCAATTATTTAATTGTTTAAATACACTCGAGGATTATTCAACGAGTGTTTACCTGTTTATTTTAAATAATAGCAAATTATTCCTGAACAATCATTAAAATAAACCACTAATTAATGATTTTCTCTCTTAATTTTCGTCACTTTTGTAACGATTATTTGATAAACTGAGGATTTTAAGAGAAAATGTCAAGAGACCTTTTTTGTAGGAAATTTCATAATCTACAGGAAAGGTCTCTTGAAATTTTCGCTTCAGATGATCCATTACAGAGATAATTCGATTATTAATACAGTAGTTACCTTTTTGGATGGTATTTCAGCCTGTGAATGGCACGTAGAAATTCCAGTGATCCAGTGATTTGTAAATCAATTCCTCTGGCTTACGTGTATCAATTCAAAGCACATATCCATCCTCTTAACCCATAGCAACTTCATGGGAATTTACTGAATTCTAGGGAACTGCTGTTGTATTATAACACTCACCGTTTGATCGACAAGTTGACAAGTAAATTACAACAACAAGGGAAAATAACCTCAATATCACTCGCCACTCAGCGCATGCGCAGCGCTGTATTTTCAACGCAAACATTTTTGGCTAATTCCACGCCACTACCAACTTGCAAACTTGATTCTGAGACGAAATAATCTCAATTGATTATTTTCGAGAAATCCGCGTTGTTTATTTTTGTATCTCCGTAAATACTCATCGGAAAAATATGATAAATATATTAATCGCAAGACGATAGGCGATTTATATAATGAAAGTGACGTTAGTTTCCGCGTAATCAGTGCCATTCTCATTTCATGGAAATATTAATATACGGTGGTAGTGGAGGGGGTAGTTGTCTCGTGTATAGATACGCGGTAGCTGTCGGCCAGTTTTATTTGAGTCGAGTCGAGTTGAGTCGAGCGGGAAATTTAAAAAATGGTTACTTGGCCGATACGCTACCGCGTATCTCGATTTGAGTCGAGTCGAGTTGAGTCGAGCGGGAAATTTTAAAAATGGTTACTTGGTCGATACGCTACCGCGTATCTCGATCTAAGCTGCTTGCTACACAGCCCCACATCAATTCTCTCTGATCATTTTGTTGTAAACTTCGTTTTACCCACTCGAATTTCACTTTACGCACGATCTTGAATTTTAAGCACTCCGTGCACAAAACAAACACTGCATACCAAATTGCCCCTCAAAGCGAACTTTAGCAGGTATTACAAAAAATCGTATGTGTAACGCATACGTACAAAAAAGTTTTACTTTATGCACTTGTTACACAATGTACTATTTCTTTATTTTCACACCCTGATGAAAATTGCCATCACTTTCATCCCAAAACCTACCTTTCAATCATAAGCGGAAGAAACTACTTTTTAACGAGAATTCAAGCAATAGTATGATGTTATTTATAGAAAAAGTCTTGAAGTGATCTAATGCTAAGGTACTTTTTGCTGAATTGATTCCTCACAATCAATTAGAAATTGTATGCTAACCAACCAGAATCTCGGTCATCTGATAGAGAGCCGACGCCATTTTCTCCCTAGTTCCCTGGATCTTTGATGTCAGAATGGACGGATGGAAGCATTATGTCTGTGGATAACTTTGAAAAATAAATTTTTATATAAATAAAATGATCCCCTAAATATTCCATGGGTTTGTTTTAGAAAATAGTTAATTTGTTTGTCAACTATACGGTGGTGATACCAGCCCGAAAGTGGTGTCACCAAATCCCGAGAACTGCATGAGCCCACTGATCTCTATATAACTATGTTATAACTAAATTATATAGAGATCAGTGTCTTTGACTGGAAGTATGCTCCCCCCCTCCCCATCCGGCGAACTCCAGAGTATCAGTGTTGCCAGACGTACCATAATTATGGTATCGCTACTATAATTCTACCCTCGATACCATATACCATAGTGAGTCTCTATGGTATCACAATTATACCATAATTTTGAGATCCAGCTAATTTTTTTATTTTCATGAAAAAAAATTTTGTCTTTTCGATTCGTTCTCGTTTGATATCTTGATAATGGCTGCCCGGCTACTCAGAACTCGCGAGAAAAATTGAAAAAGAGTTGAATCAGAGAAAATGTCAAAATTTGCCATTTTGGCTGGAAGAAGGCTCACCCTGGTACCGGCCAATCCAAAATTTTGTCTTTTTGATTCTTTCGCGTTTGATATCTCAATAATCGCTGCCCGGCTACTCAGGACTCGCGAGAAAAATTGGAAAAGTGATGAATTAGAGAAAATGTCAAAATTGGCGATTTTGACTTGAGAATGGCCCACACCTGATACCGGCCCACCAAAAGTTTTGTCTTTTCGATCTTTTCTCATTCGATATCTGGATAATATCAATAATATAGTTGAAGTATTATATCCGAAAATGAAAAAAATGATGATTCTCTGTAGAAATTGAAAAAAGTTATAAAATCACGGTCTGATAATGAAAGAATATCCATTTAATTTACAGTTTATAGATTTGATTATTGATTTTAAGAGATATAACAAATTGTACGCCTAGATCCTAGATATTATAAATAATAAACTGCATATTCAACACTTGAAAATGGTTTAAACGCCGTTAATTGAAAATTTTGTCACTTTTGAGAGAATTCTACCTTACCATTCCTCGATACCATAATTTTATCGTAGATACCATAATTTCGTGGTGGGGATACCATTGTTGCGTACTCCTTTGAGTTTTGGTGAGATACAAACCAGGTGGCGGATTCGTTTGCTCGTGGAGCGCTAAAGCACTCTTCTTGAAGGGTGCTCTGAAAGTGCGGGAGAATTAAAATAAAAAAGTTTTCAAACACAGATTCATTGGGACACTGATTTTTCTGTATATTTCTGAATATTACACTGTGTATCGTTTTTCCTGAATTTTACACTTCAATTATTAACACTTCGGGATAATGTTTATTACATTTGTTGAAATTATTGATTATTTTCAGTTTAAAATAATAATTATTGCAATCGTTAAAATTTTATTCTGGTGAACAACTTAGAAATTTATCGGACTTATGAATTTAGTAATTAGAACAATAATTGTTTTAGATGTTGTCGACTCGAAACTTAGAGTGGAACTAATTTTAATTTTTGCCAGCGCGTCTTAACTGAGTTCGCCTAAACATTCATGAGGTGTAAACAATTTCAAGGGTGGGAGAAACTTGAACCAATCGTTAATAAGGGAAATTTGAATTCATCGAGAGGGCGGTGGTCAAAGAGGGTAGTGGAGAGGGAGTTGGTACTCGTTCGGATGGGGAATGTCCAACGTCTAGACAAGACCCCATGGTGAGTGTCTGGGTCACTAGGGCAGATGAGGGATTAAATTGTAAAGTGATTGAAATAAGAAAAATGTAAAGGAGAATTGTCGGATGGTCAGTATAGACAATAAGGTTTATGACGGTCAGGGATTAACAAGAAAATATGAAGAGAAAAACTATGAAACAATGTACTCAGATGTCGTCATTGAATGAACAATAACTGCCTAAGTATGAATAAGAAGGAAAATAAAATTCAGGGAACAATGCACAAATGTCTCAATGGAGCGAATAGAATTCTACTATTGTCAAAAGATGGGTCTTAGGACGAATTAGAATTTAATTACACGAAACTATGGAAATATTTGAGGGGAATGAATGCATTTCTAAATTATCGGCAATAAATCATGGGATAAGTATTTTACGTAAACCATGAACAATTGATTTGAAAAGTGCAGTTACTGGAAATATAACTAATGAGGACCTCGTGAATGTTTAGACCTTCTGAGAATATATGAATACGTAAAAACCCATAATAATTCAACAACATTTATAAATTGGACGTATTCTTCTATTCTTCATTTATTCTACACATATTATGTATGGGTTACTCGCTTCATCTGAAGGCATAAAATAATTACTTATTCTAGATTTAAATTTTAACCTTTCATTCTAGTAAAAATGGTGGACTATCTAGGGACTCTACATTGGTTCTAGTGACCTACGTCACACCATATTCTTGCTTCCACTTACTTCACCAGACTGGCAACCTTTGGCTAGAGATATTCTGGGTCAGTGAGTGTGAGTGCGGATGGCTCTAAAACCCAGGAGGGATCCTATGTAGGGTTCGCTGCCATAATTCCCTCTCATGACGTTGTTATAAAGCGAAAAATCTCTTCCTACGCATCCATATTCACTGCTGAAGCTCTCGCTATCCTCACTTTTCTCCAAGCAATCCACTCCCTAAATATTCAAAAATCGGCAATCCTGACAGACTCACTAAGTGTCCTCAAGGCTATGGCTCACTTCTCCTCCATAAAAATCACGTCTCACATCATATACCAAATTCTTGAACAATGGTCCTTACTCTCTCAAGACGGCAAACAAGTAACTTTCATATGGATTCCCTCGCATACTGGAATTCATGGTAATGAATTGGTTGACTCCCACGCAAAAGAAGCAATTAAATCTGGAGAACTCCTAAATACTCCCATCCCCCATTCCGACTTCAGAGAGTCCTTCACCAAACGACTAAAAGCTAGAACTTCCAAATCTCTTAGAATCCAAGGTGCAAAAAAAGGCAATTATTACTTTCAAAAATTCTATAAGGGGTGGCACCGACTCTGGTTTCAGAATCTCAAAATCGACAGGCCCCAAATCTCCACAATCACCAGAATGAGATCCAATCATTTCAATCTCAATCAAAGCCTCCATAGAAAAAACCTATACCATACTGACCTATGTGAATGCGGCCAAATAGAATCACTCTCACATGTATTCTGGTACTGTCCTAAATAAATGAAAGAACATGCCTCTCTTGTCAAAGCCTTAAAAAAGCTGAATATCACCTCCTTCAACCTAACTAAACTCATTGACTCCCCCAGCTCCAAAATATGTTACATACTCCATAACTACCTCGAATCTATAAACAAACAAATATAATTTCCCTCCTCCCTTTTTTAAACAATCTCCCGCCCCAATTCCTTTTTTACTGACAAAAACCTCGATAACTATGCAATGTCTCTCTAGAGGGATAACGGCCGCAAGAATTTGGGGGGGCTCCGTTCACTCTTCCACAACTGTACATATGCTCGGCTGTCCATAAAATCGTGGAGCCCCTAGGTACTTAGCCGACAATTGCACTAATTAAAAAAATGGTCTTATGTAGGTGATTGTACAACGTTAGTACATGATTGTACGAGGTGAAATTTCGTTAGTAGATTCATCAATTAGCTGCAATTAATTAATTAATTTTAGGCATGATGCTGGCCGACAAGAAATCAAAAATTGTTCAATTAATTGTCAAAAGGGGTCTATTTCATCGGAAATCGTTAGTAGATTTCAAATTTTATAATTTCATCGTTTGTAGATGCATTGTTAATTATATAACTGTATTGTCGTTTAGTATCTGCCCTTAAGCGATCAACCTGTATGATCTCTATATTATCGACAATTACTTTTGTCGAATTATATACAGATACAATGTAGTGGATTTATTCAATTTTTAGTTCTATTTAAATTTAAACAGGATTAACTTCTACAGCATTAAAATTAATAAACGGGTGATCTTCGATCGCAATTGTACATATGTGGAATGTGGAAACACTATAAATAATAAAAGCAATTCCATTCGCGTTCGTTAATTGTGTTGACGGAGAAATCAAAGGAGTAAAAATGTGCTCATCTTCGACGCCATGCTCATTTCGGAGCATATTATCGAGCATTTTCTTCTGCATTCTCGGAAGGATAATTATCAAATTTTGATTGTTTTAATCACATCGATTTTCATGATGTGGTTGCATTTGGTGAAAATCCCTGTGTTTCATCCCCCGTGTAAAAGTTTTTTTTCCCTATAATTTTTCATTATTATTATTATCGATTTAAGAGGGTCCGTGTGCGATTGTTAACATCATTATCTTCCATTTTTTTTTTAAGTTGATTAACAACAAGTTTAATGAGATTATTTTGTATTCGAGTTGGGTATTCTTCTCGTGGATGGTTTATTATTCTGATGAGGTCCAGATTGCAGCACAAAATGAGGAAATTGTCGAGGGAATTTTTTTTTTTAAATTATTTATTTAATTAAAAACATGATAATTGTCGATAGTTCTATCAAGATATTAGCAGTAGATTTCTTCTGGATTTTTTACCTCCCGCATTGAGTACTTGTAGAGTAATTTATAATTGCTCATTATTTAATCAATTAACTATTATTAATTAGTTTAATTGACTTTTTGTAAACAAGTAAAATGAGAATAATTCACTTTTTTAAAAATCAAATTCACCGGAATTTCTTCATTATTCAGAAAACAAAAATGGATTTTTGAGCCTTCCGGTTCCATAAAAAAATCTAATTTTTTTCCTCTTGTTCGACCAATCGTTCTCCTATATTTTTCACTTCATTTGATGAAAAAAAAATGATAAAAACCAATTTCACCGTCGAGAAGGTCGAGTTGAAAACAAAAAAGACAAAAATATTTATATAAAAATATAGTATATAAAGAAATTCTGGAAAATTGATGTGATTGTAGGAAATTTTGAAAAATATAATGTATTTATTTTTTTATATCATGTATGAATAAAAATGATTCAACAAAAAATGTTACGAAAACTATGTGAAAACTAATAAAAAAAGGTAATCACTTCGCAGCTCTCATGAATTCATGAATGAAAAAAAAAAATAAATGATGACAAAAATATTAGAAACGACTGAATAAATGAAAAAAAAAGGGGAAAAAGGGCATCAAATAATTTAAAGTAATTTAATCTAGCGGACGGGAGCGGAGCGACCGTCCGCTAGTTATATTATTATATTCTTTTCCTTTTCTCATATTTTTAGATTCGGGAATAACTCGGAATTACTTTCTTCGAGAGTGACTTTGATGAAAGCCTGATGACATTAATTTTTTTCACATCGTTATCATTCATTTTTCAACCTCTTTACCTCTTCATTTAATTAGTTTAGACGAGGTGAGGCAAATCGTATTTAATTTTCTTTTTTTTTCAGTGATTATTGCTTGTTGATTCCCTCTGATTAATGCGGTTTTAAGGAGTCTGTATTGCAGGTAGATTTTTTTATGTCTTTGGACACTTTTCTTTGTGGATTTTTTTGGTCTTCCAGGCGCAAGGTGGTGAAATGTGAGATTATCTAAAGAGTGAGGGGTTTTAGGGGAAAATGTCAAAAGACATTATTTTTTTAGAATTTCATTGGCTACAAAAAATGTTTATTTACATTTCTTGATAGGACTAGTTGTTTACGAGATAATTACGATTTACTACTTCGTTACTTAATTAAAAATGAAATTTTTTTAGTATCATTTGTAAAAGAGGAATTTAGGAATTTTGTGATTAATTAAAATTAAAAATTTAATATTGACATTTTTGTATCAATCAGAAAAATTCATTCAATTTACTTTTGAGGATTTTTCTCAATTTCTAATTGCGAAGTAATGGAAATTATTCAAATCTAGTACCTTTTAGTAATTACAAGATTATCTCGAGAACGAGTAGGTTTAGAGAAAAATGTCAGATCTTTTTTGTAGAGGAGAAATTTCTACAAAAAAGGTCTCTTAATATTTTCTTCTAAAACCCTTAATTACCGAGATAAATTGATATAAACTTTCGAACCACCAAATTAATCACGAAATTTATATCTTCCTCCTCAAAAAAGTCCACAATTTCCACTGTTCCCAAAAAAAAAAAAAAAACCACGCTCTGTGGTTAATTCATACGACTCCACGAAAACGATCTAAATTACCAAAACTCGTGAAATTTCTTCGTTTCGTTGGACTCATCTAAATATGTGCTGTTTTTTTTCCATTTTATTTACTCATATTTTTTTATTTGTATTATTTCTTACAAGGCTTTTGTCCCTCTAACAAAGAGGTGACATTCCACTGAACAAAGAGCAAAAACAATTATAGAATAAAACGATGAAAGTGCACATGTTAAACCCTCACACATGAGAACACTCGATTAAAAATTTTCTCATATTTTTTTTGTCCAAATACTAGATTTTTTTTTCATGAAAGAAGAAAAAATCAATTACTCAATTAATGTGTCAATGAATTTTATACATATATAGAGAGTTGAAAAACAAATAGTTATTGAATACAAATACGTATCTGTGGTCAAAGTCTTCGAATAGCCTGAGAGATGAATTTTTTTCTTCAATGTATAGTTCCATAAATGAGAAAAAAATTAATTAATAATCAGTCTAATAGAGATAAGTCAATTTCATACAGTTTATTTCGTGAATATCTTGTTATGTCGTGTTTGAAAACTTTGTCAATTTCAAAAATTTCTATACAAAATAATAATGATTATATGAACAATATTGAATTATTTTATATTCCAAGAATAAATACAATGAGCATCCGGTATCGAATTTCCCCTCAAACGAAAACCATTCGATCGTGGGAATGCTGACGACAGATGAAAGCAAACTTACAGCCGCTCCTTATATGGGCAAAAATTCAGGAAAGGCAAAAGCCACGTGACCGTTCCAAGCGAAAACGCAAAGTAATCAATTCACCTTTAGAACTAAAAATTCGAAAAATTGTAAGACAGTCGCGTCTTAGATGCCAAATCCGGCACACCAAATAGTCGAGCTCCTTGGATTTTTCGCGCGGTTACGAGTTCAGAGTCAGCAAACCTGCCTGACGTGCGGGCGAAAATTATTCAAGTAAAACACCGATTTTCGGACAATTACGCACACCTTCGTAGTACGAATTTCGGCGCGGAACGGTCGGTGAGCTGCGAATTGCTCGCTACGTTTTCGTGAATTTCTGTGCAAGGACACTAGTGATTTTATAGAAATCACGCCAAGAGGAAAATTGATTTAGCCAGTGGGCTATTAGTGAAATAAGAGTTAGAAATAAAAGTGAAATTATTGAGACTCAAATACTGTTTAAATTAACGTTTACTCACTTAAAGGGGTCACAAAATTGAAAAATCGAAAATACGTGCAACTAATTGGACATACTTTGAAAACAATCTGTGAACACCATTTGGATTAAGTGTGTGTGTGTGGGTGAGAAATCAAACAATTGGATTAAGGAATAATCAAAAATTACAAATTCATAGAAAGTGAGTAAATGAGCAAAATTCTTGTTAGAAGAAAAATCTGGCGCTAAGACCCTTTTTGATTGTGCAATTTTAAATTCGAGTCGATTGAAAATCTCTCTCCCGAATGTAAGCGTAGCTAATGGGGAAATTTATTTTGTTTAACTTTCAGTCGGGGTATATAAAAAGAAGTGCTGTCTACTAGAGAATAATGCCGTATCGCATCCTTTTTCTATCAATGTCAATGTATGAATGTTTGATAAGAAAGTTAAATTAAAGATACCAACTCGTCAGCATAAAAATTGAGTATTCACTGTTATTTCAGTTGCCTGTCCGGTATTATTAGATTTTGATAATTTCAGATGCGCCCAGCGCTTCAAAGGTAAGGATCTACTAAATAAAAATATTATTTTATTTAAGATAACCTGAAAGTTGCATTGACTTATTTGAATTTTATTTAAATTAGTCGATTATAGATTTTCCTGTTATCACAGTTAACTAATTGTTTAACAACAAAATATCAAGAGATCTTTCCTATTGATAATTTGATACTCTATATAAAAAAGGTCTCTTTACATTTTATCCTCAACCCACTCGTTAGCGAGATAATTGCATAATTGATCTTGAAAAAAAAAACGAAAACGAAGTTTTCTTTTAAAAAAACGCCAAGTAACCATTTTTACGCGTATTTGATTATCTTCTGGGCATTTGAAAAAAAAAAAAAATGGACTAAAAAGCGCCAAGTCAGATATACTTACGAGAAAAAAATTAGTAGAGGCAGGACCAAGGGACTTGGCGCGGTTTTTTTCTATTGTCAAAATCACTGCTGAGCATCATTCGATCAATTCAATTTTAGCAGTACTTACTGAGAGCCTCGTCGTCTTCATCTTGTCAACCGCGCCAAGTACCTTGGTCCTGCCTTTACTAATTTTTTTCTCGTAAGTATATCTGACTTGGCGCTTTTTAGTCCATTTTTTTTTTTTTTCAAATGCCCAGAAGATAATCAAATACGCGTAAAAATGGTTACTTGGCGTTTTTTTAAAAGAAAACTTCGTTTTCGTTTTTTTTTTCAAGATTTCAGTAGTTTTTTCAAAATGAGTCCATAAAGAGAATCCTTTCTTCCGTACTGCTCTTCGGCAAAGCGCGAATTATTACGGAAAAATGTTGCCTGGGCCGTCGTTATGAGGTTAGAAGATTTTTTACTCATGGGGAGTTGGTGGGCCGCGCTGGAGAGGAAAATATTTTTTTTTTGTGTCATACGATTTTTGTGAATTTTCGAGAAGTCTGCGTTGTTTATTTTTGTATTTCCGTATAAATACTCATCGGAAAAATGAATCAATAGATTATGAGTTTTTGCAATCGTTTTATCATTTTAATCCTTTTAACTGAAAAAAATTATCCTAAAATTGTAATTTCGTATTCATTATTTTGCGATTATTTCGAGAACTAGTGGTTTTACATGAAAATGTTAACAGACCTTTTTTGTCTAAATTTCATTCTCTACAAAAAAGGTCTTTTGAGATTTTTCTTCAAATTCAATTTTTGCTGAGATATTTGTTAAATAATAAATGAAAAACCCAACAAAAAATTTATAAAATGAATTCATCTTTATTACAATGACAAAAATACAAAATACAAAATTGAAAAATAATTAGTCATCACTCATCTTCACTCCTCTCTCCCCTACAATCCTCGAAACTCTTAGAAAATATCAATTTATCTCCTAAAAATCCATAAACCTATCAATAATCCATTTATCATCATCGAATCAAATTAAAACTGATTAACTAAACTACTGCGTATCAATGACCCTATCAATATGTCCCTTCAACATCTGTAGTTGCCTGAGAGCCTCAGCATCCAACTGAGGAATATTAGAGGAAACCCCTCTCGAGTGTGAATTTGATCTTCTATCACTCGATGCACTCGATTTTTGGACTCTCCCAGTTGTTCTGGATGATGATTTTGAATTTCTGGGCTTTTGGGTCATTGATGTGACCTTGTCAGCCCTTGAGACCCTCTCCTGACCAATCCCACTTTCTGTAACATATCCATCGTCCACAGAAGCTGCTGTGTGTCTCTTCAGAGATTTTGAATTCTTGACTGTTGAGGGGGGAATTAAGGGTGGAATGTCTTCACTGGTTGATGAGACATCGTCGTAGTCCTGGTCCTGATCCTCCAGGAATCTTGATAGAACTCCAAGTGTCAATTTATGAGCCTCTGGGGGAATTTTAGAGAGTTACTCATTTGGTTTGAAAAACTTTTGAACATCATGTCGAAGTCTGAGTCCATTTTACGAAGACGAGCTTTTGCTTGACGTTGATTGAAAGTCTTTTATCAGCATGTCACTCTCCTCATGGGTGGAGAGGGATGAGTTGCGTTTACGAGGCTGCTTGTACGGGGCATGATGATGGTGTTGGTGGTGGTGATGATAGAGATGTTGATGAGGTTCTGAAAGATTTTCAAAGCAGTTAGATGGGTTCCTTCAGTTTGGGGGGAGATTATCTGGAGAAGGAGGGGGTTTAGGGGGATATAAAAAAGGACCTTTTTTGTAGAAAATTTTGTAGGCTACAAAAAAGGTCTTCTAAGATTTTCGGATTAAGTCACTCGATTAGGAGATAAATTGATAATTAAGTGAGAGTAATTTAGGAATTGGTCCTGTTGGAATTCTCTCTGATTAATTATTGAATTATCTGGGAAACGTGAGGTTCTAAGAGAATTTATTAAAAGACATTTTTTGTGGGAAATTTTGTCAGCATCAAAAAAGGTCTTTTGATATTTTCTCCTAAAATGAATAATTCCAGAGTTAAATACATTATTGAGGAAGATTTCACGGTTGAGGTTAATTATTTTATGATTTTAATCAGTAATTCGTGATTTTTGAGTGGATTTACCTTCGAGTCGGTGTGAGAATGTGTCAATAGCTGGCGTTTGGTGTCATCCTTCAAGCATTCGACATTTTTGAGGCCCAGATATCTTTTTTATCCAATTAGTTAATTGTTTAAATACAGTCGAAGATTATTTGACGAGTGTTTACATCTTTGTTTCGAATAACCAATTATTCCTGAACAATTAAAATAAACCACTAATTAATTATTTTCTCTCTTTCATTTTCGTCACTTTTGTAACGATTATCTGAGAAACTGAGGATTTTAAGAGAAAATATCAAGAGACCTTTTTTGTAGAAAATTTTGTAGGCTACAAAAAAGGTTTTTTGAGATTTTTGGATTAAGTCACTCGTTTAGGAGATAAATTGAGATAATTAAGTGAGAGTAATTTAGGAATTGATCCTTTTGGAGTTTTCTGTCCTCTCTGATTAATTATTGAATTATCTGGGAAACGTGAGGTTCTAAGAGAATTTATCAAAAGACATTTTTTGTGGGAAATTTTGTCAGCCTCAAAAAAGGTCTTTTGATATTTTCTCCTAAAATGAATAATTCCAGAGTTAAATACATTATTGAGGAAGATTTCACGGTTGAGATTAATTATTTTATGATTTGGATTAGCAATTAGTGATTTTTGAGTGGATTTACCTTCGAGTCGGCGTGAGAATGTGTCAATGGCTGGCGTTTGGTATCATCCTTCAAGCATTCGACCTCTTTGAGGGCCAGATATTTTTTTTATCCAATTATTTAATAAATATAGTCGAGGATTATTCGATTGAGGCCCAGATATCTTCCTTATCCAATTATTTAATTGTTTAAATACACTCGAGGATTATTCAACGAGTGTTTACCTGTTTATTTTAAATAATAGCAAATTATTCCTGAACAATCATTAAAATAAACCACTAATTAATGATTTTCTCTCTTAATTTTCGTCACTTTTGTAACGATTATTTGATAAACTGAGGATTTTAAGAGAAAATGTCAAGAGACCTTTTTTGTAGGAAATTTCATAATCTACAGGAAAGGTCTCTTGAAATTTTCGCTTCAGATGATCCATTACAGAGATAATTCGATTATTAATACAGTAGTTACCTTTTTGGATGGTATTTCAGCCTGTGAATGCCACGTAGAAATTCCAGTGATCCAGTGATTTGTAAATCAATTCCTCTGGCTTACGTGTATCAATTCAAAGCACATATCCATCCTCTTAACCCATAGCAACTTCATGGGAATTTACTGAATTCTAGGCAACTGCTGTTGTATTATAACACTCACCGTTTGATTGACAAGTTGACAAGTAAATTACAACAACAAGGGAAAATAACCTCAATATCACTCGCCACTCAGCGCATGCGCAGCGCTGTATTTTCAACGCAAACATTTTTGGCTAATTCCACGCCACTACCAACTTGCAAACTTGATTCTGAGACGAAATAATCTCAATTGATTATTTTCGAGAAATCCGCGTTGTTTATTTTTGTATCTCCGTAAATACTCATCGGAAAAATATGATAAATATATTAATCGCAAGACGATAGGCGATTTATATAATGAAAGTGACGTTAGTTTCCACGTAATCAGTGCCATTCTCATTTTATGGAGATATTAATATACGGAGGTAGTGGAGGGGGTAGTTGTCTCGTGTATAGATACGCGGTAGCTGTCGGCCACTTTTATTTGAGTCGAGTCGAGTTGAGTCGAGCGGGAAATTTAAAAAATGGTTACTTGGCCGATACGCTACCGCGTATCTCGATCTTTGGCACTCAAAAATTCAATTTTTGGACATCCTTTGTTAATTATGCATTTATCTCGGTAATTAGTGGGTTTAAAGAAAAATATCAAATGACCTTTTTTGTCGCGAATCGATTTCTCTACAAAAAAGGTTCTTTGACATTTTTCGATAAACCCCTCCGTTTCAGAGATATCCGCAAAATAATCTGATCTCATTTCCAAATTTTCCTCCAAAAATGTCTCCAAATCACGAATCAATCATCTCCATTAATATTCCATTTTAATTGTTAAATTGATCAGACAATTGAATTAATTAAAATTTCTTTATCTCGCGATACCCCAAGTATTTACGTTCGATTAAACAATATGGAGGAAAAATTAAGTATGGCATAAATAAATTCAAATGGACATTTAGTTAAAAAATATAAATCGTGTTTTAAGGATATATTACTTTTAATTTTAAGATGATGTAAGATGTGTTAATGAAGCTTGCCTCTAATTAGTGAATAGGACAGTGCTGTGAATAATAATTACCATAAAAAAAAAAATACAAAAAAGCAAAAAAATTATGATAAGGCATTTAAATAAGTGTAGAGTATTTCTTAATAAAATTAATTCTAAAATCGACCAAAATTTTTCGTTTGTCTTATTATTTTCGTTTCTCTTTTGAATACTCTATTCTTTTAAAATTTTCTACAAAAAAGGTCTTTGACCACAAACTTGGAACATTGGTTTGACAAAAGGTCTTTGCACTTGACAATTAAACAGGACCACTCTGCAAGGAATTTCAGCTCTAACGATTGAATCTTTATGCTAATAGTCAATTATGTTACATAATGAAGATGAATAATTATAGTTAATTGAACCGCATGATGCATGTATAAATAATATCTGTCAGATGTGATCGTCGATAATATAGAGACCATACAGGTTGATCGCTTAAGGGCGGATACTAAACGACAATTGTTTATTTACAGTTATTTAATTAACAATGCATCTACAAACGATGAAATTATAAAATTTGAAATCTACTAACGATTTCCGATGAAATAGACCCCTTTTGACAATTAATTGAACAATTTTTGATTTCTTGTCGGCCAGCATCATGCCTAAAATTAAATAATTAATTGCAGCTAATTGATGAATCTACTAACGAAATTTCACCTCGTACAATCATGTACTAACGTTGTACAATCACCTACATAAGACCATTTTTTTATTTAGTGCAATTGTCGGCTAAGTACCTAGGGGTAATCGTGGAAAATCGGATGGCACAACTGTACAGGAATCCAACTGCACAGGAGAAAAGTTTTACATCGTCTCATCTGTACATGATGCTCGAAGTCGGTCAAACAGTGTCAGTAGAGTAGATATTTTTTCTTTTCATTTATAGTCGGTATCAGTTATAATCACCAATTGAGATTAAGAGATGGCGGTATGTATCTGCCTATGAGAAAGATGGGTGTCGTTCCAGAAACCGCGATTCTACCGGGTGTTCACTGTTAATTACATGCATATATGTATCCCTATTAGAGTCCGTAGCTTATTACTATCATTTAATTTGAAATATCAATGCAATAATATTGTATAATTCAATCATATTAAAAAGAATGAATAAATTGAATTAAGATCATACGAATTCACCGACAAAATCTTTTCAATTCTTCCGAGAAGTAATTAATCAAATTTTAAAAGGGGCATTTCCATATGTATTGCGCACTTGTTGTTTAGTTAGTCAATCCATTTTTGTATTGAAAAGGAAGTGCAGAAGGGTTGGTTATTCACAATAGTCGTTCAGCAGAGGGGGGTGTTTTGCATCCATTGCAGGTAGAGAAAATTTTGTTATCAAATTCTACGTTCTGTGAACGGAAACTCTTTGCAGTCATGTGTCACTAGCTACTGAAATCAATTTGTAGTCACGCCTGAAATCAATGAAATCGGTGATATCACTGAAATCACTGAAATCTCATGATTTCAAACCATGAAGTCATTTCTTGAAGTCACAATGAATTCATTCGCAGTCAATGAAATCATGTGAAATCGAAGAAATCACAATATGCATCTGACAACTCTCAAATCTTGCTTTACCTCCACAAAGCAAAATTATCATATAGGAGACTTGTGTCTATTCAAAGAAAATAATTACGAGACATGTTTATTAGGATTAACACTGAACTTTGCGAATGCAAAAGGAAAAACTTTGAATTCAACTCTTTTCTATTTTTTTCCGCGAGTTCTGAGTAGCCGGGCAGCTATTTTGAAGATATTAAAGGAAAAAGAATCGAAAAGACAAAATTTTGGATTGGCCGGTTTCGGGGGGCAGCCATTCTCCAGCCAAAATGGCCAATTTTGACATTTTCTCTAATTCAACACTTTTCCAATTTTTCTCGAGAGTTCTGAGTAGATAAGTAAGGCCGGTTCTGGCCCAAGCCAACGTTGGCCATATGATCGATGAGTGAGTAGTAGGGGGGTCAGATGGAAGTGAGTGGGTGGGTGGTGGATTAATTCGCGGTTTAATTCGCGGCTTTTATTTGCGGATTTAATTCGCGGTTTTAATTCGCGTTTTTTATTCGCGGTTTTTATTCGCGGATTTGGATCATAAGTGTGTGGGGTAGGTGGTTGGTTGACTCACGGGGTTTGATTCGCGGTTCGATCCAGGGGACTTGATTCGCGAGTTTGATTCACGGGTTTGAATCACGATTTAATTCGAGGTTTGATTATCGAGTTTTAATTCGCGGATCCGCTCCATGATTTTAATTGGCGGTTTCATTATCAATTTTTGGTTCGCGGGATCGCAATTTTGATTGACATAATGCAATTAGCCACGCCCCTTTTCTGAACCTATTTGAACCTGTCTGAGGGAAAGTGTTTGTGGGTGACTCACCCCCAAACAATCCGATACTTTTTATCTTTTTGAGGAATTGGTAACTTCATGATTTATGAGGCTCAATAAAAATGTTCAATATACCTGGGAGAGGAAGGGATTGTCCTTGACCACATTCTTCTAATATTAGTCATCCACCCTGTTGCATAACTTGCATATACTCTATACATTCATACAGGATATTGTTTATAACAATGAATAAGTCATCCAAAAAAAATGTTCACTATTACTGATGAAAAGGGATTGTCCTTGACCACATTCTTTTGATATTAGTCATCCACCCTTCGTGACACCACTTGAGATGTTTCACAGGGGGAGGTCGAGAATTTGACCGCTTTCATATTTTCACATTGTTGTCAATAAGATTTTTGTAGATAAACAATCGATAAGCATCGAATAGAGGTGGGGGAAGTCTGCATATAACGCATGGAAATTCGAGTATGAGCATCAGTTCCTCCCGAAATTTTTCATGAAGAACAGTCTCAAACAACAAGAACTGAAGAAACGTTTGAATCTTCTGTTAAAGAATATTCAAGAAGTCAAACAAGTTATACAATTCAGAAGCGACATCAGAGTACTTTGTACAAATCTTCAGAAAACGAGTATTGGAGATAGTGTCGCGGATCCCGCGGTTAATTAAACAAAAGTAAAGAAAATGTCGGTATGGAAAAGAAAAATCAATACGGTAATGTAAGGAGAGGAAGGGGGACTCCAGGGATTCCACCAAAAAGGCGTTAAAAGGAAACATCAGATCACAAAAGAAGAGAAATGCCCCTCCCTTCCCCTTCACACCACCACATTCAACGGTTCCCGC
Organism: Coelinius sp. EB29; assembly: GCA_035578325.1. Classification (NCBI taxonomy): domain Eukaryota; kingdom Metazoa; phylum Arthropoda; class Insecta; order Hymenoptera; family Braconidae; genus Coelinius; species Coelinius sp. EB29. The sequence goes on from JAOZGT010000006.1 coordinate 4,151,039, forward strand.
CAAAATGCCACATACGTACCCTAGGTATGAGATCCGGAGGGAGAATCGAGGCAAACATTGTGAGGACAAACTGGGGGACACTGATTGGTGGAACCAATCCCTTCTTTTCTCTCTTTCACCATTTGGACCTTATGAAAGACGGTCGTAAAACGCTACCGGAAACTCCAGGTGTATGGAAAACCCAAAGAACCAAAAAAGGAAACAGGGAACCACAATAATATAAGGGGTAGTGTATTCCCCGAACAGCCATAAAAATATAATCTAACAAACGCCAGGAAGAAATGCTTGTTACAATAAATTACCGAACAAGTAAGGTGAAGAAAATTGAACCGCGGATGGATCTGTCTCTTGCAAAGACGGACAGCTGTTCTCCCACGGAGTAAGTTCCCAGGAAAATCAAAGAAAGGAACCTTGGGACCAAAAAGGTAGACAATACCACCCCCTCCCGCTTAACAATAATAAACAACATGACCGAATCTTTGATGTGTAACACCGTGTAGAAACTCTATTGATATTGCGGCACATGAACCTCACAGAACTCAACAATACTACGGGATTACCGGAAATTATAATTGGTCAAAGGCCATAAATTAAAAAGACTTCCTGGCTAACAGCACGGGTGAAAGGGAAGTCAGTCCGGTCCCTGGTAACACTTAATCAATAGAAATGCGAAATTATAGCAAGAAAGAACCTTATTTTTAGTGCTTTGTTAGAAAGAGAAAACCCGCATGGAGGGATTATCCTACCTTTGCCCATAGCACAGAGAGAGTGAGAACGTGCCCTGAGAACCTTATTTTTAGTGCTTTGCTAAAAAGAGAAAACCCGCATGAAGGGATTATCCTATCTTTGCCCATAGCACGGAGAGAGTGAGAACGTGCCCTGCGTGCGCCGCAATAAGGCTCCGTAAAACAGATCGGACCCTGGTAGCACGTCACCAATGGAAATACGAAAAATTACGGGAAAGATTTTGAGGAGAACCTTTTTTTATTACTTTGCTAAAGAAAGAAAACCCGCATGGAGGGATTATCCTATCTTTTACCATAGCACCGAGAGAGAGAACCTAAAATCATATATAAGGGAGGACGCAACCCTTAGCCAGTCAGTCAAAATTTTCAACAAGCACAAATTACATCGTGACTCTGTCCGTCACTCACCAGAATCAGAACATCTCTCCGTACAAGAGAGTCAAGTGCTAAGTCATTTAAATCTTCAACTCCTTCATAAGAGTTTACATCTTGGTACGGTAGTACTAAGTCTGGTAACGAGGTTTCACTTGGGTGATTCGCTCTAAAAACACCTCGACGAGTCTCAGAAAGTCTACAACTCCCGTTGTGGGGGTTTTGCACCAAAACCTATCACGAGGCGTCACCGAACTGGCTCTTTCTGCAATTATAAACGCCAGTGTTTTCATCCTGCTGTTTCTCATGCGAACATTGCTAACCATCACCCTGATTTTCGCAATCATTTGGTTCTACATCAAAATCCAGTCCGAGCTGGCCATCCGCCACGCCATCGAAACTTGGGGACGTAATTCTACTCTACACAAGTAAAAACCTGCAGCTGAGGTCATCCACCTGTCATAACCCAGTCTACGACCGATACTTTGGGGTCTGCACCCCGCTGACACTTTCGGCGCTCCGGCCCTACTACAAAAGACACCTGTATCGGTACCTGCCGCCAGCTTCCAGAGTCGTCATACCTGGGTGATTCACCCTAGATTCTCCTACCAACTACTGTAAGTTAATTTTAGAGATCAAACTAGACCTAATTATTATTTTTCCTCTATTCCTTCCATTTTTTTCCTTTCGGTTTTATCTCGAACGGTGTGTGTATTTCATTTCCTCGGTAAATAAATTAATTTCATAAAGTGTGTAAATTCATCTCTTTGCCTTCGTTATTTTTTCTCTCTTCACTGTGACGTTGTGGCTCCATTTACGTACTTTAGTACCTAATCCCACGCAACCTGTTCCCTACTACTGAAGAAATCCACATCCCTATTCTTTTGGTTTCTTCCTGTTGTAACTAGTTACGGTCCGATCAGCTCTAAGGTCCCCTTAAGGTTGGTTAAAATTAAATAAAAACGTCTCAAAAACCGTAACAATAGATCAACAACTCAATAAGAAAAGAGAACATCATGGACTTCAGTAAAATCAACGCTGTTGGTGAATTCGAACAACTTCCCGTGATGAGGCTTTCCAGCCTGCCAACAGGCCTCTTGTTCAGAATCACTGCTGCTAGAAAAGTTGATACAAAACATGGTCAAGGTGTTGTTTTTGAGATATCAACTCATTCTATTTATGTGAATAAGAGATTGGCTGTATATTTCAATGCAAATCCTGAGGAATTCGAGCACTTCCAGAAACATGTTGAGAATGGTGCTCCCAAGTTGGAATACATTGGTGGAAAATTCAATAGCATTCGCTTGCATCCAGATCCGAGCATAATAACCGAAGACCAGGGGGCTAAAGCAAATTTCCACAAAATCAACGCTGTAGCAGATATCGAAGAACGTCCTCTCGTAAAACTATCATCATTGAGGTCGGACTACCTGTACACAATCACGGCAGCTCGCAAGGCCAACACGAAATATGGAGTGGCTATCGTTTTCAATTTAGACAACGTTCAATCTGTTTTTCTGAATAGAAGAATGGCTAAATTTTTTGATGAGAATCCAAGTCAATTGGAAAATTTACAACATGAAATTGCCACAGGGTCACCAAAGTTACAGTACTTGGGTAGAGAACACAACAGACTTCGCCTGCATTCTGATAAGGAATTAAATTTGTTGGAATAAAATGAAGTAAATAGATGAAAATTTTTCAAAATATATTCTTTTATTTAATTCTCATAATTTACAAATGTAATAGTATCTAGAAAATATATGAATAAATGAATTTTACCGATTACATTTTGTTTTTTTGTTTTTTCCCACATTACATTTCACACAATTCTTGATCATAAGAGGTGGTCCATCAAGAGCATCACCACCTATAGATTCATAATGTATCAAACAACGTCTACATCTAATGATTTCCTGATTTGTTCTCATCTCATCAGTTAATTTACCCCATGCATCATGTACATCCAATTCAGCAAATGTACTTATAAATGATATTGATAGAAGAGCAATATCTTCAGAATCCATGCGTGCTAAATTTTTCAACTCACAATACAAATCTAAAGATTGATCTTTAGATCGTACTATCTTAGTATCCATCCACTCTCTTAGTAAAAGAACATTTTTAAGTGCACAAGTTATTTTTGTCATATTACAATGAAATGGACATTTATCAGAAGATGATTCCCTGAATTTCAAGATTGAGGGTGCTCCATCAAAATGCTCATCGATATTAATCACTGGAGCATCATGGAATGTCTGTTTAAACCAAGCCTTCTTTTCACGACCTTTCACAAAAATTACCTCAGCACGCATCAAGCCACGTAATATCTGCTCTAGTTGATCGTATGGTAGAGTACCATAATCCCATGATAAGCCATGATAATTACACTGAAGCCACATATTTGCACATCTAGTTTTTGCAGGTACAACATGATGTTCATATGGGGGGTAGAAAAGCTTCACTGTCGGTTGTGTGTCTCGAGCATCCAATGAGATATAGGATAATTCTTTGACGATGAATTCGTTGTTAACACCTTGGAATCCCTGAATATCTAGAAGCAGCTCCATCGTGACTGATCCTCCGCCGAGCTCAACGTCGGCATTTATAAGCTCAGCCCCCAACAAAATTTTTAAACTATCTTCTTAACACCCCCACTTATTGGTTGGTATTCTACGATGCGATCGTGTAGGATGAGACAATAAGCAGCGGTCTCTAGTGGGAAACTTTCTTTTGTTTCAATCTCTAAACGGACATCTACTGGCCCGAATTTCAATGATTCATTCTGTTTAGAGCAATCAATAATGATCAGAGGTGTATGATTTGCAAATCGCATCTTCGTTAATAATGGATTAATGGTTTGCTGCTTATAATATGATAACTGAAAGTTTGCATACATATCATAGAGTATCGAAAATTGATTTTGAGCCATATCAATATTCAAGTGACCATATGGGAAACATTGAGAATTCAAGAATAATTTCACATCAGCAATATTACAATGATCAAAGTTGCTCGCATTCTTTCGCTTCTTATTTTTCCGAGCTGTCTGGAAACCCAAAATAACATAACGTGGTTTTTCAAGTTGATTTGCTGTTTTCACAGTCCACACATGTTTTGTGTTTTGTAGAAGCAATGGATATTTATATAGTTCCCATGATCTGAAGCTCATAGATATTGTTGGATCTCTCTGAATGAACTTGAGCAACTCTACTCTTTTATTATCCGATAATGTAACATATGGAATCAACCATTCAATCTTACTAATGCTGATTTTCACATCCTCATCAGCCGTTTGAATCATGGCATCAGTATCATAACGAGCTCTAGTTAAAATCAACTCATGTTTTACGTTGACCATTATTTTTCGGTAATCTTCAGCGAATCCCAATAACATATTCAATGGGATAGATATGTCGAAAATACCATTTACATCAACCAAACTTGTTTTCTCTTCAATACCCAACCATCCAGCATTCTCCATCCATATGCTTTGATTTGGGTTCAGTGAGATGAGACTCTTCATAAGAGTGGTAATACCCACATTCTTAACTTTGTCTACCTCAATCGCATTAATTTCATAGCGTATTTCTTGAAACAAATGGCAAATGGCGTTATTCACCAAATTCGTAGTTGTTGCAACATTATTGTCTGTTTTGAGCAATTTCCCCGTAATATGTAGGGTACTCCTGCTCGGTAGAATACACAGGTCTTGATTTTGCATGACAATTCGAATCTCATCACTATTGTCAAGCCCTACCGAAGAATATGGCTGATGTGCATGAATCTCATAATGAGCAATAGATTCATCAAACGCCACAGGCATCTTGATATTTAGGTTCTCCTCCATGGTGTGCAACAAACGAATAAAACTTTTATTTGACAGAAGCGTTTCGTCCACTTTTCCTCACTGTCAGACCGAGACTTTCGAGATACTTTACGTTCTGAGATGTTAACTCCTTGAAGCCAACACGTAAACTGATTGAAGCATGCCATGGTTGCTGATTAATATAGGAGTGTCCAATCTTGCGATTATATACGATCCCCATGATCACCAAATAGACTTGATGTGAAGTCTAATGGTAAGTACTTCACCGCAAAAATTCACCAAGTCTCCGTCTTGATCAACGACGCGGAGCTGTAAATCGTTAATAGTTCTGACAGCAACGCGTAAGTAAATAACATGGAATGGCACTTCTACAATTTTACATCCAGGGGGTACCACAGGGAAAAATTCATGGATTGTGTGAACTTTAGTTGCATTGATGTATGCTCCGGTAGTAATATTACATTCGACTCGTAAGGCGTTCACTTTAAGAATGGCTACAGGCTGATCCGACTCATGGGTTTTATTAGCTTTCAAAACTCTTGGAGTGAAACCCAAAAGTCGACCTAGGGAATTCACAGGTCTCAGATCTACATCCTTATTACATTTCAATTCACTCCGTAATGTATTATTATTACTTTTGATACTTATAGTAATGTCACTCCTAGCTAAGGACTCTACAATATACTTTGAAATATCATTAATTTCATAACTTCCCATAGGAATAGTGATAACTTCATCCTCTATATGTAATTTATTATTACTTTCATCAACATTTGGAATTGAATTGAATGTTAAAAATTCAACCAGCCCGAGAACGTAATTTTTTTCGGGGGATAGTTCAGTTGGAGGAAAATATTGTGCCTCCAAGACTGACGATACCCCCGAGAGTGTCAATGTAAATGAATCACTCATGGTTTCCACACAACAACTGATGGATGATCATTTCTTCTCAGCCTTATATAAGCGGTCGGTGAGAAACGCCAAACATAGATGTCCACAGTTGTATGTATTCCAGTTTTGATAACGTTCATGATTATATTTGATGCTACCAACACCAAAGTAATTGAAGAGATCTGTAGGTGGTTGCAAGTTTCCAAAACTATCAAAATATGTGACGTTATTTCCAAATTTCTTATATGCAACCCAAAAACTCCGCGAAAATATGGAATTTGCATAAGTTTTGCATATTTTTCAAGATCTCCATCAGTCAAAGCCCTGCGTGGTAGCATCGTTAGAAGTTTTTTGGTTTCAAATATAAACCCATTCCCTTTTTGTATGGTTTAAGATATAATCCTTTACCAAGTGCAATAGCCTCCATAGTTTCATTATGTCTTTTATTTTCTGCCAGTTGTTGTTTAGCTTCTTTGGCACTATTCACGGCTCTAGCAATACCAGCAACACCACCAGCTAGTGCCCCTGTGGCACTCAAGCCGGCAAAGAGTGGCACGAGGAAGGGTAAGATTCCTCCAACTTTTGATGAAACAGGAATGACTCGTGAAATATTCACTCTACTTTTGCCACCGATTTGCTTTACAGCTGCTCTTGCAAACGGCACCCTCAAGTGCCGTTTTGATGGCATTATCTGACCCCTTATTCAGTTTGATTGAATTTTTTGCAGCTCTAATGATTGTTCCAAGTGTCACTCGCTTGGCCGTTTTCCCCTTCTTGACTCGTCTCTTTGTCACCCGTTTTTTCGCACACGATTTTCGTTTCACACTTATACCTGATTTTGTTCCAATTCTCACACCCATACCTAATTTTGTCTTGGCTTTCATAGCGTTTGTTACAAAGAGAGCTGCAGCTCTCTCACCAATAGTAGCATCTGGGGCTGAAACACGCTTCCACGCTCGATCTGCAAGTACCTTATCAGCCTCGTTTCGTGCAGCAATATCGTCCCGATTTTTCGAATACGCAATATCGTGTGCTTTACAAGCAGAATCGAGCGGATTAATTCCTGGATCTCCTCGAGCTAACCTCTTAGCAAGTTTTGTTCCTGGACCACAATACTGGTAGCCAGGTAAATGCAATTCAGCAGGGAGACTATTGATGATTTTATTCAAAATCCCACCGCCTTTTTTCCGCGCACACGATCCGTGCACAATCATGTTCAAAAGAGAACTGAACGATCTCCTATAAAACCAACTATTTATAGATTTTCTCATCAGTTGTTATAAAGATGGAGTTCAATACACATCGTTCAGGATTACCAGTCCTCAATTTCGATTCAGTGACTACAAAGGATATTAGAAAGCCTAAACGTCATGGTTCATTGTTGCCAAATACTATTCGAGCAGTTTTTTGTGGACCGTCCAATTGTGGGAAAACTAACGGCTTATTGAGCCTCATAGTTCATCCCAATAGTCTGAGATTTGAGAATATTTACGTGTATTCAAAATCTCTGAATCAACCCAAATATCAATTCTTACAAGAATTACTGCAATCTATCGACGGTTTGAATTATCTTCCTTTTTCAGATAATGAAGACGTCATCTCGGTTGATAATGCGAGAACGGACTCATTATTCATATTCGATGATGTTGCTTGTGAAAAACAGAATAATATAAAAGCCTATTTCTGTATGGGAAGACATAAAAATGTTGATAGTTTCTACCTGTTTCAATCATATGCTCGCATACCAAAACATCTTGTGCGTGATAATATGAATTTCCTTGTATTATTCAAACAAGATGAAATGAATTTGAGACACATTTACAACGATCATGTAAATACAGATATGCCATTCGAAAAGTTTAAGGAATTATGTTCAGCTTGTTGGAAGAATAATTATACGTTTTTGGTTATTGATAAAGATAGTGATATAGATGCGGGGCGATATCGAAAGAATTTCGACTGTTTCATTCGAATAAATGATGGTTGTGTGGGGGCCAAATGAACAGTTGTTTTGGCTAGAACTCATTGAGTCAACATGCCTTTGTCCAAGGATGAGTTGTCTAGGCAACAGGAAATTTTGCGTCAGATTTCTGCAGCACGTAAAGTTATTCAACGAAAACATAAATTATTGAAATTGGGTAGAGATAATGTTGATGATGCAGTGAATGAGGTTTTCAAACCCATAATCAAACCTCTCCAACAATTAACAGCCAGAAATGTTGGATTATCCGATAGACAAAATGTGGACTTGTCTGATGATATGCAATTATCTGATGATGGGCGGAGAATCGTTACGATGAGTGTAAATGAGTCACCAATAGCACAACTACCGCTACCTGCAACACCACAACACCAGTTGGGTCTCTCGAGTACCCCAATAGCCTAAGTACCGGTACCTGCAACACCACAACACCAGAGGGGTCACCTAAGTACCTTAAAGCGATCATTAAGGGGTAACGGAACCTGTCGCACACGGAAATTTTTTCAAAAAATCGTAATAAAAAAACTACTGGTTAGAAAGACGTGAAATTTTTTAGGAGTATTCAGAATACTTATCCGCAGGGCATGAGGTGGTTTTTATTTGGAAAATCAAAAATTTTTTTCAACAATTTTAAACAACGATTACGTTAAAAATACTCTTCAGAAATTGTTGAAACTTTGCACGATTATTGGAATTGGTTTACCGGAGGGCATGAGGTGGTTTTCATCGCGAAAATCTAATGTAAAAAAAACCATATTGTTGATAAAATAGATCATTGACTAATGTCACCAGGTGGCGGAAACAGCATTGGAATGTGAGAGAACTGGGCCCTCCAGGTCAACTCGACTGTTAGCCCTGTCAAATAATGTTTTGAAATCAAATATGATAGAATATGAATGAAAATTATGTCATTCGATGCGGAAAAATAGTAGAAAGCACATATCAAGTCGTTGATAATCCAGCACAGAAGGCAATAATGTAAAAAAATTGAAAACTATGAAAAAAATTTTACCCAAACTTTTTTGCTTTACGCGGTCAAAACTATAACAGATATGATAAAAAGTCACAGGACTTAATTTGTAAAAAATTTAATCTTCTACAAAAAAGTGTACGGGAACATATTTTTACCTCGAAGCCTAGAGCTTCCAAGTGTGCTCAAAGCTCGGACGCGGAAAAGAAGATTTATTTGACAATTCCTATTGTCTGTTATCTTCAAAAATTGTGTTTTGAGGCTTTGCAGTCTTTGATATTAGACATGGAGATTCCTATACCTTCCAGAAGATTCTTGTAATTCTGAACAACGATTTCAACAGACAATGAATAGAGGATCAAATAGTTGGATGATTTCTATTGCCTGCTATCTTCAAAAATTGTGTTTTGAGGCTGAGGAATCTCTAAAATTTGTCATGGGTATTCCTATACCCTCCAGAAAATTATTCCAATCCTTTGCAATGATTTTAAAATATATTGAATTACTACAATGATTTATTTGACCATTTCTATTGTCTGCTAACTTGAAAATAGGTTTTTTAAGATTGGTTCTTACGATTGGTCCTCGGTAATGATTGCAAAATGTATTGAATATCAAAAATGATCAATTTGAGCATTTTGATTGTCTGTCAATTTAAAAAAGTGAATTATGAGGCTGAGGATTTTCTGAAACTTTACATCAATACTCCTATAGCCTCTACAAGATTCTGTCAATCCTCAGAAAATATTTCAGAAAATATCGAATATCCAATATGATTGATTTAGCGATTTTTACTGTCTGCTAGCTTGAAAAGTTGAGTTAGGAGCCCGAAGAATCTGTGAAATTTAGGATGGACATTGCTACTCCCAAAAAAAATTCTTTTGATCCTCGGCAATGATTTCAGACAATATTAAATGTAGTAAATGATTAATTTGACAATTTCTATTGTCTGCTACCTCGAAAAATAGGGTTATGCGGCTGAGGAATCTCTGATACTTCAAATGGACATTCCTATATCCTCCAGAACATTCCTGCAATCTTTGCAACGATTTCAATACACATTGAATATATAAAATAATTAATTTCAAGATTTCAATGGTTTGGAACCTTTAAAAATTAAGCTATGAGGCTGAGGAATCTGTGAATTGGAGATCTCCAATGATCGATCAAACAACACTACATCCCCCTGAAAACTTGTTCAATCCTCAAAGACAATCACGAACAATTGTGAATATTTAAAAGGATTGATCTGAGAAAACTGTAAAATTGGAGATCGACCTTCCTACATGTCCCTGAAAACTCGTTCCGTCCTCAACGATTATTACAAAAAGTTTTCAATATCTATAAGGATTAATTGAATGATTTCTATTGTCTGCTACTTTCAAAAATTAGGATCTGAGGCTGGGGAATCTGTAAAATTGGAGATCGACATTCCTACATCCCCCTGAATACTCGTTGCATCCCCAAGGATAATTACAAAAGGTTTTAAATATCTAGAAGTATGAATTGGATGATTTCATTGTCTGCTACCTTCAAAAATTGGGTTCTGAGGCTGGGGAATCTGTAAAATTGGAGATCGACATTACTACATCCCCCTGAAAACTCGTTGCATCCTCAAGGATAATTACAAAAGGTTTTAAATATCTAGAAGCATGAATTGGATGATTTCATTGTCTGCTACCTTCAAAAATTGGGTTCTGAGGCTGGATAGTCTCTGAAACTGACAACGGGGATTTCTATACCCTCCAGAAGATTCTTGTAATCCTCTGCAACGATTTCAATTGATATTGAATATAGGAAATAGTTAATTTCACGATTTCCATGGTCTGGCACCTTGAAAAATTAGGTTATGAGGCTGGGGAATCTGTAAATTGGAGATCGACATTACTACATCCCCCTGAAAACTCGTACCATCCTCGAGGATAATTACAAAAGGTTTTGAATATTTAAAAGGATTGATTGGGTGATTTCTATCGTCTGCTACCTTCAAACATTGGGTTCTGAGGCTGGGGAATCTGTAAAATTGGAGATCGACATTCCTACATCCCCCTGAATACTCGTTGCATCCCAAGGTTTTAAATATCTAGAAGCATGACTTGGATGATTTCATTGTCTGCTATCTTCAAAAATTGGGTTCTGAGGCTGGATAGTCTCTGAATCTTCCAACGGAGATTTCTATACCCTCCAGAAGATTCTTGCAATCCTCTGCAGCGATTTCAATTGTTAATTTCACGATTTGCATGGTTTGGCACCTTGAAAAAATAGGTTATGAGGCTGGGGAATCTGTAAAATGGAGATCGACATTCCTATATCCCTCTGAAAACTCGTTCCATCCTCAAGGATAACTACAAAAGGTTTTGAATATCTAGAAGTATGAATTGGATGATTTCATTGTCTGCTACCTTCAAAAATTGGGTTCTGAGGCTGGATAGTCTCTAAAACTTCCAACGGGGATTCTATACCCTCCAGAAGGTTCTTGCAATCCTCTCCAACGATTTCAATTTATATTGAGTATAGGAAATATTTAATTTTACGATTTCCATGGTCTAGCACCTTGACAAATTAGGTTATGAGGCTGGGGAATCTGTAAATTGGAGACCGACATTACTACATCCCCCTGAAAACTTGTTCCATCCTCAAGGATAATTACAAAAGGTTTTAAATATCTAGAAGTATGAATTGGATGATTTCATTGTCTGCTACCTTCAAAAATTGGGTTCTGAGGCTGGGAAGTCTCTGAAACTTCCAACGGGGATTTCTATACCCTCCAGAAGATTATTGCAAGCCTCTGCAACGATTTCAATACATATTGAATATAGGAAATAATTAATTTTACAATTTTCATGGTCTGGTACCTTCACAAATTATGTTCTCAGGCTGCGGAGTCTTTAAAACTTGCAACGGGCATTCCCATACCCTCAAGAAAATTCTTGCGAGCCTCTGCAACGATTTCAATTGGTATTGAATATAGGAAATAATTTATTTCACGTTTTCTATTGTCTGCCAGCTTGAAAAATTTCGTTATGATGCTGGGGAATCTGTAGACTTGGACATTGACATTCCTACGACCCCCTGCAAACTCATTCTATCATCAAGTATGATTACAGAAGGTTTTGAATATCTACAATGATTTATTTGGCGATTTCCTTTGTCTGCTGGCGGAAAAAATTGGGTTATGTGGCTCAGCAATCTCTGATATTTGACATGCTCATTCCTATACCTTCCAGAAGATTCTTGTAATTCTCAACGACGATTTCAGGAGATATTGAATCTAGGATGAATTAGTTGGATGATTTCTATTGTCTGCTACCTTCAAAAATTGGGTTCTGAGGCTGAGGAATCTCTGCAACTTGAGATGGATCCTCCTATACCCTCCAAAAGATTCTTGCAATCCTCAGCGACGATTCCAGAATATATTGAATAAGTGCAATGATTTTTTTGACAATTTCAATTGTCTGCTAGCTCAAAAAATTGCATTACAATTCTGAACAATCGCTGAAATTTTGGGTGGACATTCCTACATACCCCTAACACTTTTTGCATCACTTTTCATCTGAAAAAAAAATCTTCCTATTTTCATTCAGGGATTTATCCATAATGGATGGATGTCGGGTAAGTACACAAATGGATGTTGAACATTTTATGGGATTCATCAAAATATTATTACTATCGGATCCACTGGATGAATTTTCTGCGTTTGTTTTGATTCGAAATAGTTTTAGGAAAACTAATTGAGGCTTCATTGCTCGATTGACATCCATCAATATGCCCGCAGTATACTTGTAGGTCTGCCGGTATAGGAACCAGGCCATGATCAGAAGGATAAGTGTCTCAAGGCCCCCTGCAGTTAGTATTTGGGGATTGGCTCTTACACATTTATCTTAATGATCACTGGATTAGTGCAAAAAAGTTATTTACTCTACTGGTGGGGACTGGTGCTCTGCTGGTTGCGGCCAGCTTCGGTGTGGAAATTTTAAGGTGTGGAAGAATATCAAGCATACTTGATATGTATGCGGCATAATTTGAGTTAACTTGACAAGGTCATAACTCTCACTATCGTCAATCATATAGACGAATTCTGTAAATTAGGGGGAATTTTCGTCGATCTATTCGCATGCTCTATTGCGCGTGACTGATTAAGCTTCCTATCGGTGGCCAGTCAATAAATTGGTAAATATGAATCAAGATTGAACATCAAAGTTTAAATTTGGGATGGAGGACAGCAAGGAAACTATAGTAACGGAATAATTATAACGCTGAAACTAGCGAGAGCGCGCAGTGGAAAGTGGGAACAACTCATTGAGAGGATTGTACTACTTCCAGCACGGCCGATCTCTCTATAGTATACAGATAGCCATGCCTTACAATTACAAAATTAAAAAAAAAATCATTACAATGATTTTTGCAATTGGAAATTTTTTACAAAGTTTATTGAAAGGTGGGGGAATACTTCTGAGGTGGAGATATCCTAAGGTGGAAAAATCCTGGTGCGTTGAACACGGGATTTTTTATAAATTTTTTAATAGGAATTTTCCAATGTGGGAAAGGTTTACAAACAGATAGATCATTATTTTTTTGCTGAAATATTCCTGAGGGGAGGGGGAGCACTCCTGAGGTGAAGATATCCTGGTGCGTTGAACACGTGATTTTTTATTAATTCAAATTACAAAATTGATAAAAAATCACGTGTTTAACGTACCAGGATATCTCCACCTCAGGAGTACCCCCCCCCCCCCTTTCGAATATTTCAGAAAAAAAAGTGAGCCGTCGTGGGACGCCTGGTAGATGTGAAACATCAAAGGGGGGGGGGGGGGTAGTCCATACGCCAGGGCCATTTCGTGTCCATTGACATTTTTTTTATTTCTCCAGTTAGTTTTATGATTATATTTTACATTTTCGGGGTCGCTAATCATGAATATGATAACCGTTTTTGCGAAAGCACGGGCCGTCTATTTGTTTATAACAATTTCATTGTTTGAAACGCTCTCTTGGAAAAACGGTTAGAGATAGGAAAAAAAGTTTTAAACAAAAAATGTTCTTCACGTCAAAAGACATATTTTTTGTCATATAACTTGGTTTCCTAACTGTCACGGATGAAAAGTTATTGCGGGTGGAAGCAACTCAGACGACGCGCTAACACTTTCGCGCGGTGGGAGCGCGTTTCAGGATCGCTTGTGAAGTACCGATAAGAGATAGAGCGAAATTGTTTGAATCAAAAATGTTTGTCATAAAATGATACATCAAATCACTTATTACACTCTTCGCTCTATCTCCAGTAGTTAATGGAATATTCGCGTTTGTATGGAAGATAGCGGGGCAAATGTGTCTCCCATTGCACATTCAACCGTAATTATCTTGTTAACTATTAGTGATAGAGACAAAAGTCTTATAAATGAATAGATGCATCACAAAATGGCAAACATTTTTTGTTTCAAACATTTTTTGCTATCATCATTATTTCGAGAGATATTTCTAACGCAAGTCAGACTCTGACTATGCGGTTCGTTCACTTGAGCTCTCACGACGAGTTAGAGTGTGACTTGCGTTGAAAATATCTCTCGAAATAATGAAGATAGAAACAAATATTTGGAACCAAAAATGTTTGTTATTTTACGATGCATCTATTTAGTTATGAGACTTTTGTCTCTATCACTAATAGTTACCGAGATAATTACGGTTGAATGTGCAATGGGAGACTCATTTACCCCGCTATCTTGCACACAAACGCGAATATCTCATCAACTACTGGAGATAGAGCGGAGAGTGGAATAAGTGATTTGATGTATCATTTTATGACAAACATTTTTGATTCAAACAATTTCGCTTTATTTCTTATCGGTTCTTCACAATCGGTCCTGGAACGCGCTCCCGCCGCACGAAAGTGTTAGCGCGCCGTCTGAGTTGCTCTCACCCACAATAACTTTTTATCCGTGACAGTTAAGAAACCAAGTTATATGACAAAAAATGGATCTTTTGACGTGAAGAACATTTTTTGTTTGAAACTTTTTTTCCTATCTCTAACCGTTTTTCCAAGAAAGCGTTTCAAACAATAAAATTGTTAAAAACAAATAGACGGCCCGTGCTTTCGCAAAAATGGTTATCATATTCGTGAGCAGCGACCCCGAAAACGTAAAAACCAATCATAAAACTGAAAAACTGACTGAAGAAATAAAAAAATTTCAATGGACACGAAAGGGCCCTGGCGTATGGACTAGGGGAGGGGGGGGGGGGGGGTTGCGCCGGCGAGAGACGCACAGACTGAAAGGGAGGGGAGCATATCGTCTGAAACTGAGACGTCTCCTCGCTACTTTTCTCGCAACGCGCCATTAGATGTTTCACATCAAAAAATTATCATCTACCTCTTTGAAAACCTTCCCCACATTGGAAAATTCCTATTAAAAAAATTTATAATAAATCACGTGTTCAACGCACCAGGATATCTCCACTTCAGGAGTGTTCCTTCACCTCTCGATAATCTTTGTAAAAAAATTTCAGTTGCTAAAATTATTGTAATGATTTTGTTTTTTTTTCTTATTTTGTAATTTTTATCCGTGGCTATCTATATACTATAGAAAGATCGGCCGTACTGGGAGCAGTACAATCCTCTCATTAAGTTGTTCCCACTTTACATTGCGCGCTCCCGCTAGTTTCAGCGTCATGAAATAATTATAATTTTCGAAGAAAGTTATTATTTTTATGCAAATCATTGAATGGACGAGGCCCCCACCAGGCGACACAATTTTGGTCCATCTTCTAAGGAAAAAAAACAAATGGGGGTATACTTTTACCGTTATTCCGGGTCGCAGGGGAGGGGACGAAAGCATGGTAAAGACAAAGCACGTTGAAAGTAGGACGCCCACTAAAACCAAAAATATCCGAATAGAATGGGTCATAAAGTTTCCGAGCTCAATGGGACCACGTGGCAGTTGGGCCCGTAATAAACTCTAATACCTAAAGGACCTTCGAGGAACTGGGAAAAAAAAATAGGGTACAGGATGAAGAAAATTGTTGATTTCCCCCTTCTGGGGAAAAGTTCAAGACTACAGGTAAAGACAGTAATGTTGCAGCAATGTAACTCGCTTGGTCCAAAGGAAAGTATTTTGAATTTCTTTTCATTGGATTAATAAGGGGGGTTAACATTCACTGGCTGAGAATGGCAATCCTGTTCTAAATTCGGTTGGAACTCGCCGTGGGGGTCCCCATCAATGATCGGTACCGGTCCACCCCCCCTCGACGATAATTACATTCACTAATTCAGATGGCCCAACTGTCACCCTCTTTACATTTGTATGATATGGTATTTTGAAATCCGGAAAATTACTGAAAACCGCTTGGCTTCATCATAATGACAATAATAATCATAAGACGGTGAGAGATTTCTACATTTATTCGAATATTTAGGACGGTGAAAATGGCCTCCTCTCCTCCAAATGTGAAAATTCAAATTTTTTGAAGGGACTGATCACCGAATAATGGAAAATTCGGAATTTTTTTTTTTATAGAAATCTCATCGAAAAAATTCATTTCCAATATTCTAAATATAATGTAGCGGAAATAGTTTGCAATCTTATTTTCTTTATGGAGCCAAATGGATTTTTGCATTGGGAAAAAGGCTCAACTTCACTTCTCCCCAAAATGCAGTTTTCTCTATGAAAGAAATTTTTTTAATTTACAATTTTCTTTTCATCGATACTTTAAACAACCCCTACTCGATTCCCACCCTTATCAACGACGGTCTAATTTTCCGTATTTTCTACATTCAATATCCATTGAAATCGTTGCAGAGGATTGCAAGAATCTTCTGAAGGGTGTGGGAATGTCCATATAAAGTTTGAGACATTCCTGACACTCATAGCGCAATTTTTAAAGCTAGCAGACAATAGAAATGGTGAAATTAATTATTTTCTCGATTCAATATCCACTGAAATCGTTGCAAAGGATTGCAAGAATCTTGTGGAGCGTATAGGAATGTCCATCTGAAGTTTTCGAGAGTCTTTAGCCTCAGAACTCAATTTTTCAAGCTTGCAGACAATGGGAATCGTGGAATTCATTACGTTAGATATTCAAAACCGGTTGTAATCATCCCCAAGGTAGGAGCGAGTTTTCAAGGGGTTGTAGGAATGCCAATGTACAATTTGACAGATTCCCTAGCCTCATAACCCAATTTTTCAAGCTTGAAGACAATGGAAATCGTGAAATTAATTATTTTCTACATTCAATATCCATTGAAATCGTTGCAGAAGATTGCAAGAATCTTATGGAGGGTGTGGGAATGTCCATATGAAGTTTGAGAGATTTTTCAGCCTTAGAGCCCAATTTTTAAAGCTAGCAGACAGAGGGAAAACTGGACTCTGAGAAAAAGGATATCGAAACTGGAAAAGGTACCAACTGTCAATTTCATAAACAGACTTTTTGGGATCAATTTTAACGTATTTTAATTTTTCAGAAAATTTCGTCGGAGAACAAAGGACGGAATGATTTGAAAATATCAGTTGGAAGCGGACAACAACCCACCAATCTATCCGTGGCCGCGAATACCGTTCGTGGTCACCCCAAGAAGCCCATTGCCCCTGATTTACCCCCCAGGACTATGGCCACCGATCTCCACAACAATTATCATGCCCCCACCCCATGGATATTATTGAGGAAATATATTTGCATAATCGGTAAAGACAATTTTTTCAATTATTTCTATTTGAACTTTCCCACTCTCCCTTGTCCTTGAAATCTATTTTCCGCTTCACGAAGATTGGTAAACCTTTTTCTTCGTATCTTCACGTTTCTCTGATTGTGACATTCTTGAAATTTTCTTTCTGGCCTCTACTACTGTTTATTTGTCTATTTTATTTATTTTTCCCCACTCTACCCAGTGGGAAAAATTACAAGTAGACAAATATGCCTAATCAACAGTGGTAGAGGCGTTGGACATATCTGATGACCCAACTGTCACTTGTGACATTCTCAAAATTTTCTTTCTGGCCTCTGCCACTGTTTATTTGTCTGTTTTATCTCCTTTCCCTCACTCTACCCAGTGGGAAAAATGATAAATAGACAAATATGCCTGATCAACAGTGGAGAAGGCGTTGGACATCTATGATGGCCCAACTGTCACTTGTGACATTCTTAAAATTTTCTTCTTGGCCTCTGCCACTGTTTATTTGTCTATTTTATCTATTTTTCCTCACTCTAGCCAGTGGAAAAAATGATAAGTAGACAAATATGCCTGATCAACAGTGGTGAAGGCGTTGGACATCTATGATGGCCCAACTGTCACTTGTGACATTCTTAAAATTTTCTTCTTGGCCTCTGCCACTGTTTATTTGTCTGTTTTATCTCCTTTCCCTCACTCTACCCAGTGGGAAAAATGATAAATAGACAAATATGCTTGATCAACAGTGGTAGAGGCGTTGGACATATCTGATGACCCAACTGTCACTTGTGACATTCTTAAAATTTTCTTTCTGGCCTCTGCCACTGTTTATTTGTCTGTTTTATCTTTTTTTCCTCACTCTACCCAGTGGGAAAAATGATAAATAGACAAATATGCCTGATCAACAGTGGTAGAGGCGTTGGACATCTATGATGGCGCAACTGTCACTTGTGACATTCTTGAAATTTTCTTTCTGGCCTCTGCCACTGTTTATTTGTCTATTTTATCTATTTTTCCCCACTCTACCCAGTGGGAAAAATGATAAATAGATAAATATGCTTGATCAACAGTGGTAGAGGCGTTGGACATATCTGATGACCCAACTGTCACTTGTGACATTCTTAAAATTTTCTTTCTGGCCTCTGCCACTGTTTATTTGTCTGTTTTATCTTTTTTTCCTCACTCTACCCAGTGGGAAAAATGATAAATAGACAAATATGCCTGATCAACAGTGGTAGAGGCGTTGGACATCTATGATGGCCCAGCTGTCACTTGTGACATTCTTGAAATTTTCTTTCTGACCTCTGCCACTGTTTATTTGTCTATTTTATTTATTTTTCCCCACTCTACCCAGTGGGAAAAATTACAAGTAGACAAATATGCCTAATCAACAGTGGTAGAGGCGTTGGACATATCTGATGACCCAACTGTCACTTGTGACATTCTCAAAATTTTCTTTCTGGCCTCTGCCACTGTTTATTTGTCTGTTTTATCTCCTTTTCCTCACTCTACCCAGTGGGAAAAATGATAAATAGACAAATATGCCTGATCAACAGTGGTGAAGGCGTTGGACATCTATGATGGCCCAACTGTCACTTGTGACATTCTTAAAATTTTCTTCTTGGCCTCTGCCACTGTTTATTTATCTATTTTATTTATTTTTCCCCACTCTACCCAGTGGGAAAAATGATAAATAGACAAATATGCCTGATCAACAGTGGTGAAGGCGTTGGACATCCCTGATGGTCCAACTGTCACTTGTGACTTTCTTGAAATTTCCTTCTTTGCCTTTTTTCACTGTTCGTTATACATATTATTATTTTTCCTCACTTTGCAGAGTAGGAAAAATGACAAATTATAACAAAAATGCATGTTGAACAGTGCAAAGGCCGTTGGATATCTTTGATGTTACAATTGTCACTTTTTGATACTCTTTTCATTAAATTATACTGATGATTCAGTTATCACTCTCTTTCTCTCCATTCTTTAGCTAAGTTTCTATCTTTCTAGCAACTTTTTTGAATTTTTTCACTGGGATTTTGTCCTTGGAAAATAGAAAATAAAATTTTGTATTTTTCAAGTCCAAAATCCCAAAAACTATGAAAACCTACTATACCGACGGGAGGTATCCTAACCTCTGCTTGCGACGGGTTCCGTTACCCCTTAAACTTGTATCCTTCGGCGGTCGCCATATTGTCTGCATTATGACGTTATACACACAAGATGTCGCTATTCGTCCTTTTTCGCGGTAAAAAAAAATCGAATTTACGATGGCATTTTTTAATGAAAAATAAGCATTATTCCCTCCGAAAAATATCGGATTGTTTTTCTAAGACCCTAAACTTACAGATTACGTCAAAATTAAATTTCATGCAAAAACCCAATTTGGCTATAAAGTTTGAACTGAAATGGTCCTCCTTATCTTACATACCCCGTCATTCCCCGGCTCCTCATACTATCCCTTCTTCTCTCACAATCAGTATATAGTTGATGCATTCGCTGGAAAAACAAGTAGGCCGCTGCTCCTATGCGACAGGTGCTAAGCATTGGAAGGAATTACGTCCTTATAATGTTTTATTATAATATTTTTTTTTTCTCTTCTTTCTACCAACGCCATTGGTAGTGAGCTTCCCAAGAGGTGCACAATTTATCATGAAATTTTTTTCGCTTTTTCGTTTTTTTTCGCCATCAATTAATTGATGGAGCGCTTCCGAATGGTCCTTTCAATCCTTTTGC
The DNA here is from genome assembly GCA_035578325.1 of Coelinius sp. EB29. NCBI lineage: Eukaryota > Metazoa > Arthropoda > Insecta > Hymenoptera > Braconidae > Coelinius > Coelinius sp. EB29. The sequence goes on from JAOZGT010000006.1 coordinate 4,171,214, forward strand.
GTATTATTATAATAAATATTTTTCATTTCATATCTCCGGAACCACCTGTCCAATTGAGCTGATTTTAAATACTAAACATGACAATCATGAGAGTCACCTTCATGCCAATTTTCAAGGTGATATCTCGATTTTTTCGAAAGTTGGCATGCTTACAAGGATTTTCAATGAAAAACAGAAAACTAGCCATATCTCGAAAACTTTCCAGCAACAGGTATACATATTTTATTGATTGAGATAGAGGACATTAAGATGAAAATTTTGAAAAAAAAAAAAAAAAAAACGAAATCGGTCCAGTCATTTTGGAGGTATTGAGGGAAAACGAATTTTCGATACATAGCAATATCTCGAGAACTAATCGATCGATCTAGCTGAAATTTAGCACAGAACTAGCCCCATCTAATTCCAACTATCTCACAAAATTTCAGATTTTTTGGAACTCTTTTACTCGTTTAATCATTAAACTTATGAAAAAGTGACCACCGGTCAGCATGTACACATACAGACATTCTCGCCAAACTTCGTATTTTTACATTTCAAACCATTCTACATGGTTTCCAGGCAAAATTGGAAAATGTCAAAATTGAACGATTTCAAAGGCTTCCATGCGGAAGCCAAAAAAGATAGATATTTTTATGAGAAATATTTTGAAAAAAAAAGTCGATACCTTGTATCGTTCTCGAGACATTGAAGAAAAACGATTTTTTGAAAAACGGCCATATCTCAGAAAGTAATGGACCGATTAAGTTGAAATTTTGCACAGACTTTCACCTAACTGATATCTATCAATGGCCAAAATTCCAAATTTATATCGAGGATCTTTGTGTAGTTATTGACATAATGTGGAAAAAAAATGCACATACATACACATGCACACACATACATACAGACATTTTCTAAAAACATCATATCTTCATATTTCATAACATTCTAGATCATTTCCAGGCAAAATTGGAAAAAGTCAAAAAAGTGCGATCACAATGCTTTCCTCGAGAAGCAAAAAAAACGCGCATTTCTAACTCTTTGAAATATAGAGAAATTACTAGCATTAGATTACTGCGTGCCTCGCGCGCCTACGCCTTCATTCATTTACCGGATGTACGTTATCACTAATATCGATACTATTATCCATTCGACTTTCGAGATATTTTCGATAATTTCGACTTCGATTTGATTTTACCGTAACATCTCCTCTTATAATATGGACTAGCATATGTTTTCTGAGTTTAGTGCGCGCTTCGGGCGCCTGCGCCTTCATTTGTTTGTCGGATGTACGTCATCACCTATATCGATACTATTATCCATTCGACTTTCGGGATATTTTCGATAATTTCGACTTCGATACGATTTTACCGTAACATCTCCTTTTATAATTTGGACTAGCATTAGGTTAGTGCGCGCCTCACGTACCTGCGCCTTCATTTGTTTACCGGATGTACGTCATCATCAATATCGATATTATTATCCATTCAACTTTTGAGATTTTCGATAATTCGACTAGCATAAGCCTTCTGAGGTTAGTGCGCGCTTCATTTCATGAGTATACTTGTGCTTGTCACTTTTTTTGATATCTCGCGTTTTTCTCGAACTTTTTTGAAGCATTCATTTTTTGGGTATAGTTTTTCTCATTCTTTCTGAATTTTCTCATAGGCGGGGTAGCAAGTCGCGACATACTATGAGTATTGCATGAACGATCATTTTCTATGACCATCAAAATTAAATGGTTTTATTTAGATTTATTCAATAATTGAACCTGAAAGAAATTAATTTCTTCAATTGAGTTCTATTGATCCCCAAATATTCAATCGTTTAGATTTTTTTCTACAGTGATAATTCGGTAACTGTATCACGTGATCGCCGATCGGTGAAATGACGGTAACAGCGTCTATTCACACGGTCCACGGTAAAAATGACCGTGGATTCATGGGAGTTCTTACCGTGAATCTAAGGTAAATCTGTAGTTTTTACCACGGATTCACAGTAGTTTTCAGCGCGGATTCAGACACACCAACAAAAATTACCCCTGGGGTTGTAACTCCGGGCGCGTAGTATCACCCCGATGTGTGTGTAGTTCCCCCCCCCCTTCCACCCCGGACTAAATCGTCCTTTTTTAAATGTTTACACAGAACGGATTTACCTTAGATCCCCGGTAAAATTTACCATGGACCGTGTGAATGGACATTTCCAATGACGGTTTAGACTAAGGAAGGATAGTTTAGACTATTCCAGGTTTTTTCAGGGTTTTATAGATCAAACCGAGTGTAGAATAGTACTTTTTGGGGTGATAGAACAATTTAGGATTTGTAAAAATCCGAGCCGGGAATTAATCAGGACAAAACAGGTCAATTTAGGCAAAAAAAAAGGCTTTAAAAAGTGCAGTGTAGGTTAAACCAGTGCAAAATATTCGACTCGGGAGGTTAGACTACAAAAATTCGGATTTTATTGTAAGATCCATTTGTCCGATTTTTAAGATCGAAATGTCCTAATTTCTAAGTACTTAAATATGATTCAGTTTAAGATTAATTTTTCATCTTGAAGCTAAGATGCATTTCGGATCTTATTTTTTCTTTTTTTCTTTTTTTTTCTTTCAAGATTATTGCCCCCAGAGGTACAGCGTCAAAAATTTTGACGCTGAGCGCTAGTATCCCGCTAAACAGAGCGCCCAAGTCAGATCGAAAACTTTTACCAAAGTACAGTCCGACGCGCCTCACGCACACATGAATTGACTGTGCATTAATACGCGCGCATACAGCTAACGCTGAATGGTGTCGATCGTGGCAACCATGAGTAGGCTCTCTCATGCATAGTCTGTCTCTCTCTTTGATGGCTTCGGTAGCTGCGTTGCTGCCACGTCGGGTGTATTAAATTCAATGTCCCGCCCACTTTGACAAAAAAACACGACTTTGTCAAATTATTTCTCGGGTATGAAGCGATTTTTCGACTCGATTTTTTTTTTTTTATTAAATTGGTTGACACTAGTTTTACGATGTGTTTTTTTTTATTAAAAGTTCTCGAGTGGTGGATTTTTAAAAAAATAAAAAAGGTGAAATTGCCTCTACCGACGTCACGGAAAAAAAGAAACCCGTAAATATCCTGAGATCTCAGGATTTTCGACGGAGATTCACACGAAGGGCGCGCTTCGGATGAAAAAAACCAGTGTTAGTTTAGTAGTAAACAATTATTGATATAACATCGTCTGAACGATTCGTTCATATAGTCGTCCGAAAATTTTTCGAGTCAAATCGGGAAACTACGGGGAGTGCATTTACTACGCAGAAAAACAGAAACCCGTGAAAATCCTGAGATCGCCGGATTTTCGACGGAGATTCACACAAAGGGCGCGCTTCAGCTGAAAAAACCCAATGTTAATTTAATATTAAGCAAAGACTAATGCAAAAATTCCTAAAGATACAAAATAATGAATACAATTCGTTTGTTATATGACGCTGAAGCTAGCACACGATGCTGGCGGACGGAGACGCACTACTTTTGGTAGGGACTGTACCGGGCAAATCTATATGTTTTCCGTCGTATATATTGTAGATACATGCACCGGGGGGGTTGAAATTTTTTTAATAGGAGAGGAGGGGGGGTGAGAATGAATAATTTGGGGGGGAGAACGCGGCGGGACACTTTGGTTATTTATAAAAAAATGGAAAATTGTGAATTTATGTAATTTGACCTTTGGAGGGAGGTTGAGGAGGGGGGTATGTATTCCCGAAGTCCAAAATTTTACCGAATGAGGGGGGGGGGGGGTGGGAATTAATAATCTGAGGAAAAGAACGCGTCGGGAGACTTTGTTTATTTATTAAAAAATTATAAAAGTAGTTAGTGTAGGCCGTCGCTGGCCCAACGATTTTTGAGGGAGTGGTCGAAGGGTCCTCCGCGAGTGGGTGGGTGGTGGATCAATTCGCGGAATAATTCGCGAGTTTAATTCGCCGATTAATTCGCGGTTTTATTTGCGGGTTTAATTCGCGTTTTTTCTTTGGTCCAGCATATGGCGATGATTCGCGGGTCCTATTTGCAGGTTTTTTTCCCAGTTGAACATATGGCGATGATTCGCGGGTTCTATTCAAAGACTTGATTCGCGAGTTTGTTTACCGAGTTTCCTTTATGGGTCCGCTCTACTGGTCCTATTCACGGCTTTAATATTAACAAATTGCAGGATTGATCCTGATCGACATTAATTATTTATAATTAATCATGAATTCAGACGATTAATGGACTCACGTGAAAGGGTTAGCAGGAAACTTAAAACATTAATAATGACACGATACACAAATTTGAAGCTCAAAAACCAAGGTATATTTGACAATAAAAATTACACTTTCAATTTCTAATACTACTCTGTTCGTACACACACACACACACTATTCATATTTCTTTTTCTTCACTACACTCATCGATGCATCATCACACACTTCACGAATCCTTTTCCGCGGAACCGTCAGATCCAAAGGTTCATCCAATGACTGTGACACTTCTGGGCCCCTTTCCAGGAACCAATATTTCCCTCCACTCCTCCACATTTCAGCGGGGGGTTCCAGTGGTACCATCATATTGGCTCTCCGAGCCACCTCATTATCGGCAAGATGTAAAGATGCGATTGCCCATGATGTCCACAGCTTCAGGAACTCCCGATCATAATTGATCCCCCAAATCTCAGGTATGATGATCTGAGGCTCGAAGATCACATGTTTCGGCACCTTTAGAAAAACAAAAAAGAAAAAAACACAATTAGATGAGGAATAGGGATGATAAATGGATACATCCATGTGGACAATTTCAATTAATAACATACCTCCGATAATTGATAAAATCCCCTGCGTTGATTCATGAGTCCAATTCGTGGACCTATGAAGCTGGATGAGCCAGGTAGCTGATCCCAGGGCTGCTCTGGACCAATAGAGCTAGGCCTACGACGCTCTGGACCCACGAAGCTGGGTGTGGGTGATGCTGGTGAATCTGGCAGCGGATCGCAGGGCTGCTCTGGACCCATGAAGCTAGGCCTACGAAGCTCTAGACCAACGAAGCTGGGTGTGGGTGATGCCGGTGAGTCTGGCTGTTGGTCACAGGGCTGCTCTGGACCCATGAAGCTGGGCCAACGAGGCTCTGGACCAACGAAGCTGGGTATGGGTGATGCCGGTGAATCTGGCAGCTGGTCACAGGGCTGGTCTGGACCCATGAAGCTGGGCCAATGAGGCTCTGGACCAACGAAGCTGGGTGTTGGTGATGCCGGTGATTCTGGCAACTGTTTCCAGGGCTGCTCTGGGCCCATAAAGCTGGACCAACGAACCTTTGGACCCACGAAGTTGAGTGTGGGTGAGTCAGGCAGCTGATCCCAGGGCTGCTCTGGACCCACGAAGCTGGGTGTGGGTGATGACGGCGAGTATGGCAGTTGACCCTCACGCTGCTCTAGATCGACGAATCCACTGTCATGACCCGATGATTCCGACTCTACATCCGACTCATCAACGATGGCAGAATCCGCCCCATCATCATTGAGATGATTAATCCTATTCACCAAATCTTCAGCGAAGATGGTGAAATCCTCCGTCAGAAGAAAGTGGTGAATGTTGTGAAAATCACTCACCACCAGATGACCAGGAGGGTCCAACATTAAAATGGGCCACCGTTCAGCATCAGGATCAGGACTCTCCATGTCGAGATGATGTTGGGCTATCACCCTAGACATTTTTTGGTCCAACCACTGTCTATTATATTTAATAGCCCACTCCTTTGGATAAACTAACTTCTCAATAACTCGCACATATCGATACATGATCGCGTTTGGAAAAAAACTTCTATGAGTTCAACTACACGGTTGACAGATAGATGAATGCTTATGGTTGAACTTAGCTCCTTTAATACCCACTCACCCCACCACCAAAAGTTTCCAAAACTCAGGCAAATGAACGGAGAAATCGCACACTTCAGGTAGGAAGAGTGCTGAAATTGTTTGTCTAATAGAAAACCCGAATTTTTCATCTGGAGATGACAAAATGGACCTTGGTATATTGCGCTGGAGGTCATTGAGACCCATCGAGAAGGTTGATAAGAAACCCTAGAGTACATCGCTTTTATTTCACCATGGGCGCATGATGTTAGAAAAATAAAGAGGTCTTTTCCACTAATTGTTTTCAGAATAGTTGAGATTTTCTCTCAAATTACTCAGGGATGAAGGACATTGAAATTTTAGAAAATCAAGATAACAGAAGGCTGCGCATGACCCATGGGGTTATAAAAGTTGAAAGGTTTTTTTCACTCATAGTTTGTAGAGTAGTTGAGATTTTCTCTTAAATGACTCAGGGATGAGTGACATTGAAATTTTTCAAAATCTTGATAACAGAACACCCTACAACACCATACTCCTCCGCGACGCGCAGGGTTATGAAAGTTAAGAGGGTTTCTTACTCATTGTTTGTAGAGTAGTTGAGATTTTCTCTCAAATTACTCAGGGATGAAGGACATTGAAATTTTAGAAAATCAAGATAACAGAAGGCTGCGCATGACCCATGGGGTTATAAAAGTTGAAAGGTTTTTTTTACTCGTAGTTTGTAGAGTAGTTGAGATTTTCTCTTAAATGACTCAGGGATGAGTGACATTGAAATTTTTCAAAATATTGATAACAGAATATCGTACAAGGCCATACTCCTGCGTCACGCGCAGGGTTATAAAAGTTAAGAGGGTTTTCCGCTCATTGTTTGTAGGGTAGTTGAGATTTTCTCTTAAATGACTCAGGTATAGGGGAATTCCGCTTATCACCCATTTTTCTGAGAATGGAATGTTTTTAACCTGGTACAAGTCACAAGACATTTTTCCACAGATCACACGATCTCATTTCGACCAATCACAGACATTTCCCAAGGGTTTTCATCAGAGACATGCCTGTGCATAACAATATAAAAGGGGCACCATACTTTTTTGTCTTCAGTTTCTTCTGCGACTATCTATCTAGAGCAACATGGATGCTAATTCATGCGTAAGACTTTTGAGGTCTTTGAGAGAAGCATATGAACGCGTGAAAGAGGAGAGGAGACCCACAGAAATCCAAGTGTGGCTCAAAAATCTCAGAAGTCATGTGAAACAAGTAAATTAATTTTTAAATGGGAGCGTCAATCATAGCGAGAAAAGACGATTGACTCATATGTTGGGGCGATTGAGAACGTTTCTAGCTCAATTCAAAGCCTTGGAAGTTATTGGAGGAGGTTTGCGTAGAAATCTAACTGACAGAGTCAAATGGGAAGATCTTCAAAATGTTTTCGATGGTCGTATGAGGACTGGTGTCATCATAAACTTGAAAAATCCTGATATCATCAAATTCTTGGATGATGCACGGAGAATGCTCTGTGTACGATTAAAAAATGCATTAAAAAAGGAGAGAAACCTTAAAGTGAATGTAGTCTTATCATGTAGATATGAGATTAAAAGAGATGAACACCTTATTGAAGAAGATAAATTCTTCAATACAAAAAATGAAATAATTCTCGATTCAACGGATATGAAACAGTGGTTTGAGGAACATATTAAAGAGCAACTTTTAGTGAAAATGGATGAGTTCCAAGAAAGAGACTCAGGTTGGAAATTAGTTGAAATAATCAATTTAGAAGTGAACATTAATAAATATAATCCATTGCGGGGAGGAAATTCGAGCTTTGTCGAAGTGCCTGAATGGATTAAAAGAAAAAAAGCAGTAGTCAACGTTCAAAATAAAGAAGATTCATATTGTTTCTTATGGTCTATTATGGCTGCTCGCTGCAATGTTGATCATAAAGAGCGCCCAAACTCCTACCCACCTTTCAACACTATCATCAAAAATTTCGGTATGTTCAACTACCCCATGGCATTGAAAGATATTTCAAAGTTCGAGAAAATGAATGATTTATCAATCAATGTCTATGGAATTGACAGTGATGAGGAATCTGATAAAGCTTGGATTGTACCACTATATCTCAGTAAGAATCCACCCACAAATCCTCATGATGAAGGGAGAACGATTCATCTACTCATGATTGAAAAACATAACAACATCGATGATGATCAAGAAAGGATTTATCACTATACGTGGATCGCAAATTTATCTGAGTGCACAGATTTCGAAATCTCAACATAAAACGCTCATATGTGATAGATGTCTGTGTCATTTTCGACACAAAAAACCTTATACGAATCACAGAGCAGATTGTATGTCAATTAATAAGTCTCGAATGATTTTCCCTCGTCATGATGAGAAAATTTTGAAATTTCAAAATTTTAAACACCAATTGACTGTTCCATACGTCATATATGCCGATTTCGAGTGCTTATTGAAAAAAATGCCTGAGGACAATGATAAAAATACCAAGATATACCAGAATCATGTGCCTTTTAGTGCAGGATTTTATGTCAAATGTAGTTATGATGATTCGAAGTCTGGACTTAGTATTTATCGTGAGAGAGATTGTGTTGAATGGTTCATTGAGCAGTTACGCATCTTGGCGATGAAAATTGATGCTGAATTGAAACGAAATCAACCAATGCACTTGACTGCTGAGATGGAAAAAGCCTACACATTAGCCAAAACTTGCCATATCTGTGGTGATGCATTTCGTGGAGAAGCTGTGAAACACCGGGACCACTGTCATTTTACAGGCAGATACCGAGGCGCAGCCCACCCTGGTTGTAACCTCAATTACACGGAATCATGTATAATTCCAGTGGTGTTTCACAATCTATCAGGCTATGATTCACACTTTTTCATCAAAGCTCTAGCCAAGCAGTTTGAAGGTGATGTGAAATTACTCCCTATCAATAAAGAAAAATACATTTCTTTTACAAAATCAGTGGAATCAACAAAAGTTCACTTAAGATTCATCGACTCATTCCGCTTTATGGCTAGTAGCATAGATAAATTAGCTTCATATGTAGATGGAGAGAAGAAAAGAATAACTGCTCATCACTATTCAAATAAACAACAGTTTGAGCTCGTCACAAGGAAAGGAGTTTTCCCATATGAATACATAGATGATTGGGAGAAGTTGAATGAGTGAGAACTACCTTCGAAAGAAAATTTCTACTCTCGCTTGAATGATGAGCATATATCGGATCGAGATTACAACCATGCCTGTGATGTTTGGAGAAATTTCGGCCTCCACACACTTGGCGAATACTCTGATTTATATCTTACAACAGATATTTTGTTACTAGCCAATATTTTTGAGAATTTCCGAGAGAGTTGTTTCGCCTCATATAACTTGGATCCTCTCCATTATTACACAGCACCTGGTCTCGCTTTTGACGCTATGTTGAAAATGACTAAAGTACGACTGGAATTATTCAACGATCCTGAAATGCTCCTTTTCATTGAAAAGGGTATTAGGGGAGGACTATCACAGTGCTCAAACAGATATGGGAAGGCGAATAATCGATACATGGGAGCTGATTATAATAAACAAGAGGAGGAAGCTTATCTCATGTATTTTGACGTCAACAACTTATATGGAGCAGCAATGGGCCATTATTTACCACACGGAAAATTTAGTTGGATGGAGGACTGTAACACATTGAACATTCAGAATATTCCTGATGATTCAACCGTTGGGTATATATTAGAAGTCGACCTGGAGTATCCTGAGGATTTACATGAGGACCATAAGGATTTACCCCTGTGTCCAGAACATATCATACCACCCAATGGGAAAGCAAAGTTACCCAAATTATTGACAACTCTTAATTCAAAGAAAAATTATATAGTCCATTATAAGAATCTAAAACAATATAGTAGTTTGGGGATGAGAATAACAAAAATTCATAGAATTTTAAAATTTTCTCAAAGCCCATGGTTAAAAAAATATATTGATCTCAACACAGATCTCAGGAAAAATTCACAGAATGAGTTTGAAAAAAATTTTTATAAACTCATGAATAATGCAGTATTTGGTAAGACGATGGAGAATGTACGGAAGCAATTGGATGTGAAATTGGTTACCCAGTGGGGTGGTCGATATGGTGCTGCAAGTTTGATTGCAAAACCTAATTTCCACAGCAGTATAATTTTTGATAATGATTTGGTTATCATTCAAATGAATCGTACGAAAATTCGATTCAATAAACCAATATATGTTTTCCATTATAATTATGTAAGAAGTACTTTTGGAAATGATGCTCAATTGTTATACACGGATACAGACAGTCTCATTTATCGTTTCAAAGTTGATAATATTTATGAAATCATGAAGAAAGATATTGAGAAATTTGATACTGCAGATTATCCGATAAATAATGTGTACAATATGCCATTAGTCAATAAGAAAAAATTAGGTTTAATGAAGGATGAGAATAATGGTAAGATTATGACTGAATTTATAGGACTTCGCGCAAAAATGTATACTCTAAAAATTTTTGGAGAAGAACGTGAAAAATCACGTGCTAAAGGTGTAAAAAGATCGACTTTAAAACGCATCACATTCGATGACTATAAAGACTGTTTGATGAGGCATGGAAACGTCATAGAATCCCAAAATATGATTCGATCGATTAAACATGATGTATATACCATCAATCAAACAAAATTAGCTCTAAGTTGGTATGATGATAAACGTATTCTCATACCTTATGCAACAGATACTTTGCCCTATGGATTTAAGAAGAATAATGTAAATATTGGTTGACAAAATAAACAAACAAGTTGAATGATGAAAATGGTTTTTTATTCAAATGATCCATACAATCATCACCTTAAAAATTATATTTTCCCTACTTTACAATTTTTCTCCCCTCCCCCATCAATCTTCAATATCTATCCAACTATTATGAGTGTTATCGAATCCCAACCACTTCACATAGCGTCTATTTCCAACTTTTTTCAAAACTTTCTCCACGAGGTACAATCGTCACATAAAGTTCGCAAACAGAATACATTGAAACTGATTACATTTCCTTTACGAACTTTATGCGACGATTGTACACATCAGGATGTTTCGTTTTCAATAACTCCTCTTCATAAAAACTACCGCTAATTAATTCATTTTCATAATCCTTTAATTGATAAGTTACTGGATTAGTATTATTGATAGCTCTGATAGTGAATAATTCAGTAGTCCAGTTAGGTGTATAACCTTTTTCAAATACATGTTTTGCTTTGCTTATGCGTACTTTATCACCCACTTGGAATTTTGGTCGTCTATTATTCACCCTGAAATCAGCATAGATGAGCTGCAATTTCTTTGCATTTTCTTTTGTCACATCAACAGGTTTCATACGAATAGTCCGATGTTTACTATTATTGTAGTCATTCAGAAGCTTCGGCAACATATCAATCCATTGGTAACTTCCACGCAAACTGAACTGAAACCACATTTTACTCTTCAGCGTCCGATTGAATCGCTCACATATCGATACTTTCAAATTACTGAATGTGGAATACATATTGATATTATATTTTTTCATTAGTGCTTGAAATTCGGAGTTATAAAATTCTTTCCCCCTATCAACATGTAAATGTTTGGGGACACGTCCTTGTTTGAGAATGGAACTCATTGCTAATGTAACATCATGAGCATTTTTCCTCTTTATCGGCACAGCCCAAGCAAATTTTGAAAAAATATCAATTACAGTGAGCAAAAATTTATTTCCATTATTCGTTCTTGCATAAGCAGTTATATCCACCAAGTCTGCTTGCCATGTCTCATCCAAGTCACGTATATTAACACGCCGTCGAGGATAATTTCTACGTGCTGGTTTATGCAGTTCCGTTACAACATCTAATTTATCATTATTATTTGCCATTGTGGTATGTAAAGTTATTTAGCCCCCAATTGTAGTACCAATTTTTAAAGTTCTCTATGAACAATGGTGAACCTCAACATCATATCCTCATGCAACTCAAAAATTTTTTTATTCACGTCATGCAGTCGTTTTGTTTCTTGAAGCTTGAATTCATTCATTCCCTTGAATAGATCTGCAATTCTGAAGTTGAAATTCCGTTGTAATTCAGCAATGTTTTTATACAATGTCTCTAATGTAACAGCATCCTGCAGATTCTCAGGTTTTGCAAGATTACACAGTTTTTTATCTTGAAGATCATAATGGCCATCCACAGTCAACTGGAATCCAATGCCAGGTGGGCCACGATTGGGGGATCCTCTAGTATCAGACCTCAAGTGACGACCGAACACGTCAACACTCATTTTTCGAATGATGCTGTATTGAGATTATCACACTCTAATATATAATTTTGGCTTCACGGAGTTCCTCAATAATTGAGATGATTTCATTATCATGACTCGGATTTCTAGCTGTTTGTGAAGCGATGAGTAAGCGGAGACGATCCACAAGCTCATTGGGATCATCCCAATGAACATAATCGACTGTGTTGGGTCTTCGAGCCCTCATAAATGCAGGTAGAAGCCCCGTTCCACTGTATTTGGTTTTGACAAACTTTGAAATATAGTTCTTATATTTCTCACTCTTGTTATCTCGTATACCACACGTTGTTTATAATTTTTCTCGTGTCCATTAGTTGATAATATGATTTTTTTATATGCTTCTATATCACTGTCACTGATCAAATTTTCATTAGGGTTCTTCATAATGAGTAATTCTAGTAAACCCGCAGTACATGAATATTTCACCTCTTTAACTTTGATAAAACCATGTTCAAAGTATATGGGTGAATTTCCAATCATAAAATTACGGGTTAGTCTAAGAACCCCATACGATTTATCCCATTTCTTCGTGTTGATATCTGTTAAATATTTCTAAACAAAACTATCCTCATCAAGATCACCATAAGAAATATTTTCAAATAACATTGCACTTGCATTATGAGGATCATTGTCAGGATCTTTCAACGATGATGAAAATAGTCTCTGATCCAATGTTCTGTCGTTGAAAGAATCTTCGGCTGCAGAGATAAAGCTATCCTTATCCTCATCGTCTCTCAATGATCGCTTTAAGGTACTTAGGTGACCTCTCTGGTGTTGTGGTGTTGCAGGTACCGGTACTTGGGCTATTGGGGTACTTAAGTGACCCAACTGGTGTTGTGGTGTTGCAGGTAACGGTAGTTTTGCCATTGGTGACTCATTTACACCCACCGTGATGATTTTCCGCCCATCATCGGATAATTGCATATCATTAGATAAGTCCACATTTTGTCTATCGGATAATCCAACATTTCTGGCTGTTAATTGTTGCAGAGGTTTGATTATAGGTTTAAAAACCTCATTCATTGCATCATCAACATTATCTCTACCCAATTTCAATAATTTATGTTTTCGTTGAATAGCTTTACGCGCTGCAGAAATCTGACATAAAACTTCCTGTTGCCTAGACAACTCATCCTTGGACAAAGGCATGTTGACTCAATGAGTTCTAGCCAACAACTGTTCATTTGACCCCCACACAACCATCATTTATTCGAATGAAACAGTCAAAATTCTTTCTATATCTCCCCGCATCTATATCACTATCTTTATCAATAACCAAAAACGTATAATTATCCTTCCAACAAGCTGAACATAATTCCTTAAACTTTTCGAATGGCATATCTGTATTTACATGATCGTTGTAAATGTGTCTCAAATTCATTTCATCTTGTTTGAATAATACAAGGAAATTCATATTATCACGCACAAGATGTTTTGGTATGCGAGCATATGATTGACACAGGTAGAAACTATGGAGGCTATTGCACTTGGTAAAGGATTATATCTTAAACCATACAAAAAAGGAATGGGTTTATATTTGAAACCAAAAAACTTCTAACGATGCTACCACGCAGGGCTTTGACCGATGGAGATCTTGAAAAATATGCAAAACTTATGCAAATCCCATATTTTCGCGGAGTTTTCATGCGCAATGACTTACCGAAAAATGGACCATTGAAGAATGAATCAGCAATCATTAATTTAGATGACAAAGAGGGTCCTGAAACTCATTGGGTTGCATATAAGAAATTTGGAAATAACGTCACATATTTCGATAGTTTTGGAAACTTGCAACCACCTACGGATCTCTTCAATTACTTTGGCGTTGGTAGCATCAAATATAATCATGAACGTTATCAAAACTGGAATACATACAACTGTGGACATCTATGTTTGGCGTTTCTCACCGACCGCTTATATAAGGCTGAGAAGAAATGATTGTCCATCAGTTGTTGTGTGGAAACCATGAGTGATTCATTTACATTGACACTCTCGGGGGTATCATCGGTCTTGGAGGCACAATATTTTCCTCCAATTGAACTTTTCCCCGAAAAAAATTACGTTCTTGGGTTGGTTGAATTTTTAACATTCAATTCAATTCCAAATGTTGATGAAAGTAATAATCAATTACATATAGAGGATAAAGTTATCACTATTCCTATGGGAAGTTATGAAATTAATGATATTTCAAAGTATATCGTAGAGAACTTGGCTAAGAGTGACATCACTATAAGTATCAGAAGTAATAATAATACATTACGGAGTGAATTGGAATGTAATAAGGATGTAGATCTGAGACCTGTGAATTCACTAGGTCGACTTTTGGGTTTCACTCCAAGAGCTTTGAAAGCTAATAAAACCCATGAGTCGGATCAGCCTGTAGCCATTCTCAAAGTGAACGCCTTACGAGTCGAATGTAATATTACTACCGGAGCATACATCAATGCAACTAAAGTTCACACAATCCATGAATTTTTCCCTGTGGTACCGCCTGGATATAAAATTGTAGAAGTGCCATCCCATGTGATTTACTTACCCGTTGCTGTCAGAACTATTAACGATTTACAGCTTCGCATCGTTGATCAAGACGGAGACTTGGTGAATTTTCGTGGTGAAGTGATTACCATCAGACTTCACATCAAGTCTATTTGATGATCATGGGGATCGTATATAATCGCAAGATTGGACAATCCTATATTAATCAGCAACCATGGCATGCTTCAATCAGTTTACGTGTTGGCTTCAAGGAGTTAACATCTCAGAACGTAAAGTATCTCGAAAGTCTCGGTCTGACAGTGAGGAAAAGTGGACAAAGCGCTTCTGTCAAATAAAAGTTTTATTCGTTTGTTGTACACCATGGAGGAGAACCTAAATATCAAGATGCCTGTGGCGTTTGATGAATCTATTGCTCATTATGAGATTCATGCACATCAGCCATATTCTTCGGTAGGGCTTGATAATAGTGATGAGATTCGAATTGTTGTGCAAAATCAAGACCTGTGTGTTCTACCGAGCAGGAGTACCCTACACATTACTGGGAAATTGCTCAAAACAGACAATAATGTTGCAACAACTACGAAGTTGGTAAATAACGCCATTTGCCATTTGTTTCAAGAAATCCGCTATGAAATTAATGCGGTTGAGGTAGACAAAGTTAAGAATGTGGGCATTACCACTCTAATGAAGAGTCTTATCTCACTGAACCCCAATCAAAGCATATGGATGGAGAATGCTGGATGGTTGGGTATAGAAGAGGAAACAAGTTTGGTTGATGATAATGGTATTTTTGATATATCCATCCCATTGAATATGTTATTGGGATTCGCTGAAGATTATCGAAAAATAATGGTCAACGTAAAACATGAGCTGATTTTAACCAGAGCTCGTTATGATACTGATGCAATGACTCAAACGGCTGATGAGGATGTGAAAATCAGCATTAGTAAGATTGAATGGTTGATCCCATATGTTACGTTATCGGATAATAAAAGAGTTGAGTTGCTCAAGTTTATTCAGAGAGATCCGACTATATCGATGAGCTTCAGATCATGGGAACTCTATGAATATCCATTACTTCCACAAACCACAAAACATGTGTGGACAGTGAAAACAGCTAATCAGCTTGAAAAACTGCGTTATGTTATTTTGGGTTTCCAGACAGCCCGAAAAAATAAGAAGCGGAAGAATGCTAGCAACTTTGACCATTGTAATATTGCTGATGTAAAATTATTCTTGAATTCTCAATGTTTTCCATATGGTCACTTGAATATTGATATGGCTCGAAATCAATTTTCAATACTTTATGATATGTATGCAAACTTTCAGTTATCATATTATGAGCAGCAAACCATTAATCCATTATTAACGAAGATGCAATTCGCAAAGCATGCCCCGCTGATTATTATTGATTGCTCCAAACAGAATGAGTCATTGAAATTTGGGCCAGTGGATGTTTGTTTAGAGATGGAAACAAAAGAAAGTTTCCCCGTAGAGACCGCCGCTTATTGTCTCATCCTACACGACCGCATCGTAGAATACCAACCGATAAGTGGAGGTGTTAAGAAGATAGTTTAAAAATTTGATGGCGGGGGTGAGCTTATAAATGCTGACGTTGAGCTCAGTGGAGGATCAGTCACGATGGAGCTGCTTTTGGATATTCAGGGATTCCAAGGTGTTAACAACGAATTTATCGTCAAAGAATTATCCTACGTCTCATTGGATGCTCAAGACGCACAACCAACAGTCAAGTTTTTCTACCCCCCATATGAACATCATGTTGTACCTGCAAAAACTAGATGTACAAATATGTGGCTTCAGCATAATTATCATGGCTTAGCATGGGATTATGGTACTCTACCATACGATCAACTGGAGCGGATATTACATGGCTTGATGCGCGCTGAGGTGATTTTTGTGAAAGGTTATGAGAAGAAGGTTTGGTTGAAACAGACATTCCATGGTGCACCAGTGATTGATATCGATGAGCATTTTGAAGGAGCACCCTCAATCTTGAAATTTAGGGAATTATCTTCTGATAAATGTCCATTCCATTGTAATATGCCAAAAATAACTTGTGCTCTTAAAAATGTCCTTTTACTTAGAGAATGGATGGATACTAAGATAGTAAGATCTGAAGATCGATCTTTAAATTTGTATTTTGAGTTGAAAAATTTAGCATTCATGGATTCTGAAGATATTGCTCTCCTACCAATATCATTTATAAGTACATTCGCTGAATTGGATGTACATGATGCATGGGGTAAATTAACTGATGAGATGAGAAGAAATCAGGAAATCATTAGATGTAAACGTTGTTTGATACATTATGAATCTGTAGATGGTGATGCTCTTGATGGACCACCTCCTATGATTAAGAATTGTGTGAAATGTAAAGTGTGAAAAAACAAAAAAAACAAAATGTATTCAGTAAAATTCATTTATTCATATATTTTCTAGATACTATTACATTTGTAAATTATGAAAATTAAATAAAAGAATATATATTGAAAAATTTCCATCTATTCATTTCATTTTATTCCAACAAATTTAATTCCTTATCAGAATGCAGGCGAAGTCTGTTGTGTTCTCCACCCAAGTACTGTAACTTTGGTGACCCTGTGGCAATTTCATGCTGTAAATTTTCCAATTGACTTGGATTCTCATCGAAGAACTTGGCCATTCTTCTATTCAGAAAAACAGATTGAACGTTGTCTAAATTGAAAACGATAGCCACTCCATATTTCGTGTTGGCCTTGCGAGCTGCCGTGATTGTGTACAGGTAGTCCGACCTCAATGATGATAGTTTTACGAGAGGACGTTCTTCGATATCTGCTACAGCGTTGATTTTGTGGAAATTTGTTTTAGCCCCCTGGTCTTCGGTTATTATGCTTGGATCTGGATGCAAGCGAATGCTATTGAATTTTCCACCAATGTATTCCAACTTGGAAGCACCATTCTCAACATGTTTCTGGAACTGCTCGAATTCCTCAGGATTCGCATTGAAATATACAGCCAATCTCTTATTCACATAAATGGAATGAGTTGATATCTCAAAAACAACACCTTGACCATATTTTGTATCAACTTTTCTAGCAGCAGTGATTCTGAACAAGCGGCCTGTTGGTAGGCTGGAAAGCTTCATCACGGGAAGTTGTTCGAATTCACCAACAGCGTTGATTTTACTGAAGTCCATAATGTTGTTACATCGTAACACTCAAACGAGGTCCGGGCGTTTACGCATGTAGCGACTATTGGGGGGCAGCACTATCCAGTGCGGTGAGTTTTGGGGAGATGCGCATGCGTCAACGGCCAACCACACACTTGTTGTACATCTCTCACGGTTGCAACACGTTTTCTCTTGCCTTGTGCATAAGAATATCATTTATCGTATCCAATCAATCCAAAAATATCGATCTTATCATAAATAATCGACAAGGTCGTGAACCTCAATCGTTTAGTGCACTAATTACGGGTTTATTTTAAGTGAATATTAAAATAAAACTCAACAATCGAACGAACAATACCGACAAGGAACATAACCGTTCCGCGTCACCACGTGTGCACCTTAGCCACGTTATAAACCATTATCATTCCTCTAAAACTAGTTTGTAATCAATATTATCATAATCAGAACGTTATCACATAAATAATACTAAGTGGATGTGTGTGAGTGTGTGGGTGTGTAATCGTCATTCGTAGTTAACGTATTTTCTCGTGTATCTAAATAAATCTGGGTTTTTTATGCCAACGGCTTTTTCCCAATCAAATGTTCAGTGTTATCAATCATTACCAATCCTTTACCAATCATCTCACATAAATTTTAGTTTTATTAATTTATTATTAACTGATTTAACACAACTATCATACCACCTAGGGTATGATAGTATTCCACAATCTTTCAATGTTCTTCTTTTTTATTGAGTTGTTGATCTATCTCCAATACTCGTTTTCTCAAGATTTGTACAAAGTACCCTGATGTCGCTTCTGAATTGTAGAACTTGTTTGACTTCTTGAATATTTTTTAACAGAAGCTTCAAACGTTTCTTCAATTCTTGTCGTTTCAGACTGTTCTTCATGAAAAATTTCAGGAGGAACTGATGCTCATACTCGAATTTCCATGCGTTATATGCAGACTTCCCCCACCTCTACTGGATGCTTATCTGCAAATCTTATTCACAACAATGTGAAAATATGAAAGCGGTCAAATTCCTGACCTTCCACTGTAAAACGTCTTAAGTGGTGTTATAAAGGGTGAATGACTAATATCAAAAAGAATGCGGTCAAGGACAATCCCTTTTCTTCAGGTATATTGAAGATTTTTACTGAATGACTCCTTCATGGTTATAAACAATGTCCTTCATGAATGTATAGAGTATATGCAAGTTATGCAATAAGGTGGATGACTAATATCAAAAGAATGTGGTCAAGGACAATCCCTCCCCCAAGGTTATGTCAAACATTTTTATGGAGTATCATAAATTATGAAGTTACCAATTCCTCAAAAAAGGGAAAAAGAATCGGATTGTTTGGGGGTGAGTCACCTACAAACACTTTCCCTCAGACAGGCTCAAACAGGTTCGAAAAAAGGGGCGTGGCTAATTTAATTATGTGAATCGAAATTGCGATCCCGCGAATCAAAAAGTTGATGATGAAACCGCGAATTAAAATCATAGAGGAGGGCCCCGCAAAGGAAACTCGGTAATCGAATTCGCGAATCAGGTCTCTGAATCGAACCCGCGAATCATACCCATAAGTTGGACTGAAAAAACCGCGAATTAAACCCGCGAATAAAACCGCGAATTAATCCGCGGATTGATCCACCACCCACCCACTCGCGGAGGACCCTTCGACCACTCCCTCAAAAATCGTTGGGCCAGCGACGGCCTACACTAACTACTTATAAATGGACGATTTGGATAGAATTCAAGGGAATTTGACCCTCGGAAGGAGATTGAGGAGGGGGGTATGTATTCCGGAATACATACCGAGGCGTTCTCTCCCTCGGATTATTTATCTTCACCCCCTCCTCCTCATTTAGTAAAATTTTTGAGTTCCGGAATACATACCCCCCTCCTCAATCTCCTTCCGAGGGTCAAATTCCTTTGAATTCTAAAAAAATCGGCCATTTATAATTTTTTAATAAATAAACAAAGTCTCCCGACGCATTCTCTCCCCCAGATTATTAGTCCCCACCCCCCTCCCCCCATTTGGTGAAATTTCAGACTTTCGGAATAGATACCCCCCTCCTCAACCTCCCTCCGAAGGTCAAATTACATAAATTCGCAATTTTCCATTTTTTTATAAATAACCAAAGTGTCCCGACGCGTTCTCCCCCCCAAATTATTAATTCTCACCCCCCTCCCCTCTTATTAAAAAAATTGCAATCCCCCGGTGCATGTGTCTACAATATATATATTTGAAAAATTCATCCTCAGAATTGAAGAATCTCTACACTGTGATTTCCTTGAGACACACAGAATAGTTCCTTGAGTTTGTCAATAGTTTTACCAAGTTTTTTGATATTTTTACTGGAGAATTGGCTCACCGTGAATCTTTGGAAAATTCACGGCGGTAAAATGAATCTTAGCAGGCGCTCCGCCGGGATAACGACGGAGTTCCCCCACATTACGGTCTAACCCAGTGAAAACCCGGTGGCAAATCAAATATAATCGAGTTCTTTTTTTTCCGTGGTGTTAAAAGGAAAAAATCATATCTCAGGACAGAGGCGAGTTAGAAAAATTAGTCTGTGCTCATTTTATAGGTAATCCTTTGAGCTATCTACGATAAAAATTTCATTAGGAAATGTCGAGTATTTTAGCCACGGGGCAACAACCTTAATTAATTTTTTAAAATGATTTATTAAATCTTTTTTCTTTTCCTTTCTTTCGTTAATTTTATTCGGATTTTCTTTCTATTATGGAACAAATGTCAAAGAACAATTTTTTTTTTTTCATTTTTTTTAAATCGAAGGACATAATTTTTTTATTGTTTTATTTAAAATCGAAGGATTATCTTTTTTTTTTATCAAAGGACTATTTTTTTAACAAAAGCATGATGCCATGTGACAAATGTCAAAGGACTAATAATTTTTTTTTTTAATCAAAAGATTAATAATTTCTTTTTGTTTTATTTAAAATCAAAGAACTAATTTTTCTTTTATCAAAGGACTATTTTTTTTAACAGTGGCATGACACCTTGTGACAAATGTCAAAGGACTAATAATTTCTTTTTGTTTTATTCAAAATCAAAGAACTCATTTTTTTTATCGAAGGACTATTTTTTTTAACAGGAACATGACGCCTTGTTACAAACGTCAAAGGACTACTAATTTTTTTTTGTTTTATTTAAAATCAAAGGACCAATTTTCTTTTTATCGAAAGACTATTTTTTTCTTCAACAGTAGTATGATGCCATGTGATAAACGTCAGAGGACAATTTTTTTTTTCTTTTTTTAAAATGAAGGGACTAATAATTTTTCAAGTCCTTTGATTAAAAAAAAAATTATTAGTCTTTTCATTAGAAAAAAAAAATATCAGTCCTTTGATATAAAAAAAAATATTAGTTCTTTGATTATTAAAAAAAAAATTGTCCTTTGATTTAAAAAACATGAAAAAAAAATTGTCCTTTGACATTTGTCACATAGCACTATGTTACTGTTGAAGAAAAAAAAATTATTAATCCTTTGATAAAAGAAGAATATTAGTCCTTTGATTATTAAAAGAAAAAAAATATTGTCCTATCAATAAAATTTCACCTTTTGCACTAGTAATACAACTATTGCTATTTCATCATTTCAAATTACGATTCACCCATTGATTTTGACTTTCAAAGTTGATTGAAAACCTTCAGATGGTACAAACCATAATGCCACCATTCTGTTGGGAGGCTGTTTCTATAGCCCCGCCTTCTTCATTACAAACTACTGTTGCGTCCAAAGAAGCATTGAAATGAATCTGATGCAACTGAACCAACTACACTACAAAAAGTAGGACCTTAAAAAGGTTCTTAAACCAAGATCTAAGGTCTTAAGAACGATAAAGAGTCTTGAAATAAGGTCTCTTTCGTATCTTATAATGATATTCTTACGCAATTAAGATCCTTCATAGATCTTAGATAGAAATAAGATTCCTTTCGAATATTAAATTTTAAGATCGCCAATTGAAGATCCAAATAGATTCTCGAAGTGATTTAAGAATATGAGGTGTAAGATATTTCGCAAATGTAAGATGCGTATGGCGATTAAGATCCAAAATGTAAGGCTATTTCCAAGTCTTATATGATAAACTGATTTTATCAATTAATGAATTCACTCATTTGTCAATCGATCGAAGTTAAGCTCCATTAATTAATAGACTTAGTAGTTTCTTCATTCATCCATACATCAATTAATTGATTAATTACTTAATTAAATAATTGATCCAATAACACATGTATTCTTTTTAAAAAATAACAATAGACAGATATCCAAAGCTCTGAATCACGGCACTAATGTGATGAGACAAATGTTAAGGGACGATCGTTTTTTGTAATTATCAAAGAACTATTTTATGTCACTCGGCCCGCCCTATAACCTCGTTCTTTTCAGGCCGAGTCCTGATAAGTGCACTTACCGGGACTAGGTCTGTTGAGAACTCGATTAGTTGGGCCTCGTGACATAAAATAGCGTATGTTACATGGCCCAAAAAGTATTTTTATAACAAATTGGATCATAACCCGCCCCCCTTCTGCCCATTTTCCATTTTTCACTTGAATTCCTTGTTCGCACGATACCTTCAGAAATAACAGTAAAAAAAAGTTCAAACTTGGTGGGATTTTAGGTTTTATGAAAATAAAGGTTGGTATATATTGTGGATGGGCCCAATTGACTGTGAGGTTTCGAAGATATTCAACTTTATGTATAAAATTATTTTCTCAAATATGTTCTGAACTATCTAATCGATTGAATTTTTTTTTTTTTTTTTCAAAATATTTGTCTCGATGTCTTCTATCCAGATCAATCATAATATGTGTACCCGTTCATTGAAAGTTTCCGAGATATTGCCCATTTTCTATTTTTTACCTATTAGCACGATAATTTCAGAAATAACAGGAAAAAAAAGTTCAAACTTGGTAGGATGTTAGTTCTTATGATAATGAAGGTCCGTATTGTGGATAAACCAAATCGATTGATAGATTTCGAAGATATTCAACTTTCAATACCTTAATTCAAACTGGTGGACCGAACTTAATGTTTTTTTTGTCTGTAATATCACACGATATTACAGTGATTCGAGATCCATTCGGAAGGCATATTACCAATTAAATTGGTAGAAATGAAAAGAAATGCGAGTTATAATTACATATTTTGTTAAACGTTCACCTGCTGCCGCATTCACTCCTGCCACATAGGAGCCTATGAACTACTTGTTTCAACATAAGTTTCTTTTAACACTTGTATTATGGCATTGAGCTCTTGTTGAAAAAAAAACAATAACTAGTGGTGCGGCAGTTATACTCATATTGTTGGTCGCTTATAAACTCGCTCCCCTGGTCGGCGCGTGAGTAGTAATGGATTTGACTGGATATGACCCGTTGAGCGGGTCGCAACAACAACTTTCCAGCTTGTTTTTCTAATGTTTTCTCACATTCAACCCCCTGCTACCTCTCCAATTGAACCGTTTACGCGTCAAGGTCGGCGCAAATAAGAAAAAAGAAAAAAAAAAACGAAAAACAAACAAAAAAAAACAAAATCGAAAAAAAAAGTTTTTATTCCATATTTTTTTTGGAAAATGTGGAGAACAACTGGACCGATTTTTTCCAAAATCTTTTCAAGTCTAAATTGAATAAAGACGCTTCGATTACATCATTAATGACGTCGATCGCATCATCCATACATGAGAAATTGGACAAAATTTTCGACCACAGACATACGAACCCACACACACACACACACACACACACACACACACACACACACACACACACACACACACACACACACACACACACACACACACACACACACACACACACACACACACACACACACACACACACACACACACACACACACACACACACATATACACACACACATACACATATACACATATATATACATACATATATATATATATATATATTGTATATTCCTATATTTTATTTTATCTAAAAATCTTTTGTTATGAAATTCAAATGATATTCAAGACATTAAATTCCTTTTTATACGAATAAACAGAGAATAATAACTAATTGCAACTCCTCATCATTTAAGGGGAAGTAGATAATTCGATTTTTTATTTATTTATATTCATATTGAATAAAAATAATGTAGATATATAAATAAAGAATCAAAGGTAGTAGTACTTCACTGAAAAAGGCGTTGGTTGGAGCCTTTCTCCATATCATAAAAGTGATAGCGTAGAAGTCTACGGCAAAAGTGAAACTTTTCAAAAAATAACAGAATTAGGCAATGTATGTTAAAAAAAAACAAGTAGGCCATCACTCCCATGCGGCTGGTGTTAAGCATTGGATGGAATTCGTTATGTATTATTAAGTCCAATTTATTATTCTATTATTATAATTGTTATAATATGTTTCTCCTTTTTTTTTCTACCAATTCTATTGGTAACAAGCTTCCGGATGGATTTGTAATTCATTCTGTTCTGAAATTTTGCGCTCAACCCCAAACTTCATCCTATTTGAAGCAGAAAAAAATGAGAAAGAAATAGTTGATTGTCTGTATCTCACGAACTAATGGACATATTGATCTCAAATTTTACACAGAAGTCTAACTCAACAATATCAAGTACTAGTCAAAATTTCAGCTTCTCACTCCAACTTCTAGTCGAATTATAGTCTGTATGAGCGAGTTTCGAGAATGAAAATAGAAAAACTGCTATATCTCGAAAACTTTCAATCGGAGGATATATATATTTTGATTGTGCTAGATAGAAGACATCATGGCGAACATTTAAAAAAAAAAAATCAAAATCGGTTCAGTAGATTTTGAGATATTGAACAAAATAATTTTACACACTCAGTTGAATATCTCCGGAAGTAATGGTTCGATTGCGCCAATACACAATCCCAACCTTAAATTTCATGAAAGCTAGAATCGTACCAAATTTCAGCTTTCTATCTCTATTATTTCTCTAGTTATCGTGGTCACACCGATTCCAGCATGAAAAAGAAAAATGGCCGTAACTGTCTCATTGTTCCGTGGTCGATGGAAATATTTCGGTTGAAATCGATAGATATAATAGTCAGGAATGTTTTGACGGAAAAAAAATTTTGATCGGTTGAATAGTTTTTGAGATATTCGACAAAAACGATTTTCGAGGAATCGCTATATCTCAGGAACCGCTGAGTCGATCAAGTTGAAATTTTGCACACAATTGTATTTTATTAATATCTATTATCTTACAAAATTTCAGACTTTTTTCATTATTATTTGGGCAGTTATTGAGAGAATTGTGAAATTTTTTCCGCACATACACACACACATACATACATACACACAGACATTTTCTAAAAACATCATATCTTTACGTTTCATGACATTCTACATCATTTCCAGGCAAAATTGGACGATGTCAAAAATGGTCGATTACATAGCTTCCTCGTCCGGAAGAAAAAAACAATATATGTTGGAAAAGTTAAATATCTTACATATACCCTTAGCATAAGCTTCAAAATCGAAGCCTGCAAACCATACGCGCGCGAAGCGCGCGTACCTATCTAGTCGGACAAAATTCAGTAGAATGACGAATAAAAATCACGTATCCGGTCCGAGTAGGATTATTATTACGAATTTCGGTGAATAATTGCCGATAATGGTCTCATTGTGTGCGATTGAAACATTATCGAGTTAAGAATTGATTTATCCCGTTTGTGGAGCTGAGAATTAATTTTGTTTTTTTGTTTTTTTTTGGAGTATTGAATTTTCTTTTCTCTCTCATTTTCATGGTATTCTGGGAATATGAGTCCCGTATGATGACTTTATTTTGAAGGATATTTATTCTTTTTTTTTTGGATTCTTTTTTTTGTTATAAATCGGATGCCAATCCGAGATTAGAATTTATTTTTTTTGTGTTATATGGAGTTTATTAAGGCCTGGAGCCTTCGATAAATAATGTATTATTTTTTTGATACTTTTTCTGGTGTTACTTTTGAGTCAATAGAGAACTCATTTAATTTACAGTATACCCTGGTTTTTTGAGTTTAATTTTTTAGTCTAAGAGCCCGATAGTTTCGTTTCCATCCAATCCACCCCTCTCTCCACAACCTATTCCCTGAGCAGCGCGGAGCATTCACCATCTTTCCCTTATCCCCCTTAGATTTAAGTTTCTTTTGTTTTTATTGCTGGGACATCGATGGTTTGGTGGTTCCCTACGTTTTTGGTTTCGTTTTGGGTTTGTTCTTCCGGTTTGTCGTTCCCGCAGCAGAAAAGAGCGACTGGCGCCCACGTATACCTATCTAGCGGTTGCTAGAGATTCTCGGTTTTAATTAAGGTAAGGGAAAACGGCGGAGATAACCTGATTTTTCAGTCCCCAATGGAAAATCTTGTTACACAATGTTCCTTAGCATTTACCCCCTTTTCCCTCTCTAATTGATTCGGCTCGTCTGCAGAGGTGGACGTAAGTATAAAAAAAAAAAAAAAACGAAAAACAAACAAAAAAAAACAAAAACGAAAAAAAAATTCCAGTCCATGTTTTTTTGGAAAAACTGGAGAACGACTGGACCGATTTTCTGCAAAATCTTTTCCGATCTAAGTTGAAGGAAGATGCTTCGATTGCGTCATTGAAGACCTCGATCGCATCATCCGTTCACAAGATATCGTTGGACAAAATTTTTGGCCACATAACTTCCCTAACCCGGGAAGTTAAAAAAAAAAGCTCGGATCCAAAAGTTGAAGAGGAACTTTCGATCTCAAAAATGATCCTCTCCCATACTCTTTCAGGAAAGTGATCAGTTGCGGGACACCCTGTATATCCTGGTTGATTCAGATAGTAGACAACGAGACGAAGATTTTGAAAAAAAAAGCCAATAGGTTTGGTCATTTCTGAGATATTCACAAAAAACGATTTACAAACAAATCATTATTCCTCAAAAACTACTCAATCGATCGAGCCGAAATTTGGCACAGAATTAACACCAACTAATACCAACAATCTGACAAAATTTCAGATTTTTCGGAAATGATTTTCTCAATTAAATGGTCAATTTAAGGAAAAGTGACCCCCGAGTGGACACGCGAACAGGTGGACATTGGCTCCAAACTTCGTATTTTCACGTTTCAGACCATTCTACATCATTTCCAACCAAAATTAGAAAATGTAAAAGTAGGTCGATGACAATGTTTCTATTCGGAAGCAAAAAACAAAAACTACACATGAACTGCGCGCAATTTGATACAAACGAAACGATAATATTCTTGTAGTCATGGAAATCATTAATTGATCCGTTGATCCATCAATCAATCAGAACATGAATGAAAAGTTAACAATCAAGACAATGTTTCATTGTCAATCAACTTTATGATAAAGGATATTTATCAACATGAAATTCTGTTTTCTCTACCCTTCAGCCTCATTGGAAGCTACCGTGCTTATCTCGTCAGATAACTCCAGCCCAGCTGCTTCTTCAGCTGCAGCAGCTCGCCCAGATGCCCGACTCACCAAACAAAAGTCAACATTTTCCGTTGTTATTTGTTGCAGCATCAATGGGCATTACAAACACCAGAGCGAGTGAGACGAGACTGCGAGAAGCAGCCGCAAGAAGGGCGGAAATTCAGAGGAGGAGACAAAGGGAGAGGCAGCACCTCCATGCCCAAATGGATCCAAATTCAATTAGAGTGTGGAGGAACCCAGAGCCTCCAGCTCTGCAGATTGCCTTGGAAGCATGACGCCCCTTCACATCCCAACTCTATCAAGGTCTCGGAGAAGGTAAATAATCACGAATAAAATTATTATCAGCTGTGATATTATTATTATTATTATTATTGTAAAAAAAAAATTATTATTATGGTCCAGCTGTGTCTCCACCTGTGGCACCCTTTGCCCAAGCGCCTCAGCTCTCCAGCGCCCCAGCTCGCCCAAATACCCCTCCCTCAAGACAAGATACGGGGCCAGCTGTTTCTCCACCTGTGGCACCCTTCGCCCAAGCGCTCCAGCTCCCCAGCGCCCCAGCTCGCCCAAGTGCCCCTCTCGCAGCATCACCGGTTATAAGAAATCGCCTCCCAAGTCAGACCAAAAGGAGAGAGGCAGCGGCCAGGAGAGAGGCTATTAGAAAAAGGAAAGAGAGAGAGAGGCGTCATCTCCTGGCCCAAATGAACCCAAATTCGATCAGGGTCCGGGAGAATCCGCTGCCTCCGACTTCTCCACCACCCCTGGAGGTCCAGAATAAAATTCAAGTCTACAGAGATCAGAGGGCACAGGGCAAAAATGCGGGGACTGTAAATCACCAGCAACATCAGCAGCAACATGAAGAGCAGCATGAACAGGCAGATGATGGTAATGATAATCACCATCGTTATGACGCTTGACCATGATCACAAGCAAATCCTGTCCAAATTATAAAAAAATTCAAAAAAATAGCTAACACTTGAAGTTATGTAATTTTTCTCACGAACTCATGAAATGAGATTGACAAATATGAGAATAAAAGAAAAAAATCTACATCAGGACGAAAAATTTGATGGAAAACGGAATTATCATCGAATTTCTAGTTGATTTGTTGACTTTGGATTTTCAATGATGACGATTTGTATTTCATTCACTTCCAGAAACAGAGATTCCTCTTTTCGAATTTTTCTTAGCTTCTCTCCACTTGCAATAATGAGGGAGAAACCGGGAAGTTATTGTTGCAACCCGCTAAACGGGTCACACTAATATTGCAACGCATTCACCCATGGGAGCGAGCTTGCGAGAGACCAACAATGCACCACTAGTTTTTTTTTTTATTCTTTCAATTTTTTCCTACCTGACCTTATATTTTTTTCTGCCTGTTACTACTTATTCCAGGGCCGAAATTTTATTTTTCATAAAGGGTTCAATTTTTTTTTGCATCTTTTTCGGCGTAGTTCATTGCCACAAACAAATTTTGACCCCACTCCCCTCCTCCTTGGCATTTAGTGCCTCCAATTATTTTGGGGAAAGAAAAACTAAATTGCAAAAAGATTTTGTTTTCTTTCATTTTTGAGTATTTTTCATTATCTTTTTCTGTCCTGCTATCTACCCATCGACAAAAGAACTTCTCCTTTTTGGACCCTTGGCGTTCCGAATTATTTTCAATAACTCATAAATCAAAAACCCAAATGAGTTATTATTACTATTTTTTTGGTTCTTCGGGTGTCATTCCTTAACACAGCTAACGGGTCGAAAAACGAAAACCCAAAACTCAAAACGAAATTACAAAAGGCATTTTTTTTTTGTTTTTTTCGGGTTTTTTGAGAGTGGTCCATTAGATTACTCAACCCCCTATCTACCCATCGCCATAAAAACTTTCCCCTATCACTCTCTCGCACCCCAGATTATTCCCAAAAAGTCGAAATGAAATTACAAAATGAACATTATTTTTTTTTTCTTTTTTTTAGAGTTTTTTGAGAGTGGGCTATTAGACTAGTCAACCGCCTATCTACCCATCGTCATAAGACCCTTCCCCTATCACTCTCTCACAGCCCAGATTATTTAGTGTATTCTTATTATTTTTGTATTCTCAAATTCTTATTATTTTTGTATTCTAAATACTCAAAAATGAAAGAAAAAGAAATAATTTTGCAATTTAGTTTTTCTTTTCCGAAAATAATTAGAGGCGCTAAATGCCAAGGAGGGGGGGGGGGGGGAGTATAAATTTGTATGTGGCACTACGCCGAAGAAGATCCAAAAAAAAAATGTACCCTTTATGAAAAATAAAATTTCGGCCCTGGAATGAGTAGTAACAGACAGAAAAAAAATATAAGGTCAGGCAGGAAAAAAATTGGAAAAATAAAAAAAAAAGCTCGGATTCAAAAGTTTAAGAGGAACTTTCGATCCCAAAAATGATCCTCTCCAATACCCTTTCAGGAAAGTGATCGGTTGCGGGACACCCTGTATTGTCGCACTCAAGGATGTGTCTGTGATGGAAAACCTTTGGGGAAGATCATCCGATTGGTTGAAAGAAGATCACGTGATCTATGGAAAAATGACTCATACCCTAAAAATTATTAACAACATTCCATTCTCAGAAAAAGAAGGTGCCTGAGTGGAACTTTCTAATACCTGAGGAATTCAATCGAAATCTCAACTACTTTATGGGTGCAAAAAATATCTTAACGTTTACAACCTTATGTGTAATGGAGAAGAATGGTCCTGCACGGTTTTCTGTTATCTTGATTTGGAAAAATGTCAATACCTGAGTAATTTGAGAGAAATCTCAACTACTATATAAAGTATGCGCGGAAAAAATTGGTCTCGACTTGTATGACCCTACGCGTAATGGTGGAATTAAAGCGATGCACTCTAAGCTATGACTCGTAAGCCTTTTCGGAGGGTCTCAATGTTCTCTGTACCTGAATATTTTGAGAGAAATCTCAACTACTCTACAAACTATGAGTTAAAAGAACTTTTATGACCAAATGTGTAATGGTAAAATGAAAGGGATACGGTCCAAGGTATGACTAATCAACTTTTTCGGAGTTTCAATGTTCTCTATACCTGAGCAATTTGCGAGAAATCTCTACTGCTATACAAACTACGAGTAAAAAAAAGCTTTCAATTTTTATAAACCTATGGGTCATAGTGAAATGGAAGTGTGAAGATTTGTACAAAGTACTTTGATGTCACTTCTAAATTGTATAACTTGCTTAACTTCTTGAATATTTTTTAGCAGAAGCTCTAAACGTTTCTTCAATTCCTGTTGTTTTAGACTGTTCTTCATGAACAATTTCGAGAGACACTGATGCTCGCACACGAATTTTCACTCGTTATATGCGAACTTCTCCCACCTCTACTTTATGCTTATCGATTGTTTATCTCCAAATATCATTATTAACAACAATGTAAAAAAATGAAAATTGTCAACTTCCCCACTACCCCACTGAAAAACATCTCAAGCGGTGTTATAAAGGGTGCATGATTAATATCAAAAGAATGTGATCAAGGTCGATCCCTCTCCCACCACTTTCTACCCCAGGTATATTGAACATTTTTATTGAATGACTCATTAATTTCATTGTTATAAACAATATCCTCCATAAATCTTTTTCCAAGAATCAGAGTACCATAAATTCTGTAAATTCCAGAAAGGGAAAGCTGAATGCTGTCAAGGGTGAGTCACCCTCAGGCACGTTCGAACAGGTCTGAATAGGAGTCTGACTGATCAAATCGCTAATTAAATCTACTAATTAAATTGAACTCGTGAATCAAACCCGCGAATGAAAACCGTTAACTCGTGAAGCAAATCGTGGGGCCTCACAACAGCCTGTGAAACAGTTAATCACAATCATGGATCCGCGAATCAATCATGGATCTGTGAATCGAATGTATGAAACGAAAACGTGAATCCACGAATCAAGTCCGTGAGTCAAATCTGCGAATCAAATCCGCGAATTGAAATCGTGAATTAAACCACGACTCAAACAGCGAATCAAATCGCGAATCAAATCCGCGAATCGAAGCGCGACCCGCAACTCGATCCATCCTCACGAGGGGCCATTCACCATTTCTTCAACTAATCGTTGAGTCAGAACCCAACGGTCAAATCCGCGAATAAAACCGCGAATCAAATCCGTAAATCAAACAGCAAATTAAATCGCAAATCAAATCCGCAGATCAAACCGCGACCCCGCGACTCGATGCATCCTCACAAGAGGCCATTCACCACTTCTTCAACTGACCGTTGGCCCAGAACCCGCATTACTTATCTACTGGCATTCATTCGTCAATTATGTTTATCACGTGATGCATCTGAGGAATGTCCCAACTTCCGTTTCCCCCACCCTACCAATTTTTGATCTTGAACCATAACATATTTTGGAGCACATTTCGGAGCAATGGAATTTACGGCCCTTTCCCCGCCAGCTATATGCAGCTTCGGGTAATTTTGAAACTCTTGTGGTATTACATGTGAAAATAACATGTCTTTAATAATACAATTTTTTTATATTCATCCAAAACCAGGGGTGGGATCTCTAGGGCATTTTGGTGTGATTAATCTTTTTGCCTGAAGGGGGCTAACCGTGACGGAAATCTCAATAAAGTATTTCCCCTACACTTTCGTATTTAACGTTGCGTGTATTTTTAAAAGTGACAGTTTATCAAAGGACAGAGCATATATTTATTAATATCAAGTTGATCAAATCAATTTAAAAAAAACAATGAATGTTGTGGGAGTGTTTGGACTTACAGCTATTTTAGCAGACGAGGAAAACGAAGACGAAGAAAGAATCATCAGAATTGCAGACTTGAGGCGACATAAAAGGGATGAATTTTAATAACCATATTTTTTTCAGATTTTGAGTACCCTAAGATTTTATGGAACTGGATCCTTTCAAGAGAGCATCGGCGACTTTTCATATACCTGTTGTTCACAGAGTATCATGAGTAAAATAATGAACAACGTCACTCTTGCAATTCTAATATTGCAAAACGATTGGGTGAAATTTCCTGTTGATCCTCAAGGATTACAGCGAATATCTGAAGCGTAAGAATTTATCCTGTCTCTTCAACATTAATTTATACATAGATATTATAATCAAGACTGGAACTATAGGTTTGAAGGACACATTGGAATTGCGGAGTAATTGGTGCGATTGATTGCACTCACATTACAATGAGAAGGCCTCATGTAGAAAAATGAAATTATCTTAATTATAATCGATACTATTTTCCATCAACGCGTAAGTCACTTGTGACGACAAACTTCGAATAACATCAATTGACACATATCCCGGCACCACACGCAATTCTACAATTTGGAGAAATTCGTAAGTGAAACAGAGAATCGATAGGTTCATTGAAGAAGGCCAAGTGCAATACAATTTGATTGATAAATCATTTATTTATTTTTTCTCATAATCATGTGATAATCTATTGTGTCTAGAAATCTTTGAGTGGTATTATTCCCCCAGTTGTGGAGTGATTCCAAGTTCCCCATCTTAATATTCTTCGTGATTGGTGTGGATTGAAAACATAATATTATAGATGATTCTAGATATCCACTGCAATCATCATTTCTCACCCCAATTGCAAATGCTGAAGCAAACAGTACCGAAGAGGCCTATGATGAATGTTTTACGCATATACTCGATCGATGAATTAAAGAGTGTTTAAGAATCTAGAGGGTAAATCCAAATGTGTTCGAAATCATAGAACACTCTTCTATCAACCAAGCAAAGCTGTTATGTTTTTTAAAGTATGTGCTATTCTTCACAAATTATTCATCTACTACAGGTATGCAGATATGAGAGAATAAAATGAGCAATGCACTTACAATTTTATTTGATCTTATAGCGGACATGATGAGAATGGAGGTGAAAATGGTGAAATTAGTGATAATCAGGAGCATCAAGTCATCTTATGAGGATGATGTTAACGACAGACATGAGGCCAGCTAAAACGTGGAAATATTGTACAGCAATATTTTGCTCCCAATTAATTCCCAATATGTAAAAAAATGTCTTATAAAATGTTTTTGAATAGAATAAAAATTGCTGTACCATAATACATTGTAATCTTCATATTCCTCATCCTCGGTCTGGTCAGTGTTTCCATTCTCATGCAATGAATGAACATTATCTATTCTCGAGCAATTTCCAGTATCTTTGTGACTGTATTTTTCACAGGAATTGCTGGCCTATTTTGCTGCCCTCACTCTGATATCCGAATTGGTAAAGGAAAGGTTGAAAAAAAGAAATTGCACATTTTTTCCAGTGAGGCAAAACCCAACTACACCAATGTTTAATTCCAACTCACCGTTTTATCCTTTGAAAGCTTGAATTCCTTTCATAAGTCGTCTGAGATGAAAAAAGCGTAAAAACATGTAGAGTTTGAAATTTATCGGTCCATTAGTATTAAATAATTAAAAATTCTAGAATCTCTAAGCTCACGCACTTTCTGCCAATAATCCTAAATCCCTCGTCTTCGAAAGAGTGCGAGTTATTTATGGATGTTTAGAATTTCAATTGAGCAACTCGCGAAAGAAAGAAAAAAAAAATTTTCAAATAATTGATTAACGATATGAAATAATTCTTTTACTAATTTAGAAGTCATGTAGTGGACTTTTTTCTCAACAAAAACTAAAATTATGGCAAAATTCAATGAATATAAACACATTTGTGACTATAGTAGTAGTAGCGAATCTTTGATCGCGCAACGTCGCATTTATCGGCTGATAGGGAGATTGTAACTGTTTATATAATTTGGATTTTAATAAATCTCCAAAAGTTTGGTTGATTGTTAATCCCCTCTGGATATTATTTATTCTTAAAATTATATTAATGATGATGATAACAGCTTACGGAATTTGTTGGGTTATGTTGTTTTTCTGACGGCCAAAAAGGATTCAACGTAACCTACATTACCGATATCACTCAGCTGTGCGTACGATGTTGTCGAGTCCCTCGACTCGTAATGGCGGCCAAAATTTTTCTCGTCAATTCAAAAGTAAAACGAAAATATCTCTCTTACATTGATGGGTAGCCCCATTTTTCGCGTGGGCAAAATATTGCCCGTTTCCCGGTGTAAGTCACTTGAAGTTTTTTTTTCAAGATCATGAGTGTCTATCCTATCGCTTTTTTTTTTTTAAGCACACGCGGTCACGGTTCTCCCATAAGAGTAATGATACCCAGAACAGTTTTCAGAAATTAATTTCTCATTAGAATGCTTGGGTTAGGGGTTTGAGATTGCTATCAACTCGTGGCTTCGGTATTCAACTATTATGTTAAGAAAAATCGAAATTTCTTTGAATATTGTGAGTTTATGGTAAACATCCTTATGGCGAGGTGTCTGAGATGAAACGAGACATTTTAGCAATGCAATGTGTGTAAAGCTCGTATTGTATCAGTGTATCATTTTGAGAGAATGGAAATGCCCCGAATTCTCAATATTAATCAACTCCCAGAGTTAGCACCTGTAATTGAGGGAATTGAGCCATATGTCCTGTCGATACAAATAGACTATTGTTATCAAAAGTTACTAAGACCACAGTAATCATGATTGTTAACTAAAGAAGAAAATTATCTACATTACAAATTGAGAAGACCTCACTCACCAGAAAAATGACATTGCTGACATCATTGGATGTAAGACTGAGTTCTTTGAGTATTTTCGAAATGTACTGATAGCTTTGTCATCGTCCTCATATGACCTTTGAAACTGAAGAGTCAGCTGTTCCAAATTCTTATAAGCATTTCTCACTTGGACCATCAACTGTCTCCGATCCTTCAGCAATAAATTTAATGCCCTCAGATACTTTCCATAGTTTTTAATGACACCTGCGACTTGTCGTAATTTCAATACACGAGATATCAAAAGTTGAGGGACATTACATTCAATTCTTTTACGTGAGACCAAGCATGAGGTAACAGTTGTTTCCATCTCATACATACTAAAAAAAATGCATTTTTATCA
This sequence comes from Coelinius sp. EB29, assembly GCA_035578325.1. NCBI lineage: Eukaryota > Metazoa > Arthropoda > Insecta > Hymenoptera > Braconidae > Coelinius > Coelinius sp. EB29. Next base: position 4,206,483 of record JAOZGT010000006.1, read on the forward strand.
AGTATAAATGATTGAAAATGTGGAATAATCTTGAAATGATGATGAGATCGCTAATTCCATAAAAACAAACGATTTAATTACCTTTCTCTGCAACGATCTCGTCTCTAGCCTCCAAAAGAGAAAAAATCTCCAACAAACAATCATCTGGTAATTCATTAAATTGCATTGTCAAGTTCACAATTGGTCATTGACTGAAATTATCCTCGGAATTGCTCGGAATCAATTATTGCTTCACCATCTCTATTTTGTTTCTGTTGATATGATTATTTATGTATTTGAATGTAATAAGGATAGTATTCTTCCAGAGAGGAAACTCAAATAAATTTCCGTCATTAGTAGCCCTCTTCTGGTGAAAGTTTTAAGTACAGCAAAAATGCCCTCGAGATCCCACCCCAGGGTGTATATAGTTTGTTTGTCGTTGTTTGTTGTTGTAATTTAATATATTTTTGATTTATGATATTCAATTTCAAAATAATATCAATGGGATAAGTATGTATTCTATTTCACGATTCAAAATTTTATTGAAACATACTTTTTTTCAATTCCTTGAACCAACTTATAGTTTTTCTGTTCATGATTCTTCTTCCGATCCTGAATTTCCAAATGCGCCGGTTTAGCTATTTTTATTAGGCACATCGGGCAATTTTTCGATGATAATAGAATAGTAATTTTTTTTTTGCAACACCTGCCATAAAAGTTCACTTTTTGGCACCGTTTTGCGTGCGTGAAATAGTTGTTTTCCGCACCGCGTGCGTAAAATTTAAAGGTCGTGTGTAAAGTGAATCTTGAATTTTAAGCACTCCGTGCACAAACCAAACATTTTGCCCTCCAAACGGTCCCTCAAGGCAAACTTTGGGCAGGTTTGCAAAAAATAGTATGTGTAACACGTACGTACAAAAAAGTTTCACTTTACGCACTAGTTACACAATGTACTATTTTCTGATCTGATAATTTATTGTTGTTATGAGAAGGATGAACGAAGGGCTGAACATTGAATTCTCTCTAGTTAATTCCCTCGTTCTGATTGTCATGAAGAAAAATCAGGTAATCAACGAGAGAGGATGAAATTAATCATTTATTGTTTCGATAATTGATTAGTCAATGAGAGGAATTGCGGAACGATTGTATGAGGGTAATGTGAGGATAAAACATGTAATTAGTTTTACGCAATCATTCAGTTTTGGCAGAAGAATTTATTCAAATTTTTTTTGCTCATTTTTTTGTTTCGTTTTTTTTTAGTGTCGAGTGACACTGTGCCTTGCAGCTACATTTTCCTACTCATTTTAGGGAGTAAATTGATTTTTTCGGACATTTTTTCATACAGTTGATGATAGTTTTCATTAATTTATTTAATGCCATTTCTTTCTGATGATATATTGAGGTAATTAATTTTATTTATTGAGGATTAAGGGATGAGATTGATTGTACAGATCGAGGAAAGATTTTTAACGATTTTTAACTTCCCGGGCTAGGGAAGTTATTGTAATCACCCCGAAAATCGAAATTCGAATTTTCATCATATCTCCACGTTTCAAGGTCACCACAACATTTTCTGATTATGTTCAAAATGATGTATGTGTGTGTGTGTGTGTGTGTGTGTGTGTGTGTGTGTGTGTGTGTGTGTGTGTGTGTGTGTGTGTGTGTGTGTGTGTGTGTGTGTGTGTGTGTGTGTGTGTGTGTGTGTGTGTGTGTGTGTGTCTGTGTGTCTGTGTGTCTGTGTGTGTGGGGGGGGGGGGGTCGTATGTCTGTGACCGAAAATTTTGTCTAACGATTTCTCGTGTATGGATGATGCGATCGACGTCATCAGTGACGTAATCGAAGCGTCTCCATTCAACTTAGACCTGAAAAGATTTTGGAGAAAATTGGTCTAGCTGTTCTCCAGTTTTTCCAGGAAAACATGAGATGAAAAATTGCATTTTCTGTTCTTTTTTTTTTCAAATCTTCAAAGTTTTTTTTTCTTTTTTTTTTCTACTTTCACTGACCTCCGCGCAGGAGCTGAATCAATTGAATCGGTTAAAGAGAGAAAAATGCTGAAAAACATTTTGAAAATGAAACAATTTTGCTAATATTTTTTCTTTTTTTTTTTTTCTCTTTTTTTTATTTAATATTTTTTTTTTCTTTCTAAATGAATTTTTTTTTCGTGTTCCATTCAAAAAATAAAAAAACCAGCGAGCCATATAGTACTCGAGATCTATGTGTAAACATCTCATCGCCGCCGTATGGGTCTGTAATCCCCACTAGCGACATCGGCCGGCCGCCTGAGGGACTGCGTGGTTACAGACTTCCGTCGCATTTACACCAAATCGCTCCCAACCAGAGTGTGGTAGGGGCGAGCGAAAAGATGTTTACACATCAAAAACGATGAATCAACAAATGACTTTCACCATTTATTATTGAATTAAAATAATAGACGAAATAAATAATGATTCTCTTCAATACCCGGGCAATCATCGGCAATGTAGGAAATTACATTAGTGGTATTGAGTACTGGACAGTACGCAATCTTGCCGTCAATAGTTCAAGTCGTTCCTGAGCGGGGGGGCCTTCTCATGAAAGAGCATCTGTCATCATTCGATAATCGGCTATGATCGATCCATCTTAGAGAAACGTTATCGGAGCCTTTTTGAGAATTTTCTTCCAAATCACTAGTATAATTCTTGCTTTCAGCAGAATTGTAATAATCAATAAAGAAAGAGAGGAAATTAGTGTCAGCCAGAGGTGACAATCAATAAAAATAAGAGCAATTGTATGCCATATCCTGAGTGGAAAATTTCAGTCCGAGGCGTTAAAAGCCTGATCAGATATCAGAGTAAGGTCCTGATCCGACACTGATCGTAGCCTTACCACAATTTCCACACGGGTGTGAGGTTGATTGAGAGAGGGATTTCACAAGTGTCCTGGTAGCTCAGATGGTAAGAGCACCCGGCGCGATACTGGGAGGTCCCGGGTTTGTTTCCCGGCTAGGAACGGTTGGAAAATTTTTCTCTCAAATTTTAATTTATAATTATTAGTCTATGGTGGAGGCGGTGAAACCTGAGTGGAAAATCTCGGTCCGAGGAGTTAGAAGCCTGATCAGGTATCAGAGTAAGGTCCTGATCCGAGACTGATCGTAGCCTTACCGCAATTTCCACACGGGATGTGACACAAAATTAACATCTTAGTGACAATCCGAAAATTGTCGGTTACGAGCGACATCAGAGTGATCATAACAGAAGGAATCGTCGGTTATTGGCGACAAAAACTCTTGCAGAAAATAAAAAGAGGAATTTCACGGAGAAAATGAGGTCTAAACGACTCTCCAGAAGAGAAATAAACAGGAAGAGAAAAACAATGCGCCGTAAAAAAGCAAAAAATCGCATGGTTCATCCAACGAGTTTGAATGAGATAGCTTCTTGTCAAGAACAACGGGATAAAAAAGATGAACCAATGAATAATAAAAGACAGAAAAAAAGAGAGCAGATGAGAATCAAACGTTCTGATCCATTCATTATACAGGGTGTTATCAGCACATACCTTACAAAAATTGAGGGTATATAGAATAAAATAACAATACAATTCCAATGACACAAAAATAAATAAAATCAGATAATAAACATTTAAATGGGGACTTTGAGAATGCTTCGTTCTTGAGCCCATCAATATCAGGGAAGACTGCCGCCATATCATGCCACAATTGATGCATTCAAGTGTTTCATTCACATCGGTGGCTGTACCTTAAATTTTTGCATGCAATATTAATTCATTTACCGCTGTGGCTTTCACCACAATCGTCGCATCCCATGTTGCGTCAATCATCGAAGTGGCTTTCGCCAAAATCTTACCATAATTCCATATTACCATCATAAGTTACCATAATTACCTACAAGTCCTCGACCATGATCACCAGCAAATCCTGCCCAAATCGTTAAAAAATTCAAGAAAATGGTTCACACTTGAATTTATAAAATTTTCCTCACAAACTCATGAAATGAGATTGAGAAATATGAGAATAAAAGAAAAAAACCTACATCAGGACGAAAAATTTGATGGAAAACTGAATTATCATCGAATTTCTAGTTGATTTGTTGACTTTGAATTTTCAATGATGACGATTAGTATTCCATTCACTTCCAGAAACAGAGATTCCTCTTTTCAAATTTTTATTAGCTTCTCTCCACTCACAATAATGAGGAAGAAACCGGGAAGTTATTGTTGCGACCCGCTAAACGGGTCACACTAATATTGCAACGCATTCACCCATGGGAGCGAGCTTGCGAGCGACCAACAATGCACCAATAGTTTGTTTTTGAAGTGAAACTTCTTTACGCGCGTCATGGATTTTCGACGACCGGAGCAAAATCGACTCAAGATCGTCACGAAAAACCGTCATAGCGAGGTGGGGGTAACCAGACCCCTGGGGACCCCGACCACCGCTCACCATTCACTGTCGCTCTTAGTCCATACGCCAAGGCCATTGCGTGTCCATTGACATTTTTTATTTCCTCCAGTCAGTTTTATGATTGGATTTTACGTTTTCGGGGTCACTGATTACGAATATGATAATCGTTTTTGCAAAAGCACGGGCCGTCTATTTGTTTATAACGATTTTATTGTTTAAAACTCACTCTCGCAAAAATGGTTATAGATAGGAAGAAAAGTTTAGAACAAAAAATGTTCTTCATGTCAAAAGACAGATTTTTTGTGATATAACTTGGTTCCCTAACTATCACGGTTAAAAAGTTATTGTGGGTGGGAGCAACTCAGACGGCGCGCTAACAGTTTCATGCAGCGGGAGCGCGTTTCAGGACCGATTGTGAAGTATCGATGAGAGATAGAGCAAAATGGTTTGGATCAAAAATCTTTGACATAAAATAATACATTAAATCACTCATTAGACTCTTCGCTCTATCTCCAGTAGTTACTGAGATATTTGCGTTTGTGTGCCAGATGGCGTGGCAAATGACTCTCCCATTGTACATTCAACTGTAATCATCTCGGTAACTATGAGTGATAGAGACAAAAGTCTTATAACTCAATAGATGCATCGTAGAATAACAAATATTTTCGGTTTAAAACATTTTTTTCTATCTTCATTATTTCGAGAGATATTTCCAACGCAAATCAGACTGACTACGCGGTTCGTTCACTTGAGCTCTCACGATGAGTTAGAGTCTAACTTGCGTTGGGAATATCTCTCGAAATAATGAAGATAGAAAAAAATGTTTCAAACAGAAAATATTTGTTATTCAACGATGCATCTCTTTAGTCATGAGAGTATTGTCTCTATCACTAATAGTTACCGAGATAATTATGGTTGAATGTGCAATGGGAGACTCATTTGCCACGCCATCTGGCACACAAACGCGAATTTTTCAGTAACTATTGGAAATAGAGCGAAGAGTCTAATGAGTGATTTAATGTCATATTTTATGACAAAGATTTATTATTTAAAAAATTTTGCTCTATCTTTCATCGGTATTTCACAATCGGTCCTGAAACGCATTCTCGTCTCGCGAAAGTGTCAGCGCGCCGCCTGAGTTGCTCCTACTTACAATAACTTCTTAACCGTGACAGTTAAAAAACCAAGTTATATGACAAAAAATGTGACTTTTGACGTAAAGAACATTCTTTGTTCAAAAACTTGTTTTCCTATCTCGAATCGTTTTTGCAAGAGTGCGTTTTAAACAATAAAATTATTATCAACAAATAGACGGCCCGTGCTTTCGCGAAAACGGTTATTATATTCGTGATCAGCGACCCTGAAAATGTAAAATCCAATCATAAAACTGACTGGAGAAATTAAAAAAGTCAATGGACACGAAATGACCCTGGCGTATGGACTATCTCTCACAGTATTGAAGTTTCACTTCCGTCGTGCGTAAGCTTGACACACAGTTTTTTTTTTTTTTTTTTTAAACGTTTGCTTAATCCTGCTTTTACTTCGTACACAATAAACAGAGATCTATAAGAAAACAAAATAAAACAAGCCGGGAAGTTGTTATTGCGACCCGTCACAATCCGTCAACGGGTGATATCCAGTCAAATCCACCACTACTAACGCGCCGACCAGGGGAGCGAGCTTGCCAGCGACCAATAACATGAGTATAACTGCCGCACCACTAGATTTTCATATTTTCGAAGCTGGAAATTTTTTTTCAACTAGGTGGGACGCGCGCTTCTCGCGCGCTAGCCAGGTTGCATGAAACTGATATTTTTAATAATAAAAAAATTCTCCATGATTGAATCCATGAGTCAATATATGGATGCATAGAAATAATAAACTCCAACTTTCTATTTTTATCCCCGACGGCTGCGCCGAAGGGGTATATGGGTTTGACTACACGCAACCTCGCGTCCCTAGGCGTTTGTGGCCATATATCACTTTGTTGTGAATTAATCAAAAATGTTTCTATACTCAGAAAAAAGATAAAACCCCGAGGAGGCGAACGGACACACTCGCGTAGCAATAAATCATCCTCATTATTCAGAATATTGATTGAAGAAAATGATTTCACGAGATCCAGTGAATAAAACGTAAAATGCCCACTGAAAGAGAAATGAAAAAATACGTTGGCGCTACTGGTCCTTCTAGCGCGGCAAAGTTTAAATTGCGGATAAAAAGGTTGAAGGTTGAACAGCAACAATTTACCCAACCAAAAAAGAGTAAATGTCTAGAAAGACCCCCCCACATAAATTATTGATAAAAAATATTTAAATTAATAAAATTGATATTGTAAAGTATAAATAGGGTCGAAATAAGTGTCGGAAATGTTTAATCATGGGAGAAATAAATAAATAAAGAATGTTGTGCTACAGTACAGTGAAAAGGAGAAGGAAAAAATAGTGACGTCATCGGGTTGAAATTTATTGCTAACTGTGTGAGTGATGAGTGAGCCTTAAAATTCACAATACACCCAACGATGGTGTATTTATTCAATCAGTAGTGCCTAATCCTCGAGACTGTAAACATGCGGCTTGACGAGCTATACGAGTTGTGTTCCGATCCGGTGAAAGTGCTCCAATTCTTGCGTGATAAAAATGTGTTGTTGAGTGAGGTGACATGTCATAAGTGCGGCTCTCTTATGATCCTCAATGGTCGGAATGATGAGTCAGGTGCAGGAAAAGACATCAAACTGTTAATGCACATAGGAAGAAGGTGGTCATCCAGTGTGACACCATGATAAGTGCGTATAACGGATCATGGTTTAGTTATGTACACATACCCACTTCCAAGGCTTTGAAATTGATTTGGTTGTACCCAGGGTCTGTCAACTCTCCCTAAAAAAATGTGAATTGTTTTTAGTTCATAAAAACGGCCGATTGAGGTCGCCTCGAACGCTATGCGCATGCGCATAAGCAGAACATGCGCACTGTTCATTTTTTCAAATTTTCCCAAGCGTTGCTCAGTTCAGTTTACTTTCAAATAACCTGAATTGTTATTCAGAGTCGTTACCCAATGTAATTGAATAGTTTGTAAGTAGAAGTGTCCGAAAAAATACATAATAGAGTTAATTAAACTGATAACTGATATTGAGTGTTGTCCAACTGATGTGTGACGATGTCGAAAGAAAACAATGACTCCAAAAAGTGCATCGTACCAGGCTGTATGTCCAAGACACCAGCAAATTGCGATCGTATCCCGAGACGACGATGGAAGACGAGACTTCTTATCGAAGGAATGAAGCCACTGGAAAACCCGAAGACTACGGATCTCTGTAAATTCTTTGTTTGCTCCGATCATTTCAAATCAAGTGTTTCCACAAGTTCAGCAAGCCGAAAATCGACTCGAGGGGAGAAAAAATCCTGTGACAATTCGCCAGCTAACACTGTCAGTGAAGCGACAGATCGAGATTTGATGCAGACTTCCATGAGGGGATTAGATATTGATAATTCACTGCAAGACCGATCCCAGTATCAAAATACAGTCAGTGATGAATCACCTGCAAATCTATTTTTAGCTACATCAGGAGTTTCCGTAGAGCTCCTCCATAAAGAGTCTACAGAGCATTTCGACACTGCTGCAAATAATTCCCTGTTACCAGTCAGCACTGAATCACCTGCAAATGTCCCCCCAGCTGTATCCAGAGTTTCTGTAGAGCTCCACCATGAAGAGTCTACAGACAATTTTGACCCTCCTGAAAATACTCCCCTGTTGCCTACCGAAATGACTAATGGAGAACACTCTAGAGTACGGCCTCTTAAAAACAACAGAGTACAAATTAGAGCAAAGGCTTTACCAAAAAAGACCATTGACAAAATGGAAATGGCACCAGAGATTAAAGCATACATTGACAAGTTGGAGATGACCATCAATGATTTGAAGAGGAACAATAAAAATATTACTCAACAGAAAAACAAATACTCGAAAAAGCTGGAAGGAATGAAGAAAATACTAAGAGCCGATCATGTGAAGAACTGGCATAAATTAACGCCATTCCAAAAAACTTTGTTTTCAAGCCAAGCTCGAAATGCTGGTAGAAAGCCCAAGGTATGTATAAAAATTGATTATTTGATTGTGGAAAAATCGTACAGGATAACTCCATTTCGCTTAGAGTTGAATTTTTGCTGAGTATATCAAATTTTACGGGAGACAGCGAAATTCTCATGTCAATCATTTCTCACAGCCTTATTTTTCGCTAGAAAAACGACTCTCAGAATTTTTCTATCTTTCTTAGATGCGAAGATATCCATCAAAAACTCGTCTTCAAGCTGAGTTCACTTTCCTCGTTTCACCCCTTGAATATTAAATTGTTCTCTACAAATTTTATTAGGGGAGAAGATTCACCAAGAATGATATTTTGGCGGGACTTGCGATGTCGAAGCGATCGAGACAGTATTATAACTTCCTCTCACACAACATCATATTACCAGGACAATCCACTGTCCATAAGGTTCTCGAGAAAATTCCCTGTGCTACGGGACTCACTGGAATTGTGCTTGAGAGAATGAAAGAACTCGGAGAGAAATTGGAAGCAAAAGAAAAATTTTGCACGCTAATCTGAGATGAAGTCAACCTAATGCTTCACCTTCAATACGACAAATCTGAAGATAAGATCAGTGGATTTGAGGATTGGGGCTTTAGGCGAAATGCTCAATTTGCTGATCACGCAATCGTGTTTTTACTTCGTGGTATCAACTCTGGGTGGACGTTACCTGTTTTCTATGGTTTTTGCAGCCATCAAACTAATGCACCAGACTTGCAACGCTGCATCAAACTCGTCGTGAATGCCGTAGAAGCTTCAGGATTTCATATATTAGCAACAATTTGCGATCAATCTAGTACAAATAGATCGGTTATCAATTCATTGATTAGGAAGTCAAATGGAAACAGCTCTGGCAGTGGTAAGTATACGTCTTAGTGTTGGTGGAACTCCAACGATGAATTTTCAACTAAATTCGAAAGGTCGCAATTTTTTATATCTCGTAAATGTTGATGATATGATTTTTCTATTATCAAATTGGTATAATAGAGGGATGAACTCCTCTCCTCCATCATGATACCTAGAGTTCTTTTATTTGCTTCGGAATTGATTAATTCTTATCAGAGATCAATATTTATCTCAACTGCAAAACATTAATTACAATTTTATTTTTTGCAATTCTCAAATACTAATTATTTGCAGGCAACATGATGATTATTGATGAACACGAGATGGTTGTTCTTATCGACCCCCCCCATACACTGAAAGGCATTCGTAATAACATGATAACGAAACCTCTCGAAATTCTCTATGATCAACAAGATCAACAAGATCAACAATCTCAAGAAGATGAACAAAATCAACTGGCTCAACAAGCTCAACAAACTCCAGAAAATGAAAAAAATCAACTGGTTCAAAAAGCTCAACAAGTTCAACAAAATCCACACAAGAAAATTCACAGGAAAGAGGTGATAGAGAGAAAACAGAAAGGAGGTAAAATGGAAGAAAAGAAGCCAAAACTATTTCAGAGTGGAAAAATCCAAAGAAAAAGAAGATTTGTTCGTTGGTCAGTCATTGAAAAGGCCTATAAAATTAATCAAAGGTCACATGGCTTCAACCCAGTGATGAAGAAACTCACAGATATGCATATTTATGTCAAAAAGATGAAGAAAATGAAAGTTAAGCCTGCTGCACAAGTATTGAGTGACTCAGTCGCAAAATGCATCACGTCCTTTACAGAAACTGGTGAGTATTAAATCTCTATTGCTTTCATGAAACACACAGACATGGAATATTATATAGACTCAATCATATCAGTTCATCGTTGATCATCGAATTACTCATTCAACCATTCACTTTTTCTAATTATAATTGAATGAAACACATGATTATTCCGTTCCTCGAATTTTCGAGAATTTCCTGAATATTTTACGATTTGAAACTAATTTTTTAAATTTTGAGACAAGTATTTCCCTAGCATTTTCAGTTGCCGAGAGTATTAGATCGATTTCCATAGTTTGAGTTCCTTTTTTTTCCATCTTAAATAGTCGATAACGAAAAATTTATGTGCATCCAAATTTTTAGGTTCACAGAACGCCTCCAGCCAACAGTATCATCGGACCACATCATGCAAATTTATTCATCTAAATTTTTCAGTTGACTTTTTTCTATTTCTCAAATATAAATTTTATAGATATATTATAAATATTATAGGAATATTGTCAATAGGATTTCTGAATCGGTATTATTTATATTGAAGTGTCGGTTAAATTTCTCCCTGAATATCTCGACGAAAAAGTAACAAATCAATCTTTCTAAGTCGGAAATACCTTTTTGAAATTTCATGTCGTTAGTCAGTGATTTCATTCATTTCCATTATAGAATCGAATCATTAAATTTCATTTACTGATATTCATTTATGAATTTTAATTGAACGGTCAGAAGATTTTGAGCCACCATAAATGAGGTATAAATTATTTTACTAGTGTTTCTGAAATCATACGATGATCTCTCGAGAATCCAGCTCATTACCACTTTACTTCTCATTCATTGAGTCAATATGTGAATAGTTGTGTAATTGATAAAAGAGTTCAATTGAGTATGATCGACCACTCAACTTGATTATTACGTTATTATTATCACTTGATCTCAAATTAATTTAGGGAATCATTTCTAGATTAATTGTATAATCAAACAATACTGAAAATCAATAAAGAATACGATTCATTGAATGGGAATGATTCTGGATTATTTTCATAATCCTCTTCACTATAATCCCCATTTCCTCGAAAATTGCTGTGAAATAATAATACTCCTACAAAACATACATATATTATGAGTCATAGAATGTCGAGATCAATGCACAATCAATGAAATTCTCCGATTTTACTTATTGAACCTTAGCTTCTACTGACAGAGATTAACCCTGAAATATCAATTATAGGATTCGTAGGACTTTGCTCTGATCTTGAACCTATCCAGAAAGACGAGGGTGAAGCTACGGCAGAAGTTGTGAAGTTTTTTAATGATGTTTTTGACTCAGTTAATGGATCTCTCCCCCCAAAACCGGGTCTACCACCTTTACGCACTATTGTTACTGATGACAGTCCTCATCATCAGTTCTGGCAGAAGGCTATACGCCAACTGAAGCTGATGCAATTCGTAGATCCCATTACCCTCTCCCTTCCGAAGAACAAATCCTACGCTATTTCCGGTTGGTTGATGACTTTGGAGGGATTCCAGAAGTTATGGCTAATACTGAAATCTCATGGTTTCACCCAGTTGAAGCCCAGAATTATCAATCAAGATGCCCTGGAGAATTATTTCGGGAGGATGCGAGCTTTTGGTGGTCAGGCTAATTCTCCTTCGTGTTGGCAGTTCGGTTGTAATTACAAAGCGCTCCTAATTAACAATTTAGCTGATGAAAAACGAGTGGGCTCGAACTGTGAAGAGACTCAGGGAGGTGGACTTTTATTTACATTGGAAAGTCTGGTGATTGAGGACCACGAGATCAATGTTCCATCTGCTCTTACAATGCAATCGGATGGGGAATATGATAATGTTTTACGACCGTCCGAAAATCATTTCAGTCAGTGTGAAGGGGTGAGCGAGATATTGATGAGATCGACTGATAAAATCATGGAGGAATTGATGAAAAAATCTCACATTGAAGACGCGTGGAAAACATGTGGGAGCTGTAAGGTGTCTTTCCTACGCCCACGAGTCTCCGTAAACAAAAAATCTGAATTCGACGTCGCTTATGAGAAAATCCTCGAGACATTACACACAATTATGCCACTCATTTGTCATTGGAGGAAAATTAGGGAGGTATTATTGAAGAGAGCAATGGAAAAGTTGAGTAGCTCGTGGATGTTCTGTGAAGTTCATAGAGACTGGTGCCACACAGAGATTCTCAAGATCATCATTGATCATTTCTTGGACGATTGGTGTACAATGATTAATCGTCATTTGTCGGGAAAATCAAATCACTTGAGGACACAGCCGATGTTTCGCGAAGCCACAGATATATATGAAAAACTCTATACACATCGCAAGAAGTGAAATATGGTATTTCTGCAATTTTTTTCATTTGTTAGAGGATACTCTACCCATTCCAAATGGCTGAAGTATTCTTAAAATTTTTATAACTTCTTCCTATGCTCCTAGCGATTCATAATCATAAGCTTCCAAATTCATTCATCATTCCAGTTATGAATTGGTGAAACGATCTGAATTGTATCATCCATCTCACTGTCTCTATAGTATTTTGGTTAGCAGAGTAAAAATTGATTCAGTATTTTATCGACACAGGTAACGTGAAGCAACAAAAACCTAGAAACATGGTAGCATGCCCAACTACATATCATTTGAGAGTTCGAGATCCAGTTTGAAGACAATTTTCATGGTGTAGAAATATTCATAGTTGTATTGAAAATTATTTCAAAAATTATTCGAATAAATACATGGCTTTTTATGCATTATATTTCATTTTCAGCAATAATAAACATAAATTACAGATTTTTACTCTTTGTTTAATTGCTTCTATAGGAGTAATATGCTTTAGAACCATGCGTGATCAGACAAAGTCTCTATAGAGCGAATATCTTTCTCAGGGGGGTCGAAGATTTTCAGAAACATGAGACTTTCATAGTACTGCCATGTAGGTCGTTTAGCAGAAGCTCCTTCAATTCGTTCAACTTTTTTTTGAAGACTGTATGTCACCATAAATTCAGCTGAGAGATGTATAAATGCAGTGGATGCAGCAACTCCTGGGGTTGTGTAGAGAAGATGTGCAAAGATCTTAAGACTGAGATGTGTGAATTTATCTCAATCATTGAGAAATAGGGAAAAAACTACCTGTAATTCTAGGGCTTATATTGTCACCAATAGAGTTCCACATTCGTTGATTCTCTGCTGTATAATCAGCGGATGTTTCTGTCTCCCAAAACTTTGGCATAGCCTTTACAAGGCTGATCAACTGCCGATATTGCGCGGGACTCATTGCAAAATATTGACTAGATAGTAATTAATTGAATTATCGCTTTTTATTTTTATTCTTGGGTTATCGTCAGTAAACTGAATTGAGTAACGATTCAAAATAAGTGAACAGTGCGCGATCTGCTGATGCGCATGCGCACAACGTTCAAGGCGACCTCAATCGGCCGTTTCTGTGAACTATAAACGATTCACATTTTTTTAGGGAGAGTTGACAGACCCTGGTTGTACCTTACGACTAGTGGTCTTCGACTAGAGTTCCTTGAATGGGCTCTAGAATTATCACATCAGACAGTCGACTGGGCAAACTTCATTCGGGAAACACTCATAGACTGGTGCAAAGACCATTCTGTGAGGATTGGTGGACCGGGTGTTGTTGTCGAGATTGATGAGACAAAAATTGGACACAGGAAATATAATAAAGGTCGTATTATTGAAGGGAGATGGGTGTTTGGTGCAATTGAGAGGGATACAAAGGCCCTATATATCACCGTGGTGCCGGATAGATCCGCTCGAACCCTATTGGCAATTATCAAGAGATGGATCCGACCAGGAACGACTATCATATCTGACCAGTGAAGAGCATATGATAGTCTAGATGCTGAAGGATACCACCACCTCACTGTCAACCGTTCTGTCGCCTTTGTGGATAGAGACACGGGAGCTCACACACAGGAGATTGAGAGGTCATGGCGTGATTAAAAGGACGACCTCCCGAGATACGGAACTTGTGAAGATCATTACCACGGATACCTCGCTGAGCACATGTTTAGACGTTCCGTGGAGATGGCTGATAGGTTCGATATTTTCTTTCATACTGTAGCTAGACATTATCCTCCATCTATTACCCCACCCAATGTTGATGCGGAGTGAGCGAGCTTCCTCCTGACACCAGTTATGTGATGAATTAATTTCATTTTCTTTTTTCATTTAATTTTTTATGCTATAAAGAGGATAGCGGAGTTTTAACTGGGTAGGGAGGTTGCTGGCCCGCTCTGCATCAGTCATTATTTATCTTTGTGTTGTCCGGTTGTCTATATGTGTAAAATGTGTTGTGTGGGACCAGAACACCACCACCTCCACGTTGGTTGGTCCCGGGTAACGCAAAGAGCGGTGAGGTAAAGTATAAATTTCTCCTGTGATAATCGTTTCCGACAAGTAAAAATTAGTACAGAGGATATTAACACCAAATATAAGCCACTGAAAAAATGTTTAAAGAAATCGGAGGTAGGGGACCCTTTCTAGACTTTTACCCAAAAAAGTTATGAATTGAGACATTTTTTTTTTGAAGCGCAAAATAAAAACAACTAAATATGAAATTGGAAATTGAACAACTTTGTCAAAAAAATTGTAAAGGGAATCATTTAATTAAAAACATTGAAAATTGGGCGATTTGGCGAGCACGCCGCGAAGCGGCGTGCGAAGCCTAATCGTAATTATGAGGAGAGTGTCGTTCGAAGAGGTCACTAATGTAGTAGTACATCTGGACACATCGTGTCACCACAGCTTTCAGCAAAAACTTCCAAAAAAGACCGACTTGGCGCCACACGCGCTCCCGACCCGTCATATAGTTTAAAGCTCACAGAGAGTCACAGGGTGGGTAAAATAATTTTAATTTTTTTTTTTTTTTTTTCCCGAGTGGGAGTGACCTCTTTGAACGACACTCTCCTCATAATTACGATTAGGCTTCGCACGCCGCTTCGCGGCGTGCTCGCCAAATCGCCCAATTATGAGTCGTGTCTCGTTCTCGAGATCACTAATGTAGATGTTTAGAGCTCTTTTTTCTTTTTTATTAAATTTATCCAACCAACATATTTATTTGACATTTTTCTCTCAACACACAGATATTGTTTATCCAACTGGATAATCTTATATATTACTAAATATAAACAGTATAAAAATATTCATAATATTCATAATCCAACACTTTAATTCTTATCAATTCTCAACACTGCTCTCGCAAATGAACTTTTGCTTTGTACGATTGGTCTGTTATAAAAACGATTAAAGACCTGAGACGACTCTGACCAGCCAGCCAACTTCTTAATCACGCTACACTCAATTCCCTGTTGATGAGTCGCTGACGTTGCAGCATGCCGCACACTGTGAGGTGCAAACTCTCTAAGCCCACAATCCTTTAAAAATGTTCTACTTCAACGACTAATCGTGTCTTTTGCAGCTGCCTTAAAAGGTTTTCTCGTTGTAATGAATAATGCATCAATATTACCTCTTAAACTCGAAGTTACCCTCAAATACTCTTCTAATGTCAAAGCTGCACAAAGTGCTGGACATTCTACAAATCTTGGTAGAGATAATAGGGGCTGAGGCTCCCCAGGCCTCGAAGTCTTGATTTTTTGAGGGATTCGAATTTCATAACCATTATTGATTGAACGAATCTGGCTGATTTTGATAAGAGATATAGTCTGGTTTCTGTGAGCAGTAACCAGAGCTAACAACATTACTACCTTAGACGTCAACTCACTTAAATTTAAACTTGCTAAAGGGAACATGTTCTTGAGTTTTTTAAGGACAGGCTCCAAATCATATATTTCATCATACTTAGGCTTGGCTGGTCTTTCATTAAACACTCCTTTTAATAAACGCGAAACTAGAGGATTCTTCCCAATGCTCTCTTCACAAATAAACGATAAAGAACCATACTGAACCATGAACCATTCTATAACTTTTTCTTCTTCAGGCTTGAACATATCAACTTTCTCCTTCTCGCAAAACTTTGCCCATTCATTAATTGGTTTTTCATATTGTTTAAGAGTTGCTTTACTAATCGAATTTAAAAGTAAATTTACCGCTTTTTCACTCAATCTTTTTCTCTGATACGCTTGGCGGATAATCAAGCAGCCATTAGTTTCATTCTTGTTGCCAAGGGATGGATTTCTTCCCTGGAAGGGGATAACAAAAGATTATCATGCGGACCAAAATAAATTGGCTCACTGTCCAACAGGGATAGCCATAACGGATACCACGGTTGTGACTCCCATACAGGAACAACTAACACCCCCCAGGCTTGGTCATTGATAATCTTTCTCAAAACCTTGAGGATCAACGCCAAAGGCGGAAAAGCATAAAATGGAGATGGCCAACTGATCGTAAAAGCATCAATTGACCATGCTTGTGGGTCGCGAAGCCAAGAACAGTATACAGGATATTTTGTATTAGCTGCAGATGCAAAAAGATCAATTTGTAAATTTCCAAATTTTTCAACAATCTTCTCGAAAGCCCAAGGCGCTAATTCCCATTCAGTATCAAGATTTTCCGCCCGAGAGGCTTGATCAGCCTCCACATTTTCCTTAGAAGGAATGTATGAAGCAAATAAATGTAATCTCCTGACTTCACACCATTGCCAAATTTCCTTAGCAATCCTGTTCAATAGCAGAAATTTTACTCCACCCATCCGATTAATGTACGAGATGGCCGTGGTGTTGTCAATTCGCAATAAAATCTCAATATCTGATTGATCCGCTGCAAAAGCCATAAGACCTTTAAATGCTGCTAATAACTCCAGATAGTTTATGTGATATTTAGATTCTAAATCATCCCAACTACCATAAATCACCTGATTCTCGCAAAAGGCGCCCCACCCAGTATTGGACGCATCAGAAAAAATTATCTTACTGAAATTCATCTGTCTAATGAAATTTCTAGAACATGGAATTGTCCTCATCCACCAATCTAAGTCCGGTAAAACTACCGGGCTTAATTTCATAATGCCATTGTAATTACCACCTGAATTCAACAAAGCCAAGTACCTCTGGCGTTCCAGAGATTTGGAATAACACCAGCCATACTGCACAGCCGGACATGCTGCATTAATTGTACCAAGAACTTTGGAAAATTTTCTTATTGTAAATTTCTCCTCTTGTTTCATGTCTTGAATTAACTTTAACAAATTTCGTTTCTTATCCTCAGGCAGCTGTATCGTCATGTCTCTTGAATTTAATATGAATCCTAAAAATTTACATTCCATTTTGGGGGTGATACTACTGTTCCTCTCGTTAATTACAAATCCCAAAGACTCCAGCAACCGACGCGTTGCCTCTAAATTTATTTTACATTCTTCTTCAGATAACCCCAAGCAAAGCCAATCATCTAAATAGACAACTGATGCAAACCCCGAGCTTCTTAAGATACTCGCCACAGGTTTTAACATCTTTGTAAAAAGCCAAGGGGCAATATTTAACCCAAAAGGAATACACGTAAACTCATACAAAGCCCCCATCCAGGAAAAACGAAGGAATTTCCTATAATTTTCATCCACAGAAATCAAGAAATATGCATCTTTCAAATCTAAACTCCCCAAATAACAATCCCGAGACATTAATTTCATTGCTGTTCTAACATCTTCCATTTTAAAATGATCTGTTGAAATAAACTTGTTTAATTCTTTTAAATTCAAAACGAATCTCATTTTGCCATTGCTTTTGGGGATTACAAAATAATTCGATAAAAATTGACCGTCCACTGGTAGACAATTTTGAATGGCTCCCAATGACACCAACTCATCAACTAAACCCTGAACTATCTTTACTTCTTTCGATGTTATTAGATTTCTCGGCAATTGCGTCTGAATTGGAAACGTAATAAAAGGAATTTTATAACCCCTTATGGCATTGAGAATGACAGAATCAAAAGTAATCTGAGACCAAGCCTGAGGGAAGTGTCTTAAACGCCCAGCAATTGTACTCACTGAAACTATTTCGCATTGCCTGATGGAGGGAGAGAGAGTGCACAACTCTTCTGATGACTCTGAGGGGTCCCCCTCTCTGTTGACCTCGACTGTTGTATGTTCCTGAGGAACATGGGCTTCCTGGAGCCCATCAGCGTCGAGGCCATTGGATTTGAAGATGGGCGCCTCCAGTTTAACGTTCTGGTCTTATTGGGGATTTTCCTCGAGTCCGACCCCTTGATGGTCGAACCAATCTTTTCAGCCGCCAACAAAGCCTTGATCTTTTTTGACAACTCAGCACCAAAAAGAAAATCGTCAGTTTCTGCATTTTGCAAAATTAATTTATATTTATCCTCTACAGAAGGATAAATATAAGCCTTCCTGGTCCTTGACAATTGATGCATTAATTCACATAGAAATCTGCTTGCATCACATAGTAGATTAACTATTTTATCTCTGTCAATCCCCTCATCTGGATCTTCATCAAAAATTAGAGTCAATGCTGTTCCCAACGCTATCAACCCAGATCCACAAAGACTTTGATTCAAGGCCATATATTTATCCCTGGATTTCACAGTCTTATTCACAATAGATGCAATCTCAGGGTTTAACTCTGGACTCTGTAAACGACAATTACCCTTGGATGGGTAACTGTCAGATAACTCTGTTTTGTCAGACTTCTTGAGACCATTTTTCAGAATCTCATTCCAGCAGTTCACTAACTTCTCATTCAAGGCAAAAGAACCTGTATTTTTCTTTACATCAGAGCCCAGTCTCAATAAAATCTTGTAATCGAGTTTACTCGACGCATTTTCTTTTTTAGAATCCTCAGATTTATCCGGGATTTTATTCAAGACTTCTTGACTGTCTTTCTTTGCTTCATCTTCCGATGAGACTTCAATTTCAACACTGTCAGATGAACTCTCTGAAACAGCATGAAAAAACGATATCTAGGTCATTTTGCTATCAATTTATGACGCTATATTAAATGACTCTAGTAAATTGTACGGTTAACACCGCCATCTTGATACCTACCATCATGGCTGCCCCCTGAATCGTAGGCATCCAGTGCGCCAGCAACTAATTGCTGGTATTTAGCAACCTTCTGTTGCCAATGAGATAATTCCTCCTCGGTAGGCTTTTTGCGTTTTAGCATAGTTAATTTGTGAAAACAAAAAATTTGAAAACTTGATAAAAAACTGAATAAAACCTCTCAAAATACCCAAAAAATATTGGAGACGAGAGAAGCCGTGGTGCACTCGACGTGCACAGCGAACAATATGACGGGTCGGGAGCGCGTGTGGCGCCAAGTCGGTCTTTTTTGGAAGTTTTTGCTGAAAGCTGTGGTGACACGATGTGTCCAGATGTACTACTACATTAGTGATCTCGAGAACGAGACACGACTCATAATTAAAAACCGCCGACGGTGACGCTGTGAACTCAATGATGAAAAATTGAAAAAGGAGAAAATAAAAAGATAAAAAATATTAAGAAAAAAAAAACTTGAATAGCAGAGTCGGGGGGGTGGGGCACATAAAATCATGGAAACATCGGTGTCCCCCCCCCCCCCCCACTCTGCTGTCCAAGTTTTTATTTCTTAATATTTTTTATCTTTTCATTTTCTCACTTTTCAATTTTTCATCATTCAGTTCACAGCGTCACCATCGGGGGTTTTTCATTTTCAATTTTTTTTTATCTCTATTTACTATGGTAACGTGAGATTCCGGAATTTCTCCATCTACAGTGGTGAAAAATACTGCAGCTACTTCATTCGTCAATTGTGGTTTGTGCGAGGGGCCATTCATTTGTGAAATCACTGGGTCACTCAGGACTGAAATCGCATGAAATCGGACTGAAATCGGTTGAAGTCAGGTGAAATCAGTGAAATCTTGGGATTTCATCGATTTCAGATGATTTCAATTGGAATCACTTGCAATCGGTGAAATCTCATGAAATCATGAAATCAGCAACTCACCCCCAGAGACCTTTACGAATTTAAAGAGAAACTTTTTCGACTTACTTATTGTGTGGCGTTCTTCTACTATACATACCATGCCCATTTACGTGTGTTATTTTTCACATAGAAAAAAAAACAATTCGGTGAGAAAAAATGCGTATTTTCTTGTACGACCTCGTGAAATTTTCAGAAAGTATCGAAACGTCGTGTTACCGACAGAGTCACTGTCTGCGGGAGAATAAAAAAACAAAACAAAAATTCAACATCAAAAATCGATATTTTCTGAGAATCTCCCATACGACGTTGAATGTTGGATAATGAGAGAAAGGATACAAAACCATTATAACAATGTCTTGCCCTGAAAATATTGAAAAGGAGCGTAAAGCACTCATGAAGAGAATAAAAAATGTGGTGAATTCTTTTTTCCAGAAAGAAAACATTCTAGAACGGGATTGTGCGAGAAGTTTCGGTTAACGAGCTGTCAGTGACTGTTGACGTGAGAGAAAAGTATGGAGGAGAGAATTTACCTCAATCATGTTCGTACGGAGCGAAAATCAAGTGCATTTTTTGTTCTTTTGTTACTGAATTGACAAAAGTCCCCGCTACCTTGAAAAATCAGAGTCGTTGGGTAGTGACTAATTATGAGAGACACCTGAAAAATTGTACGAAGGAGAGGAAGAGGTCAATCCTTTCATTCACCCCCCTTGTAATAACTCTCATGCTTGAGCCTCCGTGCATTAATATAATGCATTTCTTTCCCCCCGGGTTCTATCCACATTCCTTCCTACTCCATTCCCTCTTCCTCCATTGAAGAGGTGAAATCAAAAATTCGAAATCACTCAAAATCGTTTGAAATCGCGAAATCACCAAGAAAATCCCATGCAATCACATGAAATCAGTGATTGCATGAAATCATCGAAATCGCGCTGAAATCACGTGAAATCAGCAATCACTGTGTCACCGGATTTTCAAATGAATGGCCCCTCGGAAAGAGGTACTCGGCGAACACGGCAAAATCAGAATTGGCTGGGTCGACTGCCGGATAAGAACAGTGGAGAGGCCAACCAAGTGCTTCAAGTGCTGGCACTATGGACATCTCGCCACCAAGTGCAAGAGTGAAGTGGACCGATCCAGTCTCTGTACCAAGTACGGAGAAAGTGGCCATAAAGCTGCCACCTGCAAAAAGGACCCTCGATGCGCCTTGTGTGCCGAGAAAGACAACAAGAGAAATTGTGCCCACATTGCCGGTAGCAGCAGATGCCCGACCTTTCAAGAGGCGCTCCAGAAAGTGAGAAAGAAACGAGTATGAAGATACTCCAGCTCAACCTCAATCACTGTGAGGCTGCGCACGATCTGCTCATGCAGACCGTGCGCGAACTGAAGCCAGATCTTGCACTGATCTCGGAGCCATATAGACACCTGACGACTCAACCCTGGGAATCGGATAGCACTTCTAAAGCTGTTATTTGGTGCTGTGGCAAGTACCCGTTCCGGAGTGTTGTTAAGGGAAAAGAGGCCGGCTTTGTGGCTTTGAAGCTGGGTGGCATACATTTCTACAGCTGCTATGCTCCACCCAGCCTCTCTTTTGATGAATTCACAGACTTCTTGGATCGACTGACCGAGGATGCGAAGCAGCACTCTCTCGTGGCAATCGCCGGGGATTTCAACTCCTGGGCAGTGGACTGGGGTAGTAAGGAGACTAAAAACGAAGAGAAGCGTTACTGGAGGCTATGTCTACATTGGACGTAGTCCTGCTTAACAGTGGCGATAAACCAACGTTTGTTAGAGGAGAGGCAACTTCCATAGTGTATCTCATATGGGTGAGTAGCAACCTCATTAGGGGAGAATTCTCCTGGGAGGTATTGGATATCTATACTGCTAGTGACCACTGTGCGATACTATGGGAGGTATCCACGGGTCAAAATACTAGAGGAGCACGCAGGGAAACCAATGCGATTGGTTGGAAAGTATGCACTTTCGATCCTGACGCTTTCACGGTGGCACTGGATGATCGCCCAACTAGCGGTCGAAATGCTGAAAAGAAAGCCGAAGAGATAATGAGGAGAGTCAAGGACGCATGCGATGCTAGTATGCTCCGGAAACGTAGTATAAACTGGCTCCCATCGGTGCACTGGTGGAATGAACACATCGCTGCTCTCCGTAAAGAGTGCCTTAGCACGAGGAGAGCATCACAGCGGGGTCAAAAAAGGCCACAACCACGCAGAACTGGTGGCAGAATACAAAAACACGCATCGGAAACTGAACAGAGCCATAAAGGATAGCAAGGGACAATGCTGGAAAGAGCTGCTCGACGAGGTCGAGTACGACGTCTGGGGCCGGCCATATAAGGTGGTTATGGCTCGCCTGAAAAGCTAGCCGATGCCATCGCCAAAATGCCCCATACTCTTGGAAAAGATTGTGACTGTCCTGTTTCCCCAGCAAATGGAACTCCACCACCCGACAGGGCAGTACGAGTACGAGATTGAGCAAATCCCGCCAATTACAGAAATCGAGCTAATGGAAGCTTGCAATAGAGTGGGGAATTCGAAAGCTTCTGGTTTGGATGGAATCCCAAACATCGCACTGAAGTCAGCCATTAAGACAATACAGTAGAGTTCCCTTAATTCTCCGCTTCCATAATTCTCTCATTCTTCTCCTCTTGGCCTATTCTCCCTCAAAAAATTTCTCCCACTTCTCCTACATCATTCATCCTTTTTTACGACGTCATGCGCGTATGAATGCGCAGTGTCACACAAATGAAACGGTTGACTGTTGTAGGTTATGTTCTTTTTCCCCCACTACTACAATCCTCCTACCCACTACCTACCTTCCCTCTCCAAAGCTGCCCAGAGCGACGGAGTGGGATCGATTCCTTAGCTTTCTTTTCCACGAAATTCGCTCAAGAACACGTCCCGAGTCGGGAGAATTAAGGCAACTCTACTGTACCAGCTTTGTTTTTGGAGATGTACAACGCGTGCCTTGAAGAGGGTACTTTCCCTCTGAAGTGAAACCAGCAGAGACTAGTACTTCTACCGAAAGGGAAGAAGCCACCGGACGAACCATCATCTTACCATCTACTCTGTATGTTGGATACAGCCGGTAAGATCCTCGAACGTATCGTTCACCAGAGGATCGAAGCAGCAGTCGAACCGCTGCTTGCTGACAACCAATATGGCTTCGAAAAGGGCGCTCTACTCTGGATGCGATTAACCTTATTGTGAATACAGCGAAAGAGGCGATCGCAGGAATCAGATGGAAGGGAGGTACGAAGAAGTACTGTTTGGTGGCTACGCTGGACATTAAAAATGCCTTCAACTCTGCAAAATGGGACTGCATTATGAGAGCCCTTACCGAGATGAATGTACCAGGATATCTGCGGAATATGGTAGCAAGCTACTTCACCGACAGGATCCTGAAGTACGATACAGAAGCTGAACGGAAGGAGTATAAAGTCACTGGAAGAGTACCCCAGGGCTTGGTCCTAGGCCCTCTCTTGTGGAACATCATGTACGACGGGCTACTGAAACTGGTACTGCCAAAGGAGGTCAGACTCGTGGCATATGCAGACGACGTGGCCGTAGTAATTGTTACAAAGCATCTCGAAGAGATCAACTTTGCTTTCGACACTACCTTCGAGAGGATCAGCCGGTGGATGGACAGAGTTGGCCTGAAACTGGCGGAACGCAAGACTGATGCAGTGCTCATTACCAGTAGGAAGCAAGTGGAGACCATCACACTGCAAGTTGGAGCTCATGAAATCACATCTCAACCATTTCTTCGGTATTTAGGAGTGACGATCGATACCCGACTCAACTTCAAGCAGCAGGCAGAAGTTTCCACGTGGGTGCAAATGCGTCTATAGTCAGAGCGACTTTATCACAGCTGATGCCCAACATAGGAGGCCCGAAGCAGAGGAAGAGAGCACTACTGTCGTCAGTAGTCACGTCTGTGCTTACGTACGGAATCCCCATCTGGACCGACGCACTCAAAACACAGGAATCACCGAGGAAGGTCGCGCCAGTATATCGACTGAGTGCCCTGAGAGTCGCCAGCGCCTATCGCACAGTATCTGAAGATGCTGTATGCGTCATCGCCGGGATGTTGCCCATCGAAATACTAGCTGAAGACCGAAGAATCCTTTACCAGCGGAAAGGATCAATAACATTGAACCCTGAAGAACTCAGAATAGAGGAGCAGCGGAACAGTATACACCGATGGCAATTACTGTGGGATACCACTACAAAAGGCAGATGGACATACCGTCTTATTCCCCAGGTGAATGTTTGGCTGAACCTTGAACATGGCGAAGTCAACTACTACTTGACACAGATGATCTCAGGACATGGGTGCTTCCGAGAATATCTTCATCGGTTTAAACATGAAGATTCTCCAGAGTGCCCGTCCTGCCCCGGAGTTGCAGAAGATGCCGAGCACGTATTCTTCGTGTGCCCGCGTTTCAACATGTTACGCAGTACCTGGGAAACCGTTCTCGAACAGAACATCCAGCCAGAGTCCTTAATAAAAACCATGCTGTCATCAAGGGCAGCCTGGGAAGCAACGCGTTCATTTGCCACTGAAGTCCTTCAGAAACTCCGTCGCATAGAAAGAGAGAGAGCAAAGAATAATGAAATTTAGAAGGAAAAAAGCCATGGCTTCGCCCACTTGAAGGAAGAGCTATAGCTGGATTCTCCCCCTCGTGAAATAATGCCTAACGGCGGTCCCGCGAGGAACCAGGGAGCAGAAGCAAGGAGGTTAAGGTTTTAGTCGGTGCGAGTCCGACACACGGATACTTGTATCTATGGTGCATAAGGCATTTCCCCCCTTCCTTACAAAGAAAACACACACACACACACACACACACACACACACACACACACACACACACACACACACACACACACACACACACACACACACACACACACACACACACACACACACACACACACACACACACACACACACACACACACACACACACACACACACACACACACACACACACACACACACACACACACACACACACACACACACATCTCCCAAAATGCCATGGAACGTTTCTAGGGGTCATGAAACGTGGAGATCAGGTGAAATTTTCACTTTGGATTTTCGAACCCATTACAATAACTTCCCTCTAGGATCGGGAAGTTAAAAATATCATTCCTTCTGGATTTCACGTATCTTCAACATCTCACCGCATTTCATTGATTTATTCATGTCTTTTATTTATCGTTTTCAATGATTTTAAGCATTGCACTAGTCTCACTATTATTAGCTATCGATATTATTTTCATCTTCGTACAAAAACTAACATTTGTTATTTATAGTTGAATGGAATAACAAACAATATTAATTTGTTATTCCATTCAATTCAAATTTTGATTGATCAAGAATACCAATGACAATTCTCCGTTTTGACGAAATTAACTTATTTTTGATTTCGAAATGGTAAGATCATAGAATAAAGCGAAAAAACTTTAATTAGCAAGGAACTAATAACGAGACAGATCATTTTTTAATTTGATAATTATTCCTAAAATTCATTAGGCCACTAATTCGTTCGATAATTAATGAATTCAGTAGTAAATTTGCCAAGTATTTTGCGAATATCTGTGAAAGGAAGAGATTCAGAGAAAAATGTCCGAAGAATTTTTTTGTAGAGAATTGAATTCCCTACAAAAAAGGTTTTATGACATTTTATCATAAATCCACTCATTACCTGGATAATCACCTAATCAACCAAGATTAATTTGAGTTCATGGAATAAACATTTCCATAGTCAATTATTTAATCATCTCAGTAACGAAAGGACTTAGGAAAAGTCGAAAAACCTTTTTTTGTTGGAAATTAGATTCTCTACAAACAATGTCTTTTGACATTTTCCTGTAAACCTAGTCATTTACGACATTTCCGCATGAAAAACTGTACGAAATTTTCATTCAACTTGAAAATAAACGGTCATTTTCTGTGTTGAATTAAATAAAAAAAAAAAATTAATGCTGATTTTATTGCACAAAATCTGCCGAATTATAAAGGTGTTATAAACTCTATAATCTTACTATCTCCTCCACATCATTAATAAAACAAAATTAAACGAGCAAAATTGATATTTACAGCAAATAAAATTAATTCTAATACTGCGAGGTCAATTAATTAATTGATTAAATTAATTTCTCAGCAAAATAAAAACATTTAATCAATTAAAAAACTTGGGTATTTACAAATCAATCAATCATCTACAATGTTTTATCATCGATAAGCGAGACAAATTTTAAACAAAATTTATAGATTAAGATTGCAATTAAGAGAATCAATCGTTACGAATTGTGCAATCGGCCATTGGCTCTCGGTATAAAAGTAGGGGGAAATTTTTTTAATGATGGAATGCAAGATTTTGTGTTTTCCATTTTGACATCACCATTAGAACGACTCGTTATTTCTGATTTCGGCTTCAATATTTTTGATGGACGTTCTGGAATTTTACGAGGACTCTTGCTGCTGCTTAGCTCCACCAGCGATGGTGGATGTGGTGATGAAGTCTGATGGTTCCACGAATCACTCCAACTGTAAAAAAATTAATAATCAATTAAGTGATTTTTTTGGAAATGATTTTATTATTTTTGTAGAAAATTGATGAAAGTTGAAAAAAATTTATGATCATATTTTCGCAAATATCTCGACAACCACTCGCTTTAGATGAAAATGTCGAGACATTTTTTGTGGAGAATTCAATTCTCGAAAAAACAAGTCTCCTGAGATTCGTCGATAAATCCACTAGTTTCAGAGATATTCGCTAAATCATGTCTTTCACCACTTCGATGCCATTTAATTTTGTGTTTATGTTCTTAATTAATAAACTCACCTCACAGGGCTAAACATCGCAGCATGAAACATGTTTTAATCGTCAAACCATTATCACCACGAATTATGTTTTTTCGTCAATAAAAAATACTTCAACTCAATTCAAGTTAATTGATTAATCAACTGATCAATGAGATATCTACTATGACTCCATGCTTTTATACTTTTTATAAATTCTTTTGTAGCTCTCAGAAGCAAACGATAATCATTCTCTTAAATTAGTTTAATTTTTTTGAATATTTTTCAGGGTCTTATAGGAATTTTTAGCATGCAAATTTGGAGTGAAGTGAGTTGACGAAAAACGAATCGAAAATATTCCTATCCGCTATTTCATGAATATTTCTGGAACTACTAGACTTAGAGAAAACTGTCAGAAATCTTTTTTTTTAGTTGACAAACTAGATTCGTATTTCATTTCCAGGGGACTCAGTTAATATATCGAAGAATAATGGGATATTGGAAGGCAAATAACAACAATAGTAATTGTCAAATCCATGACGTTTCGCCGTTTATTTCGGCTTCATCAGGCTATCTGGAAACAGACAAAATTCTAGCTAGAAAAAGTTACATTTACAGAGGTTAATAATTTACATCTAGGACTTTTTTCCGTGACACAACATTATTTAATAAAATTCCATAGAACAACTCGATGAATAAATGCTGACAAACAGGTTCTTAATACCTCCCGAAAATTCTCTTGCTCCATTATGGAGGTTAGAAAACCTATCGTCTTTTCTACACAGTTGTACTTTGTGGGGAATCAATAGAACATAAATTATAAAAATAAAATCAAAATTGAAACCGATCAATACCTTGACGGCACTATTGTTTAGTCGTCAATAAAATTAGTAATATCTGAAACTCTGTCATGAGAAACAAATACATATTCCACCGGGGAAAAAAGAGAGAAGAAAAAACATGTTCGATCTTTCCACACCTTCGAGAATGAACTAGTAAGTTACTGTCAATTTTGTCTGTTTCCAGATAGCCTGATGAAGCCGAAATAAACGGCGAAACGTCGCGGATTTGACAATTACTATTGTTGTTATTTGCCTTCCAATATCCCATTATTCTTCGATATGTTAGTTGACAAAATTCTCTACAAAAAATGTTTCTTGACATTTCTCCATAACTCCACTTATTACCGAAATAATTGAATGTTGAATAATGAAAATTTTCATTTAAAACAATTTGAATGAATCTTCATTACGTGATTAACTAGAAAATGAATAAGTTCAGGAGAAAATGTCAATAGATCTTTTTTTAAGGGAATTCCATTTTCAACAAAAAAGGCATCCTAACATTTTCCTCCAAACATTTTTTTTTTAGAGTTATTCGCAAAATAATTCACGAATACTTTTATTCTGGATCCATTTCAAAATCAGTAGTCGATACGCTATATAGGTGTGAAAATTAAAAATGGAGAGTGACAATTGGAAACATCGGAATCTTATGTATTTTCATATGCTGATTCCGAATATATAAATTTTATTTGGCACAAGCGATGCAATAAACGGTTATTAACAATTTAATTGTTCAAATGCGTTCAAAAAGGCCATTTGAATTTGTATGAAAAAAAAGTTAAGACAAATAATATGCTCAGATTCGTCATGATTCGAATGCAATTGAGTTTTTTCTGATACGATAATAAATAACAAAGATATAGAATTTTGTAACACGAGACAGTGAAGCGCGCTGCGCGCGCTGTATGAGTGTTGCTTTTCACTCATTCAAATTTCCCGGGTGAAACCCAACGAACTTCATACCTATTGCCATTAACCAACAAGGAATCAGTCTTACGCGTTTTCAAGATATTTCGACTCTAACGATGTTCATTTATGTGTATGTACTTTCTTAAATAGGAACTAGCATATGTTTTCTGAGTTTAGTGCGCGCTTCGCGCGCCTGCGCCTTCATTTGTTTACCGGATGTACGTCAACACCAATATTGATATTATTTACCATTCGACTTTCGAGATATTTTCGATAATTTCGATTTCGATACGATTTTACCGTAACATCTTTTATAATATGGACTAGCATATGTTTTCTGAGTTTAGTGCGCGCTTCGCGCGCCTGCGCCTTCATTTGTTTACCGGATGTACGTCATCATCAACATCGATATTATTCTCCATTCGACTTTCGAGATTTTTTCGATATTTTCGACTTCGATTCGATTTTACCGTAACATCTCCTTTTATAATATGGATACCTGGCGCGCAGTTACGTTGGGGACTAGGCGCACGTATCCGCTCATCATTATGCGTGGTGTACCTTAATGGAATTTATTGATATTTAAAAGTTGTTGAAACAAAAAAAGTAGAAGATTGAACGACGAAAATTTTGGTCCAGCACTGATCCTGAAATGTTAATTTTTCATCGAGTTACAGCAATTCAAAAGGAACAGTTCATTTTCACTTGTAGAGTCGAGAATATCTGAGATATGTACGAATTTTACAATAGGACAAGTTGTAAATTTCTGATTCAAACGCATATGTATCGGAAGATAAATTAATTGTGAATATTTCTGTGATTATCTCGTTGCGAAATTCTCATTCTTCCAAAAGATATTGATTTTTTTTTTCAAAGGACGGTTGCAGAGGCTCTCAAAAAACTACATAGAAGCGTGGCTCCTACGTAGCCATGGGCCATGCACCCATACGGGGTGTCTCACAATTAGCCATCACGCTGTCATGGGATCCTATACAGCATGAGCGCTGGTATCCCGTGAGACACCCTGTATGAGACGCCCATGGCTACGTAGGAGCCACGCTTCTATGTAGTTTCTTGAGAGCCTCTGCAACCGTCCTTTGAAAAAAAAAATCAATATCTTTTGGAAGAATGAGAATTTCGCAACGAGACAATCACAGAAATATTCACAATTAATCTATCTTCCGGTACATATGCGTTTGAATCAGAAATTTACAACTTGTCCTATTGTAAAATTCGTACATATCTCAGATATTCTCGACTCTACAAGTGAAAATGAACTGTTCCTTTTAAATTGCTGTAACTCGATGAAAAATTAACATTTCAGGATCAGTGCTGGACCAAAATTTTTGTCGTTCAATCTTCTACTTTTTTTGTTTCAACAACTTTTAAATATCAATAAATTCCATTAAGGTACACCACGCATAATGATGAGCGGATACTTACGCCTAGTCCTCAACGTGACTGCGCGCCAGTTATTGTTACAAAATTCTATATCTTTGTTATTTATTATCGTATCGGAAAAAACTCAATTGCATTCGAATCATGAGGAATCTGAGCATGTTATTCGTCTTATTTTTTTTTTTATACAAATTCAAATGGCCTTGTTAAACGCATTTGAACAATTAAATTGTTAATAACTTTTTATTGCATCACTTGTTCAAAATAAAATTTATACATTCGGAATCAGCATATGAAAATACATAAGATTCCGATGTTTCCAATTGTCACTCTCCATTTAAAATTTTCACACCTATATAGCGCATGGACTACAGTTCTCACCACTTCACTACTGGAATTTATTCAATAAAAAATTGTAATAGCTTTTTATTTAACTCTGGGAAAAGATAAACTATCGATTTCAAATGGGGGCAATTCTAAGATTATGCAGATGGGCATAAATGAAGAAATTCAAGGCGCACAAAAGTACATATCCCATTACAATGTCACATGGACTGACGCACTCTACCTTCCCGATCCTGAAGCTGTTTTTTATGTTACCAGAGACGATGAGAGACACCAGGGCAGCAGAAAAATGTTTTTCGATGAAGATTTTGATAAAATTTAAGAATTTTTTTTAAGTGTATGAATCAAATTTCCCCGATCAATTTTAAATTTTTTATCAGAAAAATTGTTTCTCACCTAACGAGAGGCCCCATGCTGCCATCCTGCGGGAGTGACTGGAGCAGTAGAGGTCCTGCTGATATCGGTCGAATCTTGAACAATAATTATTAAACATTCTTATCATTTTTATTAAATTTCTAAGGAAAAAAGTTTCGCCATCCAGGTTATTCTACAAATTTCTCGGGAATAGAAGGATTTAAAGAAAAATGTTAAGGTTGTTGCTCCGAGCTGTACAGCGTTAAAATTTTTGACGCTGAGCGCTGGTATCCCGCTATAAACAGAGCGCCCAGGTCAAACCGAAAACTTTTACCAAAGTACAGTCCGACGCGCCTCACGCACACATGAATTGACTGTGCATCAATACGCGCGCATACAGCTAACGTTGAATGGTGTCGATCGTGGCAACCATGCGTAGGCTCTCTCATGCATAGTCTGTCTCTCTCTTTGATGGCTTCGGTAGCTGCGTTGCTGCCGCGTCGGGTGTACTAAATTCAATCTTGAAAAAAAACGAAAACGAAGTTTTCTTTTAAAAAAACGCCAAGTAACCATTTTGATGCGTATTTGATTATCTGCTGGGCATTTGAAAAAAAAAACAAATGAAGTAAAAAGCGCCAAGTCAGATATGCTTACGAGAAAAAAATTAGTAGAGGCAGGGCCAAGGTACTTGGCGCGGTTGACAAGATGAAGACGACGAGGCTCTCAGTAAGTACTATTAACATTAATCATTGTTGATCGAATGATGTTCAGCAGTGATTTTGACAATAGAAAAAAACCGCGCCAAGTACCTTAGTCCTACCTCTACTAATTTTTTTCTCGTAAGCATATCTGACTTGGCGCTTTTTACTTCATTTGTTTTTTTTTTTTCAAATGCCCAGCAGATAATCAAATACGCATCAAAATGGTTACTTGGCGTTTTTTTAAAAGAAAACTTCGTTTCCGTTTTTTTTCAAGATTTCAGTAGTTTTTTCAAAATGAGTCCATAAAGAGAATTCTTTCTTCCGTACTGCTCTTCGGCAAAGGGCGAATTATTACGAAAAAATGTTGCCTGGGCCGTCGTTATGAGGTTAGAAGATTTTTCACTCGTGGGGAGTTGGTGAGCCGCGCTGCTGGAGAGGAAATGGTTATTTTCGTCATTCAGTCCGTAAGGCGACGTTTTATGGCCGCTGCGCGGCCATAAAACCCAGCCTACGGACTAAATAACAAAAAATATTGTTCGTCACTCGGCCGCAAACAACTTTTTTGGCGATTGTGTTTGTAATCCTCAGCTTCGCCTCGACCTACAAACTCACAATCGCCAGAAAAGTTCTTCACGGCCTCCGAAATAGTAGATTTCATCACTACGAAATCTACTATTTTTGTGTCATACGATTTTTATGAATTTTCGAGAAGTCTGCGTTGTTTATTTTTGTATTTCCGTATAAATACTCATCGGAAAAATGAATCAATAGATTATGAGTTTTTGCAATAATTTTATCACTTTAATTCTTTTAATTAAAAAAAATTATAATAAAATTGTAATTTTGTATTCGTATTTTGCGATTATTTCGAAAACTAGTGGATTTATATGAAAATGTTAAGAGACCTTGTTTGATGAGAGACTTAATTTTGCTGGCATTGTGGGTGGTGTGAAGGAAGTGTTTAATTGTGGAAAACTATATTGATAACACAGTTGATTAAAATCACTCACAAAGGTTTATTGACGGAATCGAACCGCACGTGAAATGATTTACACTATGTACAAGGTTGATAATTGTCTCATAACTGTTGATTAACTTCACTGAATTGACTTGAAATAATTGTTGATAAACTGACTGACTGAACTGCAATAAATACTTGAGAAAAACTATTGAGATTGACCTTGAAGTGACTTGAGAATTACTGAATATAATAGTTGAGTCGATAAAAGTCTGAGATATTTTACTATTAAATAATATCGTTGAATTTCACTAATAATTGTCTCTGATAATTAACTCTGGATAAACTAGCTCGTTGAATAATACAATTGGAAATTTTACTGATAAATAACTCTTGAATTGAACTGGTAAATAGCCTTGAATTGTTGCTCGGCGAAAAACTGCTTAAATTGAGACTTGCTATTTGAGAACTATTAAGATAATTTACTCGTTGATGACTCTATAGACTATTGAGAAACACTTTGATGAATACTAAATTAATACATTTCTTGAGGATTACTTACTGAACTATTAGTTGAATAACTTGTTAACACTGATTCGATGATTTTACTAATTGATTGATTTACTCGATGAATTACTAACTGATTAATTGCCCGAAGGCTAGAGATTACTTTCACTTGTTCGATTACATTATAGAGACTAATTGATGGCTTGAAAGTTACTTGATGCTAGCCCGAAGGCTAGATGACGACTACCTTGCCCGAAGGCTAGATGACTACATGTTGAGTGCTAATTTGATACTTCTTGCTAGCCCGAAGGCTAGTTGGCGACAACTCTGGCTTAAAAGTGGGGTGATTTACTCCTGGACTGACTGTTGACCCGAAGGTCTCGATTGTTTCCGAATTTACTCGAACTGACTTATTAAAATTGATAGAAAATTAGTTGCGTTTCCAACAGACCTTTTTTGTTTAAAATTTTATTCCCTACAAGAAAAGTTTTTTGACATTTTTCTTTAAATTCAATTTTTGCTGAGATATTTGTAAAATAATAAATGAAAAACCCAGCAAAAAATCTATAAAATGAATTCATCTTTATTACAATGACAAAAATACAAAATACAAAATTGAAAAATAGTTAGTCATCACTCATCTTCACTCCTCTCTCCCCTACAATCCTCGAAACTCTTATAAAATATCAATTTTTCCTAAAAATCCATAAACCTATCAATAATTAATTCATCATCATCGAATCAAACTTAAACTAATTAATAACTAAACTACTGCGTATCAATGACTTTCTCAATATGTCCCTTTAACATCTGCAGTTGCCTGAGAGTCTCAGCATCCAACTGAGGTATATTAGAAATCCCTCCTGAGTGTGAATTTGATCTTCTATCACTCGATGCACTCGATTTTTGGACTCTCTGAGTCTGGAAGTCTGAGTCCATTTTATGAAGAAGAGCTTTTGCTTGATGTTGATTATAAGTCTTTCATCAGCATATCACTCTCCTCATGAGTGGAGAGGGGTGAGTTGCATTTACGAGGCTACTTTGTACGGAGCATAGTTGATGGTGTTGGTGGTGGTGATAATGAAGATGTTGATGAGGTTCTGGAAGATTTTTAAAGCAGTTAGATGGATTCCTTCAGTTTGGGGAGAGATTATCTGGAGAAGGAGGGGGCTTAGGGGGACATAGAAGAGGACCTTTTTTGTAAGAAATTTTGTAGGCTACAAAAAAGGTCTTTTGAGATTTTCGGATTAAGTCACTCATTTAGGAGATAAATTGATAATTAAGTGAGAGTAATTTAGGAATTGATTCTTTTGGAGTTTTCTTTGGTTAATTACTGAATAATCTGGGAAACGTGAGGTTCTAGGAGAATTTATCAGGAGACATTTTTTGTGGGAAATTTTGTCAGCCTCAAAAAAGGTCTTTTGATATTTTCTCCTAAAATGAATAATTCCAGAGTTGAATGCATTATTGAGGAAGATTTCACGGTTGAGGTTAATTATTTTATGATTTGGATCAGTAATTAGTGATTTTTGACTGGATTTACCTTCGAGTCGGCGTGAGAATGTGTCAATGGCTGGCGTTTGGTGTCATCCTTCAAGCATTTGACATCTTTGAGGGCCAGATATTTTTTTCATCCAATTATTTAATAAATATAGTCGAGGATTATTCGATTGAGGCCCAGATATCTTCCTTATTCAATTATTTAATTGTTTGAATACACTCGAGGATTATCCAACGAGTGTATACCTGTTTATTTTAAATAATAACCAATTATTCCTGAACAATTATTAAAATAAACCACTAATTAATCATTTTCTCTCTTAATTTTCGTCACTTTTGTAATGATTATTTGATAAACTGAGGATTTTAAGAGAAAATGTCAAGAGACCTTTTTTGTAGGAAATTTCATAATCTACAGGAAAGGTCCCTCGAAATTTTCGCTTCAGATGATCCATTACAGAGATAATTCGATTATTAATACAGTAGTTACCTTTTTGGATGGTATTTCAGCCTGTGAATGGCACGTAGAAATTCCAGTGATTTGTGAATCAATTCTTCTGGCTTACGTGTATCAATTCAAAACACATATCCATCCTCTTAACCCATAGCAACTTCATGGGAATTTACTGAATTCGAGGCAACTGCTGTTGTATTATAACACTGTCACCGTTTGATTGACAAGTTGACAAGTAAATTACAACAAGGGAAAATAACCTCAATATCACTCGCCACTCAGCGCATGCGCAGCGCTGAGCGCTGTATTTTCAACGCGAACATTTGGCTAATTCCACGCCACTACCAACTTGCAAACTTGATTCTGAGACGAAATAATCTTAATTGATTAATTCATAAGTATACTCAAGGGACGTGGAGAATAAAGTACAACATTAAAATTATGTCATAAATGCGACGTTTCGCTATTTATTATAGCTTCATCAGGCACTGGAAAATAAATACATAAACATAAAGTCACATATTATACACTTATCAGTGACTCCTAACCTCATGTAACAGATTATCAATACACTAAAACAGTACTTTACATAAACAGAAAAATTCTTTTATACCTTAACATGATTAATGTCTTGTCTCATTCCAATTAAAAATCTCGAAATGGAGTTCCCCGTATGTAACAAGAGACAAATAGCAAAATTTGAGAAACATATTCACTTAAATGACAAACCACTCTGATACAGTCACACGTCTTGGCGTAAATGAGCCCACACAACTCAGCACTCATCAGGTGATAGACCACAACGCAACTGACCATGCGGGGGCAGCACTCTCCAGGCACAAACGTTCAGCCAGTCTAGCATCTAACAAATCTAGGATTCTGCCGATCTATTCTCCTCTTATGTTGATTTAACACATTACTATATGCCGAGCTCAAGCCACGTGTATCTTCCCGTTTATTCACTGTATCATTCATGGAAATGTGGATCATTTCACTAATATTTCTCTTCATCCAATTCTCTTCCGTATCAAGAATACTAATCTCACTAAAATTGAAATTATGACCAGTGGAAAAATGATGATCTGCCAAGGCTGTTTTCTCAGTTTTCAGAATTTTCTCAGGTTTACAGTCATTTTTATGTTGACTCAACCTAGTACCTAATCTTTGTCTAGGTTGAGTCAACATAAAAATGACTGTAAACCTGAGAAAATTCTGAAAACTGAGAAAACAGCCTTGGCAGATCATCATTTTTCCACTGGTCATAATTTCAATTTTAGTGAGATTAGTATTCTTGATACGGAAGAGAATTGGATGAAGAGAAATATTAGTGAAATGATCCACATTTCCATGAATGATACAGTGAATAAACGGGAAGATACACGTGGCTTGAGCTCGGCATATAGTAATGTGTTAAATCAACATAAGAGGAGAATAGATCGGCAGAATCCTAGATTTGTTAGATGCTAGACTGGCTGAACGTTTGTGCCTGGAGAGTGCTGCCCCCGCATGGTCAGTTGCGTTGTGGTCTATCACCTGATGAGTGCTGAGTTGTGTGGGCTCATTTACGCCAAGACGTGTGACTGTATCAGAGTGGTTTGTCATTTAAGTGAATATGTTTCTCAAATTTTGCTATTTGTCTCTTGTTACATACGGGGAACTCCATTTCGAGATTTTTAATTGGAATGAGACAAGACATTAATCATGTTAAGGTATAAAAGAATTTTTCTGTTTATGTAAAGTACTGTTTTAGTGTATTGATAATCTGTTACATGAGGTTAGGAGTCACTGATAAGTGTATAATATGTGACTTTATGTTTATGTATTTATTTTCCAGTGCCTGATGAAGCTATAATAAATAGCGAAACGTCGCATTTATGACATAATTTTAATGTTGTACTTTATTCTCCACGTCCCTTGAGTATACTTATGAATTGATCTAACATCATGGAGATGAACGCCACCATAGATCTTAATTGATTATTTTTGAGAAATCCGCGTTGTTTATTTTTGTATCTCCGTAAATACTCATCGGAAAAATATGATAATAATATTAATCGCAAGGCGATAGGCGATTTATATAATGAAAGTGACGTTAGTTTCCGCGTAATCAGTGCCATTCTCATTTTATGGAGATATTATTATACGGAGGTAGTGGAGGGGGTAGTTGTCTCGTGTATAGATACGCGGTAGCTGTCGGCCAGTTTTATTTGAGTTGAGTCGAGCGGGAAATTTTGAAATGGTTACTTGGCCGATACGCTACCGCGTATCTCGATGTCCCGCCCACTTTGGCAAAAAACACGACTTTGTCAAATTATTTCTCAGGTATGAAGCGATTATTCAACTCGATTTTTTTTTTGGTAAATTGGTTGACACTAGTTCTACACTGTGTTTTTTTTTATTAAAAGTTATTGAGTGTTTGATTTTTAAAAAAATAAAAAAGGTGAAATTGCCTTTACCGACGTGTTAAAAGGAAAAAATTATATTTCAGGACAGAGGCGAGTTAGAAAAATCAGTCTGTGCTCATTTTATAGGTAATCCTTTAAGCTATCTACGATAAAAATTTCATTAAGAAATTTCGAGTATTTTAGCCGCGGGGCAACAATCTTAAGAGACCTTTTTTCTAGAGAAAATGATTTTCTATAAAAAAGGTCTCTTAACATATTCCTCTAAACTCACTCGTTTCAAACACATTGACAAAATAATGCAAAGAATTTTCTTAGACTCATCTAATTGAACGGATTTTCATTTTACCTTTTCTGTTTGCGTTGCTGCATTGCTAATGTCTTTTGATAATGTACTATTGCCATTCATCGATGATGAACAACTCGGAGAGTCTGAGCTGTTAATTAGATCCTGTTGTTTAACAATTTGCGCCTGGAAAGAATCAAAAAAATAGAAAAATTAGTCATTAAAAATATTCTAATAATTGTAGAATTTTAATTTAATTCATCATTACCTGAAGCTGCTGTATTGTCCTGTCCTTATCTTCTAACTGTCCCTGAAGGAAAATCACTTGTCTCCTCAAGTCTGCCAATTCATCAGCAACATTCAGGGTACCATTCGACAAACCTGTCGTTTCTATCGTACCGTCTTCATTCAGGTTCGGGAAGAGGCCATTCACCATGGGATTGGTGAACGGATTGAGAGTGTCTGCCTAAATAATCAGAAGAACATTTTTTAACCGTGTTATCAATTTTCGATTGTCGCGAAACTTTATGAGAGAAAACAGTTCAAAAAATTCATGATTCAGCATGAAAATATAAAGAAACCTTTTCTACAGAAAGTCAAATTTTCTAGAAGAAAATTTTCTTGACATTTTCCTCTGAACCTACTATTTTTCGATCTATCTAGAGAATACTTTTTCAGCTATCAATTCCCTATTGATTTTCATTCAGATTATTTCGCAAATATCTCTGAATTCATCAAGTTTAGAAGAAAATGTTAAAAGAGCTTTTTTACAGAGGATTAAATTTTCTACAGAAAAGGTCTTCTAATATTTTTCGCTGAACCCCTTCCTTTCGGAGATATCTACAAAATAATCTGCAAAACCATTCATTCTAAATTCATTACTATCACCACTCCATGACTAAGCTCTCCTCAAACAATTAATCATCAATTAACATAAGATAATTAAGTATAAAAAATAAAGCTGAAATGATAACATACCCTCGTCAAATCTTTCTCTCCAGACTTCAGAAATCGTTGGGAAATATCGAGGGAAAACCATAAAATAAAACAAAAGCAAAAACAAAACATAAAAATGAGTTAGCGAATCGGAATCAACAATTAATGATAAGAATGCATTAATTGACGAAGAAAAAAACAAATTATGATACACAAAATGACGTCACACTGGTTAATCAATTATAATGCAGTTAAATGAAAGGAAAATAAATCTCATATAATGTGAAAAAAAGAAGAAATTACCTCCTGAACTACTCGCATGAGCTTCAAAAGACCAGTCTTGATGGAAACAATATCCTGGTGATAATTGCATCTCTCAAGCCTAGGACTTCCCTCGTCACCTGAGTCAATACTGAGACTCGGGGATTGACCCTGAATCACAAATGAAAATGTAATAAATTGCCTCAATAATTAAAAAATTCGTCCGTTATATTTTTTCTCTAATTAGAAATGGATCCGCACGGAAAAAACATATATGTCGGCCAAAAATGACATATGTCTCTTGTATTTCGAATATATTCGTAGATATATAAAAGAATATATGCAAAATATATGTGCATTTTTATGTGAGTTAGATATAGGATATATTCCAAATATATTGGATATTTATTTGATGATATATGTCATATATCAGGGGGCCTATTCTGGTTTGTATAATTGGATAGATAAATGAATAAATTTTGATTTTGCCAGTCTTCAGACTGGTAAAAATGACATTTATTTATTTATTTATCCATTTATACAAACCAGAATAGGCCCTCAGGTTGAATATAAGTGAAATATTAATGAAATATATACTCATCATATACGTAACCTACATTTAAAACATGCAGTCCACATATATGTGAGATATATGCAACCAATATACTATATATATGTGTGATATATTCATTGTATGTAATCAACATATATTTACAAAATCTGCAACTTGTATATGTGACAAATATTCTGCATATATGCCATGTATACGCGTCCATTTTATTCGTAAGAATTGGAATTCCAGGAGAAAAATGTTCTCAGGTTCAAGCCTCTCCCTCTTGGATCCGTCTTTCTCCACGAAAAATTTCAATTCATAATGAAAATTTTCTAATTAAAAAAAATTCGAGTTGATATCC
This sequence comes from Coelinius sp. EB29, assembly GCA_035578325.1. NCBI lineage: Eukaryota > Metazoa > Arthropoda > Insecta > Hymenoptera > Braconidae > Coelinius > Coelinius sp. EB29. The sequence continues at coordinate 4,246,110 of JAOZGT010000006.1, forward strand.
ATCGATTTCCGATGAAATGGATATTTTTTTATTTTATATATATGATAGAAAAAAGAGAGGGGACTGTGAATATGTGAAAGGCTGCACGATAGAAATAAAACTCCTCAAGAGACCATTGATACAATGAAAATAAAAAAATAAAAGAAAAATCTGGAACGGAGCCTCGAACCTGGGCACTTCGAATCTGTCAAAGCGCACATCGTTGGAGTAATTTCCGCATATCAAACAGTTCGAAATAGTTTATAATCGCTTGCCAGTCGACTCCTATAAGTACGGTTTTTCGTATGAAAATTAATCAGCTACACTTGAGGTTATACTGGTTACTGGCTCAAATAAAAATTGTTGGTTATTTTTCCAAAATCGAATCTCCTGGATTGTTATTAACAATTCAATTATTTAAATTGCCACTGCAGAAAATTTTACATATCAAAGAATGTTCACAATATGATAAAGAATAATTGTTATATCTTGGAAATTTTTCGTATCTTATTTATTGAGATATGACGAGAAATTCCCATACGCGCCTCGGCGCAGCGCGAGAGCTTGAAAGCGCGACGCAATGTATTGAGGTAAGTAGCATGGAATGTCATATTGGGTTTTTATTTCGAAAACTGCAGGAAATACGGAAAATCGACAAAAGACAAAAATTATCCCTTATTAAATTCTGAACATTTTTTAAAAAGTCAATTTTTCTCTATCTCAGATAGTTTGACTGTGGTGGCAATTCAAATCATTAAATTGTTAATACAATTCAGGAGTTTCCATTTGGGAAAAATAACCAACAAATTCAAAATCAGCGACCCAAAAAACATAGATTTCACCCAAGTTATTTCACGGACCCCAAATCTTATACAGGATGAGTATGGGCGTAAGGTCTAGAATTACAATATTTTCATCACTTCTATTTCAATACAAAATTATTCAGAAATGGAAACTGAACCATTTAATATATACATAAAGACCATGTCTAAAAAAATCGGAGGTATCATTCATATAGATGATACGAACTTCCAACAATATGAATAGCGTGCGATAGCTCAGTGGTAAAGCGTTAGACTGCGAATCTGTAGGTTCTAGGTTCAAATCCCGCCGACAGGAAAATTTTAATTTGAATTAACAGGTTAATTAGGTGCGAATATGGCAGTAATAAGCAGAGGAAGATTAGTTAAGTTAATAAATGCAGTGCCCTATTGAATAATCAACTTTTTGTTAGTCATACATAACAAATATTTCATATATGTCTAATATATGACTTATACATTCTGCCATATATGTCACATATATCACATATGTATATACATGTATAGGGTGCATGAAAACATATATATTAATTTCATCTGGCATATATATTAATTAGATAATCACTTAATTTCAACATATATAATACATATGTATTACTGAATATATAAAATTGGCCAAAAATGTGGTATTTCGTATGTCAGATATATGTACCATAAATGCGCATGTAACTTAATTATATGTTTTATATAATTATGATAGATTTATGCATATATGTCCCACATATATATTTTTCCGTGCGGGGAGAATTATAGAAAAACCTTTTTTAGAGGAAATTTCACCTAAAAAGAATATGTTTTTATATTTTGCTCTAAAATCACTCATCATGGAGATAATTGAGAAATTATGAACAATCATTTTGTTTAATTGATTTTGTAGTCGATAATTTTCATAGGAAATTTTAATTACGTTTCCGGTGAATACTGGTCGGAATGGACTAGCAATTTGTCTCGTCCTCAAACTGTCCTGAGAACGAGGGGAATCAGTTCCTGATCTACTACGAACAATTCTCGATGTTCTTGCAGTTGCAATTCTGTAAAAAAAGGAAGCAAAAATTATCAAATTGTTAATTTAATTTTTTTAAGCTCTTCTTATCAATAAAAAAAATTCAGAAAATTGGAGAAAAAAAAAGAAAATATACACAAAAAGCTTCGGGGATCAAGCTACAAGTTTCCTGCATCGTAAATAAATCTTCAATCATTTTTTTGTCGCAAATATCTCGTAAACTACTGGATTTCGAAGAAAATGTTAGAAGACTTTTTTTGTAGGGAATAAAAATCCTTACAAATAATCTCTTTTGATATCTTTCTCTGAACCTCTTCCTTCACGAGATATTCACAAAAGAGTACTCGACAATTCGTTTATTCTGGGTTTATTTAATTAAACTACTCCGATTCGCGATTTGAATGAAGAAAAGGGTCTCGAAAAAAATGTTTGCCTCTTGAAATCAGCTACCTTGCAGCATTAACCCCTTTACGTGCTGCGACCAAAGAATTAACGACAGAGAGAGGTGGAACGACAATTTTCTGCTGCCTAGGACGTGGAGAACCAGTCGGGATTGTATTGTCAGATGACAATCCAGAGTCTTTTCCATTCTCCCTCTCATCCCTTCGACCATACGAGGAGTCAATTCCTCGAGCTTCTGCACCACCAACCCTCACTCTGGGTATCATCGTTCTCCGCCTGGCACTTCGAGCCAATTCCGAAATCGATGCCATTGTACAGCGAAGCCGATACACAAACTCAAGTTTTTTAGGTCGACTGTCACTCTAAAAATCCTCTGACATTTCACTTCGTGCCCGAACAAATTTTGCAACTGATTTTTTGAGAAATTACTGCACCTTCGGGTCGATGGTAATGAAAAAGTCAAATAAAAGGTAATCATTGTTATTGATTTTCGATTCAAAAGAAATTTTGCAATAAAATTTTCATTTCCTTCAGTTTGGTTTTTCCTACATATTTTTGAATTTAAAGGGGATAGACAGATTTTCATAAGGACCTTTTTTATAGAGTAGAATTAAAGCCATGCAATAGATCCTTAGGAAAATCCTGCTATCTCCCGTAAATTTCGAGATATTCTCCAAAAACAGATATCGAAATAAAATTGAATCCTTGATTTTTTATTTGATTTACCAGAGAAATCATTTCAGTGAATATGGAATCATTTTGATAATGCGTGATTTTAAGAAAATATGTCAATAGTAGATTATGTCACTAGGCCCGATAAGTATTTTTGTAACAAATGTGTCCGGAAGGGTGCCGACGGCGCGGATTATGATCCAATTTGTTATAAAAACACTTTTATCGGCCTAATGACATAATATACTATTTGGGCCATGTAACATACGCTATTTTATGTCACGAGACCCAACTAACCGAGTTCTCAACAGGCCTAGTCCCGATAAGTGCACTTACCAGGACTAGGCCTGAAAAGAACGAGGTTAGGGCGGGCCGAGGGACATAAACCTCATTTTGACGTGGATACGTCTATGGTTTCATTTTTGGGGTGTCATTTTGTGAAAAAATCTTCATTTACTAACGCCATCTAGTAGGTGTTTCTTATACTAACACCTCGACGATATATGGATAAATTATCGATTGATGATTACTCAAAGTTATCGACGGTTGATAATAATCAAACTTAATCATCATGACGATAGAGGTTTCTCTATTCTTCATCCTGGTTACGCTTAAACACTTACGATGATTGATCGCATATAAACGCGTGGTAAATAGGATGTTCTAAAAAGTTCCAGAATATTCTAAAAAGTTCTAGAATGTTCCGGAAAGTACTAGGATGTCCTAAAAAGTTCCAGAATGTTCTAGAAAGTTCTAAAATTTTCTAGAAAGTGCTAAAATATTCTAGAAAGTTCTAGAATGTTCTGGAAAGTACTAGGATGATCTAAAAAGTTCCGGAATGTTCAAGAAAGCTCTAGAATTTTCTAGATAGTGTGCTAAAATATTCTAAAAAGTTTCAGAATGCTCTAAAAAGTTTTAGAATGTTCTGGAAGGTGTTAGGATGTTTTAAAAAGATCCGGAATGTTCTAGAATTTTCTAGAATTTTCTGGAAAAAGCTAAAATATTCTAAAAAGGTTCAGAATGTTCTAAAAAGTTTTAGAATGTTCTGGAAAGTGCTAGAATGTTCTAAAAAGTTGTAGAAGGTTCTAGGAAGTTCTAGAATTTTCTAAAAAGTGCTAGGGTATTCTAAAAAGTTCCAGAATGTTCTAGAAAGTTCTAGAATTTTCTAAAACGTGTTAAAATATTCTAGAAAGTTCTAGAATGTTTTGGAAAGTACTAGGATGTTCTAAAAAGTTCCGGAATGTTCAAGAAAGCTCTAGAATTTTCTGGAGTGTGCCAAAATATTCTAAAAAGTTCTAGAATTTTCTGCAAAATGCAAAAATATTCTCAAAAATTTTAGAATGTTCTGGAAAGTCCTAAAATATTCTAAAAAGTTCTAGAAGGTTCTAGAAAGTTCTGGAGTTTTCTAAAAAGTGCTAGGGTGTTCTAAAAAGTTCCAGAATATTCTAGAAAGTTCTAGAATTTTCTGGAAAGTACTGAAATTTACTAGAAAGTTTTAAAACGTTCTCAAAAGTCTGGAAATCTCTCAAAATATTTCAAATGATTGTAAATTTTCATAGATCTTCCACGAATTAGTGGGATTAAATCGAATTCATCTCGATGAAAACTGAACCACCACAAGGCGGACCATACAACATTAGTTATTCATAATATAAGAAATAAAAGAACGAAAAAACAGATCCCATAGACGTATCCACGTAACAACTTACGGCTGTATCAGCCGCGACAGCTTCTGTCGCGCCCACTACAGCCGCGCCAATTTTTTATTGAACATTCAACGTCTGAAAAAAATACATATAACGCTTCAAAAAATTTGATTAACTAATTTCCATCACTAGAAAATTTTTTTCTCGTGATTCACTCGCACACAAACGATCACTGACTATCTACAATCTCGTGGCTCCCTCAATTGGTCCCCATGGTGCCCACCCTGGAGCAGACTGCACAACCGGTAAGGCCCGTCAAGGTTCAAGGTCAGATCAGAAAAATTCACGTCATATTTCTTCTTCATTTCTTTCATCTCATTTTTACGATTTTTTTATAATTTGTTTATATTCAAAGCGGAAGTCTCAGGATCTCCAGACCATGTGTAACTCAATGGGATGTTTTTTTTACAGACTTTGAATTAATGAAATGTGGGAACAACACAGTTTGAAGCTGGGGAGAAGCTGAAGAGCACTGCAGAGCTCGGAATTGGATGGGGATGACTACTACGCAATGAATTCTAGGCGCAAGCGCTATTTGACTCCACGGGGCGCTCGATACCTGGTACCAATGGGGTGCAGACGAAGAGGGGGTGGTGAGTGCAAAATGTAATAATATGTGGAGTATTTCATTAATTAAAGAGATATTTTAGATTAAAGTAATTGAAGAATTGAGGTGTAAATAGTTGAAAAATAAAAATCGAGTTTTGATGGTTCGCTAATTGTTGGGTTATCTCGTCAGTGAAGGATTCTATTCATTTTGCTCGAAAATTACTTATTTCTTAGATAATTGCATTATTAACAATGAATAAAAGAATAAAATCAATTTTTACAGATCGTATCATCGAATATGGAATCAATTTATCTCATTAATAAGTGGTTTTAGGGGGAAAGGTTGAGAGATGTTTTTTTAAGGGAATTTTCTCTTCTACAAAAAAGTTCTGTTTGATGTGAGACTTAATTTTGCTGGCTTTGTGGGTGGTGTGAAGGAAGTGTTTAATTGTGGAAAACCATATTGATGACACATTTGATTAAAATCACTCACAGTTATTTATTGACGGAATCGAACCGCATGTTAAAATGATTTACACTATGTACAGGGTTGCTAATTGTCTCATCACTTTTGATTAACTTCACTGAATTGACTTGAAATAGTTGTTGATTAACTAACTGATCAAACTGCGATGAATACTTGAAAAAAACTATTGAGATTGAGTGACCTTGAAGCGACTTGAGAAGTACTTGATATAATAGATGATTCGATAAATTCTGAGTTACTTTACTATTAAATAATATCGTTGATTTTCACTGATAATTTCACTGATAATTAACTCTTGATAAACTAGCTCATTGAATAATATACTTGGATATTTTACTCTGATAAATATACTGAAATTGAACTGATGAATATCCTTGAACTGTTGCTAGGCAAAAACTACTTGATTTGAGAACTTGCTATTTGAGAACTATTTAGATAATTGACTCATTGATGACTCTATAGATTATTGAGAAAGACGCTGATAATTATACTAGATTGATACATTTTTTGAGGATTAATTACTGAATTACTAGTTGAATAACTTGATAACACTGACTCGATGATTTGACTTATTGATGAGTTACTCTGTGAATTACTAATTGATTGCCCAAAGGCTAGAGAATTACTTGCTGATAATTTACTCGGTGATTTTACTTATTGCGGATTTATTCGGTGATTTACTAATTGATGGAGTTACTCGGTGATTTACTAACTGATTGATTGCCCGAAGGCTAGAGATTACTTTCAATTCTTCGATTACTTGACAGAGACTAATTGAGGACTCGAAAGCTACTTGATGCGCACTCGTTGAGTGCTCGAGCGAGACTTGTTGCTTGCCCGAAGGCTAGATGACGACGACATGAGTACAGTAGAGTCTCGTTATAAGCACTCTCGTTATAGTCGAACTTCTCCTCATATCGATTTTTTCGAAGATTAAGGCTTCCCCCACTCTATCACTTTCGGGCCCTAAGATGTAAACAATCCATTGTTCTCTCTGGTGAGGCATATAGAATTACAGAAGAAATAAAGCCGAAAAATAAATTATCTCTCAAATTCGAAGTGCGTGGTGGTGGTAGAAAAATATAGTCGAATTCTCCGAATTCGCTTACTTGCTTGCTTGAAGCCTAGTTGGCTACTACTCTGGTTTGAAAGTAAGGTGATTTTCTCCTGGACTGACTGTTGACCCGAAGGGCCTCGATTGTTTCCGAATTTACTCGATCGGACTTATTAAATTGATAGAAAAATAGTTGCGTTTCAAACAAGTTCTTTTGATATTTCCTTCTAACACCACTCATTATCGAGATAACCATCAAAACTGTTATTTCTCCACGGCGGGCGGGAAGTGCACACTTCCCTCCCGCTACGCGGGAGGGAAATCTGACCTCCCGCCGATGCCGTGGCGAAAAATTCTGTTCTAACCAGTGAGGGCAGTGTGGACATTATATCCTCTCCTTTTTCAGCTATTATTCGTTATGCTCATAAATTTGTAAAGTCACTAAGGCCATAAATGTGCGATTGATCAAATAATTATATATAATTCTTATAGATTATAAATTTTGTAAGTCATTCTGATTATTTCTTCTTAGGTTTATCTTATGTGTCACCTACATCATGGTTTTTGAATTGGCACGATATGATTAGCTTTGTTATTTTAATTTCTAAAATTGTATGAATGATCTGACCCTATAATTGGAGTACTTCTGCTGGGTCTATGTACAAATAAATAAATAAATAAATAAATAAATAAATAAATAACCACGGAATGTAAAATAAAGGATCCCTACCCACGTGCTTATCAACCTCGCCTTCGGCTCGGCTGATAATTCTGCACGTGGGCAGGGATCCCTTATTTTATCTCCCTAGGTTAGAAATATACTATTTTTCAACTCTTGGAGTTTTGCCATGGTGCTGCTAAATTTTCAGTTTCATTTTTGCTATCAAATTAGTGTTATTGAATTTCACTGTAATAAATAATTCCTCCTTCAGGCACAGTTCCAACGTAACCCATAGGCAACGTGATGTCTGCCTAAAAAATTCCGTAACTAGCCATCGAGGAAGTGAAGATTTCAAAAAAGGAAGAAAAATGACTGGAGAAAACGAACACTGAAATCCTCTATTGTTCCAGGAGAAATGGTTCTGGGAAGCCGTATAATTGGCTTGGGGCATTCTGGGGTCATATCACTCCAGTCGAACGTGACCGAACAAAACAGAATAAACTGAGTGAATGATTTTGTATTTACGAAAGCCATTGAACATAATTGAAAATAGTTATCAAAAGAATTTTTCAAGTACGTTTTCATAATCGAATGACGACAAAAAATTGATTACCGGACAAAATGAAACCCAAGACGCGTTATCGTGTTGACCAAAGGGTATTGGCTTACTCACACACGATATCATACTGTCCTTGTCCCAGAAAACAAAAATAAAGGTACAAAATGAGAGTTTGTAAATAAACTCGGTCACACGATTATGTTTAAGCTTCCGTGAGACTCTGAAATATTATAATGTACTATCAATTCCTCGGATGAATGAATAGACTACTGTGGAGGAACTGTTTAGTCCCGTTTTCCGTAAATGAACATCGCATAATGACAGTTTGTTGAAGCATGAACATTGAACGAATGGAATTAGCCTAGGGAATTCATTAAAATTGATAAAAACACCGTGAAATTAATACTTTGGTACTTTGAGGATTTTTTGAATAAAATTAATTGCTGTTTCGGAAGTTTCTTCTTATCCCTTGGAAGGAAAAATTATTAAAAGTAATTTGTTAAATTTTTAAAATGTCAAATTTCCCCTTTCGTTGATCAAAATCAATGAATTATTTTGGTAATGAATGATTTCAGAGTTGAACCTATTATTCAAAATTGTTCATTGTCATTCCATTTCTCAAATTTTCAAGAACAATTGTTATTGAATTTATTTGTTGTTCATCTCAAGTTTCACCTGAAGATGATCTCCTTGGATTTACCTCTTATAAGGTAAATGGACGACTAACCAACTAGTGACGCTCTGATAAATTCATAAATCATGCTGTTGTCTTACTTATGTTATCGTTGGGAAAAATCTGATACATTTGAGAGAGAAAAAAATCGATGCATCGTGGGGATTCCGTTGAAAGGGGAAATTGTCCATTGGGTTGATGACCCTTACGGGTAACGAGCCATGGAAATGCGTCTTTGTACCCAGAGTCATGGACATGCGTGTCACAGGAATACGTGTGACCTCAGGTGAAGGAAAAAAACCTCATAAATTTTCGGTAATAACTAAAAATTGTTCAATCATTCTCAACGAATTAACTCATAACCACGAACATCGGAGCACCTGTAGATTTAGATTTGCAGGTGAAAAAATGACAATTCAATCGGGGAATGAAATTCTAATTGTTTGAGACATATCACATGAACAAATCAAGAAATGAGATAACTAAAATAATTTTTCCTCTAATTTCAAGAAGTGAAAATGTCAAGTTGTAAAATATATCACAAGTGAATTACCCATATGTTATTTCACTATTAGTGAGTAATTCTACAAGAAAGTGTCAAGAGATTATTTTCCTTGAAAATATTTTCTGTTGAATTTCTAGGTATGAAATAATTAATCTGGATATGGCTTGACGCATCTCAATATCATATTTAGTGACTGCATGGCGAGTGGTTATGAATCGTATAAACAAAACATAGAAGAATGGAGAAAAAGTTAGTCATAAGAGACTCAGAGACTCCAGAGGTTCCATGACCCCCAACATAGGACCCATGCTACGTTTTACTACCAAATGAGACGTAGATGGTTAAGGAAAAATAACTCAAGGTTTAAATCTGCAACTCACAATAACAAAATTATCAGTTTTGGAATAAAATCACACACGAAGTACGAAGGAAAATGCCGACCCAGAAAATAATAACGACAGATGTTTGTCGAAGCGAGGTAACATGAGAAAACTGCAATGGCCTTCTTTTTTTTCCTTGATTGTTGTGGAAACAATGAGATATAATGAATGCATGCCCAGGTAAACAATAACCATGCAGCAAGCAATTCAAACAATTAAACTCAACATTAATAAATGAATCAAATGTTATGTTCGATTCGATTCGAACAATTTTCATTAGTTAATCAGTAAATTATTCCATAATTTTTATGAATTTTATTATTTTCCTCAGGACTGGAAATGAGTTCGTTTACATATTCATACGTATTTTACAACAGGGTGGATGCAGATATGTTAGAATTATTTACCCGTTGGTAGGAGGGATGTTTGGTGATGCCGGTGGGGCTTTAGAGGGCCCTGTTATCTGCACTGCCGGTTCCTTCATTTTTTCCTTTTTATCCACAAAAATCAATGAATTTATCGATTTTCTTTGGAGAATAATTCTCTTTATCTTGGGTTTATTGAGTTTTTAACTTTTAATTTAAAGGAGAATTATTACTTGAATTTTTTTTTTTCGCCTCTTTACAGATATTCCAAGATTGTCACAATTGCTCAAGAACAAACTTCCACTGTAATCCAACTTTTTTTTCGATTTTTTATCCACAAAATGTCACTTTTTCACGTTTCTTTCAATTAAATTTTTTCATACAATTTGATTTTTTTTGTTTCAATTAATAATGATTTTACAAGAGCGTCACGAATTTTCATTCGCTCACAAGTGCAAGTAAATGCGTACTGAGACGTATACTTCCACTGAGAATCCAGGTACACTCCCACCATTTGGCCTAATATAAACCCATTTATTTATTGTCTTGTACTGTCCCGCAGGTAATCGTAAGTACCTCACTCAAGTCCCCCTGCACCTTCCTATCATTTACGAGGCATCCAGAGTCCCCTATTTCCTCACTAATGACGAAATTTTCCTCTCATTTTATAATTTCAAAAATTGAATTGTGCAAAATTTTCAATTTTTATCTTCTAAAATTATCAATTCTTTATTTTAAATACTTCAATCATATTAAGATGCACTTCTAATTATTTTTGAATAGTTGTTCGTTTGTTTGATTAATTATTTAATTGTCACTGATTGATTAATTAATTTTTTATTCATTTCCCCTCAATAATTATCAATTGTTTAAGCGTATACTTATGTTGGACTATAATTCTTACGTATTTTTTTCTTCATCAACTAGATACTGATAGTTTATCATAAATAGGAAGAGTCAAATATATGTGCTAATGACGTCAACAATTCTGTTATGACAACTATAATTGGAAAAAATTATTGTTTTTAGCAAAATTACTCTGGATAACAAAATAAATTACTTTTATTATACTTTAGCACGATGTACTGTCATCATTATTAATAGATAATTGGATTTCGGCACTCAATTACACTGAGGAAGAATATTAATTGGATATTTTTAATTGTTTTCAACTATTCAACTTGATTTTATAACAGAAATCAACTGAAGATAGTGGATTAAAAGATTTTGTAAAGATTATTTTGTTTATATCGCGAAAACTATGAGGCTGGGAGAAAAAAAATCAAAAGATCTTTTTTGAAGAGAATTTAATATTCAACAAGCAAGCTCTTCTGACATTTCCCCGTAAACTTCTTCTTTTCATAGATATTGGCAAAATAATGCGTTAATCTCGATTTACCATCGAATGAATCTCCATAAAAATTAATAATAATTAGGAAAAATATAATAAATAATTGGATCAATGAAAAGAATTGTTCTGAAACATTCAGTTCCATTTTTTAAGTAGATATTGTTAATGCTGAATGAATATTAGGCTCAAAATATGAAAAAAAAAAATATACATATTGCTTATTTGATTTTCGTAATTGTTACGGGAAATAAAATTTAATTAATGTATTTGGGTTAATTATTTCCTCTGTATTTTCCTCTCCACGCTTGAAATGAGAGTCTTGTATGCAAGATCAAGATTACACGCCTCAATCACGCAATTTTTCACCGGCGATTACTATACGTAGTTAACTCATCTACGTTCTACCTTTTCCTCCTCTCCTCAACCGAAACCTGATCTAAATCAAATCTGTGACTCACGTGACGTTCATTTTCATTATTCATTTATGATACTAGCAATTGGACATTTTTTGTCGATATGAAATTGAAAAAATATTAGTGTCAAACGACAATTCTATAAATTTTTAACCAAATTTTTAAATTTTTCTTTATCTAAAAAATTGTTTCAATATCTTGTCACTAATTTTTCTCTTTAATTTTTTTATTTTATTAATTATTTACGATTTTTCAAATGTTTATGAGAATTCTAATGATTTTTTCAAATGCGATTCAATCACAATTTCACTCCAAATGTGGACATTTTCAAATTGTTGTTGGCGTTTAAATATTTAATTCCTTGATTTTTGAAAATTTTCGTCAAATTTTTGTTATTTTTAATTTTTGACCAATTGTGCTGTTTAAACAGTTTTTGGTTAATTTCAATTTTAAATTAGGAGCAATCAATTATTGTTAATTTTAAATTAGTAAATATCAACCGTTTTTCTTTCTTTGATATTTTAAAATGAAATTTTTGGGGAATTTTTCATCTGCTCTGTGTCCCCATTGTATTCAGTGCACCAGGTGTGTGTTAGTTTGTTATGGAATTATTTGAATCAAATAGGGTGGAGGAAAGGGCCACCGAGTGCTTGCTAGTTAGGATAAGTCAGCTGGTAGTAGTCCCCACCCGTAGCCTCCTCTTCAATTTGCAATTTCTTCACTCGTTTTATAAGCTCGCTAGAACACAAAACACTAACTCTCAATCATCCATCGTAGGCAGGCTCTTTTTAATCATTTATTTTTAGTTTTTCCATTTCAACTTTAAATTCTTCTAGTCAAAATAGTTTCAATAATTTATTCGTCGAGGATAACTAGACAAATCTGCTCCTCGATTAAACCATAATTCATTACAAGGAACAACATAATTGCGTTAATAATTGAATTAACTATTTTTTTCTGCGTGGGAATTTTATTTTCTGATTTTTTTGAGTCTTTAAATATTGAAATATGCATTGAAGTTGAAAAAAGTAATAAATCGACTTTTCTCATGTGTTGATAATGAAATTATCTCGATTATAAGTAATTTCAGAAGAAAATATTATGAGACTTTTTTGTAGAAATTTTCGTAAATTACAAATACGGTATTTTGACTTTTTCTTCTAGAATCACTCATCAGCGAGATAATTGTATAATTAACGAAAATATTCGATTCATCACGTTTCACGACTTGAAGACAAAAATGATCAGGCAATGATTTTCTCTAACTACTAATGAGGATTTCGATAAAGCTATTGTATAAGGAGACACGTAATTGCCATGCTGAACTAATAAACATGCGATAAAAACCAATATTAATGAACGAAAATATAAAAAAGAGCAGAAAATTAATTTATTTTAATGACATTTCGTGTCTTCTCTATTTCCCATTTCTCTCGATTAATTGAAAATTGATGCTAGATGACGAGATATTAAAATTCTAAAACCCAGAGGAAGTGAGAACAAGACGATAATCAGGATTGACGTCGAGCACTCTCGGGTTTTCATCGAAACGACATTGTTATTATCAAACCCGATCCATAATTAAATATCAGGCAGCGAAATTTCTCCACTCTCTTGAGCTATTTTAAATGCTGTTTAATAAATGAACAAAAAAATTATAAAAATATCTCTAACTTTCCCTTTCTCAATATTTTAATTAGTGGTAAAAAGAGATAAGTGAACTGTAAATCGGCTACAGTAGGGTCTCCCTATGATTCGTACTCCCTATGATTTCAGTAGGGGAAGACGCCTTCCCCCACCCCTCAGCCGTTAACGTGTGTGGTAAGTGTATGTGCTTCTCTGCGCGACGGAAACGCGCAGTGGAAGAGTGGAAGAGTTTTTGTTCGAAATAACCATTATTTTTCCATAAAATAGAATATTCGAGAGATTATTGTTTGAAGGGATAGGATGTTATTAAAAAAGTGCAACATTTTTCATCAAAAATAGAGCAAAATTTTTAGTTGGTGGATGTTTGACTCTCTAACACTTAAGGTACATTGAAAGCTACCAGTGAGGTTAGGCGAACAAATTTGTTTGAAGGCTCGAAAAGTGATGGAAAAATTGGCATAAGCCCTCAGATTAATTAACTTCCCGGGATAGGGAAGTTATTGTAATCACCCCTTCGATTTTTCATCATATGTCCACGTTTCAAGGTCACCACAACACTCCCTGATAATTTTCAAGATCATGTGTGTGTGTGTGTGTGTGTGTGTGTGTGTGCGTGTGTGTGTGTGTGTGTGTGTGTGTGTGTGTGTGTGTGTGTGTGTGTGTGTGTGTGTGTGTGTGTGTGTGTGTGTGTGTGTGTGTGTGTGTGTGTGTGTGTGTGTGTGTGTGTGTGTGTGTGTGTGTGTGTGTGTGTGTGTGTGTGCGAAGGGCGCAGATTATGACACATTTGTCACAAAAATACTTATCGGGCCTAGTGACATAATCTACTATTAATATTTTTTTTTTGTTTTTAATGCATATATGGGGTGATGAGAACCGGGAAGTTTTAGTTGTGAACCTCAATGGTTCGCTCCGACTTGAACACACCCAAATTCGGGAGCGGGCTTGCAAGCGACCAGCAATACTCCGTAGACCGGCCGCACCCCTAGTTTTATATAATAATTAAACGGTTTATGCAGTGTTCTTGATGTTACTTTTTGATTGTCAATGATTTTTTATAAAAATTATTGGACATAACCTAGCACTAGGCGGTCACGCAAGAGGGAGTGAAATGCACAGGGGATTAGAAAGAAATCGTTGTCATGCAATCATCTGTTGAAATTTATTGTGCAATATATCTACGTGAAAAGTTGGCGGAATCAATCAGGAATTGTCGACTGAATATCGCTTTTCGCCGTGGTAGGTTTTTTTTTAAGGGTTGAAGGTTAATTTTTTTTGTGGGCAAATAACTTCCTATAAAAATCATTGAATTTTATCCCACTCCCATTTGACCGTGTATATTTTCAATTAATCATATTTTTCCCATCCAACGACGTGACAAATTTATCATAAAATTTGAGAAAAATGGAAAAAAAAGTGCTTTTACAAGTGAATGTAACTCAGTAGGAGGTCAATTGTGGAGGCCGAAGCTTTCAATGTACCTTAAGGTACCTTCAACCCTTTAAAAAAAACCTACCCCGGTGAAAAGCGTTATTCGGTCGACAATTCCTGATTGATTCCGCCAACTTTTCACGTGGATATATTGCATAATAAATTTCAACAGATGATCGCATGACAATGATTTCTTTCTAATCCCCTGTGCATTTCACTCCCTCTTGCGTGACCGCCTAGTGCTAGGTTATGTCCAATAATTTTTATAAAAAATCATTGACGATCAAAAAGTAACATCATGAACACTGCATAAACCCTTTAATTATTATATAAAATTAATCTGAGGGTTTATGCCAATTTTTCCATCATTTTTCGAGACTTCGAACAAATTTGTTCACCTAACCTCACTCGTAGCTTTCAATGTACCTTAATGAAAAATTTAATCATTAGTTAATCGAACTAAAAATTCAGTTAAAAAACATTCATAATGTATGCATCAATTTAAGGATATCCAAGTACGTTGGTCATGTAATCTACTATTTTTTATAAAAAATCTGAATTTACAGAAAATTATTACCATAGTCATAATTCTCAGAATTTTTCATTTGTCCTTAATGTTTTGGGGAATTTATTTCATTCGATATTATGAGAAGTAATTTATTCGATCTCAGACTTAACTCTCGTTGCTCTAACCTCTCACCATTGTTAGCGGCCGGAAACGCTTGGACTTGAACCATCCAATATGGCCGCCGTGCGGAACTACAGATTTTCTAATTGATCGTTTGCAATTATTTGGCCGGTAACCTATGTTTTTTACCACCGACAAAAAAACTAGAGACTCTAATGAACAAAATTATATACGGTTATATGTACGAAAAAACATTTTAAAGGTATGTACCGTGAGGGACCCACTTACCGCACGGTTAAGGAAAAATCTTAACGGAAAGTTCAATAATGAAAACGTTTTTGCATAAATCATGTGTATGAAGGATTGAAGATATTTATCAATGTCTTTTCTCTGTGATTCAATAACTGTTTACCCATATTTTAGCTTATTACAGGAAAAAAAGATGTTTACGAAAAAGTAAACTGGCACTAGTTATCGGACGTCCTATCCTTTCCCATGTTAATTCAAGGGCCCAGATCTCGGACATCTAGTTCTCGGACTAGTTATTTCCCCATCCGACAACTCGGTCCCGTCCGGCAACTGGTACCCTCACGGTATTATTGGTTTAAAGATGAGAGTCGGTGGCTCTTATGGGCACACTGTGTTAACTATAATTTTTCAAAATTCATTATCTCAAAAAAATGTTCGGCAACCAAGGTTGAAATTGGGCTTTAAAAAAAGCTCTCGGTCCATAGTATGAATTCCAGAAAGGTTTTTTCCCGAAAAAAAATCGCCGAACTACTTGGATATCCTTAAGAGAAAAATTTTACAATAAAAGTGATAAACCATGTGAAATAGTGCAGTTTTTGGTAGAATTTATTTGATAGGTTGAGGTTATATTCGTTACCACACAAGGAAAGTGAAACAGACAGATTCCATTTTCTCTCTTCTCAAGTTACATCCTGCACGAAAGAGTGGGGGATCCCAGGACGTTTCAGTACGTAGAATTTGTAGCCCCGAAGCCGAAATCATAGGGAGACCCTACTGTATATAACAAGTAAATTTTTCGTGAATATCTCTCAAACTGAGGAAGACGATTAGTAGTTTTACTTCCGCTCTACAAAAAAGATCCTCATGAACATGCCACTGTTTCCCTCAGTTTCTGACATGTTGGGTAAAAACTCAAGTTTAAGGAGAAATTCACTCGAAGAAAATCATTTTCCCTCAGACTTCAGTTATTCCTGAATCCATGAGAGATGGAAGAGTTTTTATGAGGACCTTTTTTATAGAGTGGAATAAGAGCTGCAAAAAAGGTCTTCATGAAAAATCCTGTCTCCTTCAGATTAGCAGATATCTACGAAAAATTGAATCAGGAAAAGAATAAGATTTTATTGTTTTACCGCTTTACAGAAATCGTTAGTGGAAAATGGAATAAACATACTAGAATTGAGTCAAAGTTATGATTTTTAATTTCTAAAATATCTCTTATATCAATTAATAATGAATCTCCTAAATTCTCCCCTACCTAACACTTATCTTATCACGAATAACGAAATAAATCCGAAAATTCACATGAGAATGAGGTTTTTCCAAATTTTTTATCCCATCCCCATTTTCTTCGAAATTGAAAAAATATCATTTACGTGTAAGCAATTGATAAGAATTGATAAAAAATTAATGGACAAAACCATGTGTATCGATTGCACTGTCAGCGTTGTGAGTCAGACACTATTAGAATTGCTGTCACTCTTTTTACTAGACTCGCGATAACCACGAGAGCGTCGAGTTGAGCACTGAAAGCAACACTGAAAATACGAGTGGAAGCACTGAGGTTTCGATCGGCTCAAACCACCGGCTCACTGCCAGAATGGTAGGGTAGAGAGGGGGAGGAAGTGAAGAGAGAGATATTCGTAATCTTTACTCGTTTCGTCTCGACTCTCCTCTTGTTCGTGCTCTGGTATTTTATAATTGAATTATTCCATACAAAAAAGTCTTCTTTGATGACAAAACCTAGAGGACAATCAATTTCCCTAAATTTTATCAATTTTTTTCCCCCTCAAAATGTGGAAAGAAAATTTCGAATAATATTTTCTAATAATTGTTTGTACTTATGCAATTATCTCGTGGAGGATGCGTTTTGCAGGGAAATGTCAGAAAAACTTTTTTGTAGGGAATTTCCGAAGCTACAAAAAGGGTCTCTTGATATTTTGTCGTAAAATTAGTTATTAATGAGACAATTTGATAATCAGTTAATTGCATTTGTGGAACGAAGAATGAGGAAAAGAAAACTTTAATATGCAATGATGTAATTTTCTTGGAAACTAGGGATTTTAGAAAATAATTGTAAAGGACCTATTTTGTAGGTAAGAAAATTCTTTACAAAACCATCTACTGATATTTTGCTCCAGGATCACTCATTAGCGAGATAATTGGATAATTAAGAAAAAAGGATAATTACTACGTGTTACTTCTTCATGACGAAAACAAAAATA
This sequence comes from Coelinius sp. EB29, assembly GCA_035578325.1. Lineage (NCBI taxonomy): Eukaryota > Metazoa > Arthropoda > Insecta > Hymenoptera > Braconidae > Coelinius > Coelinius sp. EB29. The sequence goes on from JAOZGT010000006.1 coordinate 4,263,864, forward strand.
TGCAAACGGATCAACATGAGTTACATCCATAAACTCATTCAGAATTCATCCCAGATGTACGTAAAAAATCATTGCAAAATCAGAGCGCAATTCCACCCATTGTTGTAGTTATCTTACGTCATGTTCTAGTGTCCTACCATCAACGTTGGTCGATAAAAGAGTAAAAATAATAGTCACGAGGCTTGGAGACCTTTCGAATTGAGTGGGAGAGTGTATACAGGTGTCTCTACCATCGGTCGATATAAATAAGCAACAATAAAAATCAAACTAGAAAAAAAAACCAAGGAAACCTTTTAAGGGGTCTCCTTAGTTGGCTCCAAAAAACAAGGAAAGGTACCAGCTAATTAGAATTTTCAGGAGAAGTTCGTTAATAAATAAGGAAATTATGTGCAAAATAGTGACAACGTTGACCACATAATAACAACAAAAATAAATTCCAAAGTTGCTACTTATACAGGAGGTTAAGGTTGTTGTCCCGCGGCTAAAATACTCGACATTTCTTAATGAAATTTTTATCGTAGATAGCTCAAAGGATTACCTATAAAATGAGCACGGCCTGATTTTTCTAACTCGCCTCTGTCCGAGATATGATTTTTTCCTTTTAACACGTCGGTAAAGGCAATTTCACCTTTTTTATTTTTTTAAAAATCAACCACTTGAAAACTTTTAATAAAAAAAAACACAGTGTAGAACTAGTGTCAACCAATTTACCAAAAAAAAATCGAGTCAAAAAATCGCTTCATACCCGAGAAATAAATTGACAAAGTCGTGTTTTTTACCAAAGTGGGCGGGACATTGAATTTAGTACACCCGACGCGGCAGCAACGCAGCTACCGAAGCCATCGAAGAAAGAGACAGATTATGTATAAGAGAGCCTACGCATGGTTGCCACGATCGACACCATTCAGCGTTAGCTGTATGTGCACGTATTGATGCACAGTCAATTCATGTGTGCGTGAGGCGCTTCGGACTGTACTTTGGTAAAAGTTTTCGGTTTAACCCGGGCGCTCTGTTTATAGCGGGATACCAGCGCTCAGCGTCAAAAATTTTGACGCTGTACAGCTCGGGACAACAACCTTAAGGGGTCTGCATAAGCTTGGGGCACCAAAAACAGATTGATTTTCGATTTCTTCTCGTAACGAGAGTATTGCCATGGTGAGGTTGAATTTTTTACACAGTGAACAGACACTCTTGCGGAGCTTGATTTTTTTATTTTTTTGGAAAAAAAATATTTATAAACAATAGTTATTATTGTTCAAACGCAGGGCCTCCGCCCGCTCGGTGGAGGGTGTTACAACCACTAGGGGTGATCTGAAAAAAAAAAAAATTATATTTCCAGTACGATGATAGAACTTCCGTATGGCCCGATGATTTTTTGTTGTGTTGATTCATTTGTTAATAACAAATGTTTAAAGTAATTTTTTCCGGTTGAAAATGGATTTTTTTCCAAAGCCTGCCATTCGTGTAATTTTCAAAATTTCAAAAATCATCGGGCCATACGGAAGTTCTATCATTGTACTGGAAGTATAATTTTTTTTTTTTTTTTTCAAATCACCCCTAGTGATTGTAACACCCTCCACCGAGCGACCGTGCCACGACGGAGGCCCTGCGTTTGAATAATAATAACTATTGTTTATAAATATTTTTTTCCATTAAAATAAAAAAATCCAGCTCTACAAGAGTGTCTGTTAACTGTGTAAAAAATTCAACCTCATCATGGCAATACTCTCGTTGCGAAAAGAAATCGAAAATCAATCTGCTTTTGGGGCCCCAAGCTTATGCAGACCCCTTAAATGTGACGTCGATAACTTTAGCGCTTTCCCTATATTATCCAACAATCAGCAATGTAGGAAAAATGCTGAAGTTATCGAGGCATACATGGACTCAGCCTCCAAAATTTTTTATTCACCTAGGGACGGAAGAACCGCGATCCTAACCTCACTTCGTTCGGTTAGATCGCGGTTTTCCGACCCGGTGAATAAAATATCGTATGCCACACGGGAGGAAAATGATTTTCTGACTCATGTGATTATAACCCTCGCCTTCGGCTCGGGTTATAAACTCACATTCGTCAGAAAATCATTTTACTCCCTAGGGGCATAATATACTATTTCAACACTGTTTCTACGTTCAGCTCGTGGGTTATGAAAGTCACTAGCTAGTGACTTCAGAATCCCACTCGCTGAACGTGAAAACACTGTAGAAAAATATTGAACGTAACAGGTGGTGCCGCCGGGATAACTCACGCCGTGCGATTGCATCCCTCGCCTTCGGCTCGGGCGCAAACTTCGCACTGCCGTGAGTTATCCCACGGCACCCGTTGCGTTATATACTATATACACACGCAGTTATTACACAGCGTTAATTCCACGTGAATTTATCCACACTGTTGAAATACACCCAAAAGAAATCCTATGTTTTTCCACATTTGTTTTTCCACAAGATGATTAAACACGTACGCTCTATACACATCTACATTTACACACGATGTATATACACATGGTAAGTATACACATGGAACTGCTGCGCGGGCTTCTTTTACACATGAGAACATTCCACACGGCAATTTTACGCATTTGAAAATAACACATGAAAGTTTTACACATCATTGATAAACACATTCATTTTAACCACACGAAGTTTTTTCACAATGAGTTATACACATTTCATTTTTCCACGTGAATAATTTACACGTCGTACTTTTCCACTTTCTATTTTATGAACAAGATATACACAAGTCATTTAATGGAATTACACATGAGTGTTATACACATGTCATTAAATAATAACTCTATCCATTTTTGCACGCTCCTATTAACACATAGAATATATACACAGCCTAGAATTACACACGTTTATTTTTTTCCTCTAATGACGTAATGTATAATTCCACTGTGTAATTCTATGATGTGTAATCGAAAAATGAGTTTGCGTAATTCTGATTTCTGTGTGTAATTCTATTAAGTTTATGTGTAATTCTCGAGGAAAATTTAAAACGCAACTTCTTTTCAACCTAAAAAATACGCTTTCTCATTTTTTTAAATTTTCCTCGTTATTTTCAAATGTGTTAAATTGCCGTGTGGAATTTTCCCATGTGTTAAAAAAGCCCGCGCCGCAGTTCCATGTGTATACTCACCATGTGTATATACATCGTGTGTAAATGTAGATGTGTATAGAACGTACGTGTTTAAGGATGTTCTGCCTACATTTTGGACATTATAAGGAAATATAAGAAGTTGATGAAATTTTTTTGTAAGATTCTTCAATCTATTGAAGAACCGCATGCAAAATTTCAGCTTTCCTGCGAGCTGCATAATAAAGTTATGATTTTTTAAAAAATATCAATTTAACACGTGTTATTATGAAAAATTCACGAAAAGTTAGTGAAATCGATGAAAAATGGGTCTAGCGTAATGAAACTCCAGCTATAGGTCAATCGTTATGTCACGGAAAAACGTTATATTCTTACGCATCCCCCAGACTAATAATTAGTAATAAAAAATGGCAAAATAGGCGAAAATTTACCTTTCTTGCGCGCGCAGCTGGAAAGTACGACAACGTCGCGACACTTTCAACGAGAGAGGGGCAGCGCGCAAAATACAAATCTGGGGTATCTGGGGAATGAATAAACGTTTACAGCCGAGTGTGGCCTAGTCAACCAATGGTACCATCCCGTGTTACTAAATTTCTCTAGTTCCCAACGTTGCCGCTGTTAACGACTAGATTTATGTTTTTTTCAGAAATTATTAAATTGATTATCGGAAATTTTTTCATTGATCCTATGAATATTTATTAGGAAAAAGAGTTATGAGGAATATAATGACACCATAAAAGTGACCAAATTTAACCTCAATGGGGTAATTTAAAATTTCATTTTTTCGTCTTCAGGGGTTGGAATTCCCCACAAAACCCTACCTTCCCCCTACAGCTCACCCCCCCGTTGCAATCTAGGCAGAACATCCTTAATCATCTTGTGGAAAAACATAGGATTTCTTTTGGGTGTATTTCAACCGTGTGGATAAATTCATTCTATAAAAATTTTGGAGGCTGAGTCCATGTATGCCGTAGCAACTTTGGAATTTATTTTCGTTGTTATTATGTGGTCAACGTTGTCACTTTTTTGCACATAATTTTCTTATTTATTGACGAACTTCTCCTGAAAATTCTAATTAGCTGCTACCTTTCCTTGTTTTTTGGGAACTAACTGAAGAAACCCCTTAAAATCAACAATTATTCAGAACTGAAATAATGAAATGTTACAAATTATTTTTTCCATCTTCTGAACCATTGAATTATCTCTGTGAAAATTGATTCAATGAATAAATGACAAAAGAGATTTTTTGTATTTTCTCTTCAAATCACTCATTTTTTAGATAAATGCATATTCAATTGAATATTTTCACTAATCAATGAGGGAATTAATTCAAAGTATGATTCAAACAATTTCTTGATGATAAATATCTATAAAAATAATTATTTTTCCTCTAAAATCCTATTTCCATTTATTTACGACGTAGAAAGAGGGTAAAAAGGAGACCTAACAAGGAAATGAAAACGAACTAGAAAACAGTTCTATTTTTGACATGAGTAAACACCTGGAAGACCTCCCACATAGCTCCAGGCTGTCTATTTCATGAATATATAATTTACACTGATGACTAAACATGTGACTCATCGACACTTCATTCAATATTGTCAATATTTTGAGATAATACTCATCTAGATCGAACACTTTTGTAAGTCAGTGAATCTTAACTTGAGCGAATGAATTTTGGAGGGGGGGGGGGGGGACATTGCTGGGTTCAACAAAAAGTAATTTACTACAGAGACAAAATGCTAGACTTTCATTCTATGAAGCAAAAATAAGTTTTTTACTCTAAATAAATGTTCCGCAATTTTTTTAAATCATTTGAATAACTTTTAGGATTCTTCAGGAACTGAGAAACAAATAGATCTCTTAAAGGACTATTCCTTCAGAGAATCGAATTTCTCTACAAAAAATGGTTTCCTGGCATTTTTCCTAAATTCACACGTTATCGAGATAATTGAACAATTGGTACAAGATTTATTTTTTACATCACGATTTTGTAGTTTTGTCGGGTTTTTAAATTATGAAAAATGTTGAAAAAAATTGTGGAGAATTGCAAAGAGAACAATACAGAAGATAAATACATACCCAGCATCTGTTATTGGTGGATTGTTATTGTTGTTGGTGTTAATACTGACATTGTTGTTAGCCAAATTTGAATTCGAATTGTGCTCGGCTGTTCCCAGGAGTGAGGACCACTCCCTCATCACTTGCTCACCGTGTGCCTCTAGTTCTGAGATTATTGTTGCTTCATCAAGCTCGTGTAATGCAGGATTTGACTCAAATCTGTGTTGACACCCAAAACATCATGGAATTAATTGAATAATCAAACAATCAATTTTGTATCGAAGTGTTGAAACATGATGAGTCAAATTATTTCTTCTCACCGAAATTATTAATTATCCCGATGATGAGTCATCTTAGAAGGAAATGTCAGAAGACCTTTTTTGTACAAAATTTTCTCAACTACAAAAATGGTCTTCTGACATCTTCTCATAAAATCACTAGTTTTCGAGATGATTGCATGATTTCATAATCATGAAAAATAATTTTTCCAAGTTTTTCTGCTTTGATACAAAATTTATTGAGAACTACTCGAAAATTAATGATTTTATACTTTGCTTCGAATCTTTAAGACATTTTTCTTTCTTATTATTTTCTTCAATTATTTATTCATCTTATTTCATATTGTAAAAGTTTTACATTACCTTTTATTAACTTCGTCATAAGAACTAACTTCACTGCATTCATAATCCAACATCAGATCATCTGATGTTATAGATTCACAGGGAGAGAGAGTATTGACACTTCCAGTTCTACTGATTCTTCTGCAATTTATTGGACTATTTTCCACACTTTTTCCATGAATTAAATCTGTAAAAATCAATTAATTTTTTTGAAATAAAATGGTAGAAGAAGACGAGTAAAAAATTAATGTACAGATAATTTGATAAATATCTTGAAATTTAGTCGATTTATCCAAAAATATTGAGAGACTTTTGGTAGCCCACAAAAGTCTGTACCAAGATACTTAATAAACACACTCAATCCGAAGCGAAACCCACGAAAAAAAACATCCTTACGTATCTTAGAAGGCTCCACGATGACCTCCCCGGGAGGTTTCTTCACCCCCACTTCTCCCCTAGTGTCATCAAAGACAAGTCCAGGTTGATCAGCAATTTCATCATCAAAGTACTCCCTCCCTTCTGACAAACTTAAGGAATTAGATGCATTGGTAGGAGTTCCAGGTGAATCGTCCTCATTGATTCCACTCTTCTCAACGATTCTCTCCCTCTTTGATGTCTGATTGTCCGACTGTGTGAGAGATGTAGTGAGACTCTCCACAAGACTGTCAACCGGCGAGGTTTCATCGATAAGAGTGGTTGATGTAGCAGCAGCTGCTGCAAATGCAGTGTCTTCAATTGTCAACAAAACTGATCTCAGTGTGCTCTTTGGCAATGTACCACTTTTGGCAGCATTGGAGATGGTCTTCATGGCGTCTTGACTCGTTGTCAATGGATCTCTGAGTATTTGAGTTGTTCTGTACTCGTCTATGGAACTGAATGAGTATTCGTCAGCCATTGCCTCACCATGACCATACTCAGGATCATCTGAACTCGGTGGACTAAAGTCAGATTTTATCGAAGGAACTTTCTCGGATCGTGAATGATCTTTGTACACTTTTTCCTCGCCCAGACCCTCGTCGTAACCCTCTGATGAAGTTGTCGACATGGAGGTTATTGATTCTGTATACCTGTTTAACAAGAATATTGTTTTTTATGGTTCAACCTATGTTTCAAGGAACATTTTTAGTGATATCTGAGGAAAGTAGGGGTTTAGAAAACAAGCAGACGTAGAGGCCATGCGACTGAGGCCATGCAGCTGTAGATATGCGTTGTTTCCTTGCCATCAATAAATTGATGGTGAGCTTCCGGATGGTTTTTTAAATTGAACTGGTTCAGCTAGCCGAATAGTGAGAGGACACGTTAGAATGAAAAAAATTCAATTTCGCGATTTGAAAGACGTCGTTGTTTCTTCGTTTATATCTTGTTTGAAGGTGTGAACGTTTTTTTTACTCGATTTCATAATGGGAGATCTATCGGGGGGTTATGGGGAAGTATTAGGAATTTTTACAGAATTTTGGAACTGGTTCAATTATTGGAAAAATGAGGGCGTACTGGTGACAAAATCACACAAATGGCAACGCTATTAACATCTTCAATCATCTAACTTCATTCCCACAGGTACAGATTACAATAATTTCCAGTGAAAAATAGAAAAATGGCCATATTTGGAAAACTACATGAATGAATATATGTACATAGTTTGTTATTATCGTAATTCCCGAACGAATATCTCTAGAACTGACCGTCCGATTGAGCTGATTTTCAATACTAAACATGACAATCATAAGAGTCACCTTCATGCCACATTTCAAGTTGATATCTTGATTTCTTCGAAAGTTAGAGCAATTACAATTATTTTCGGTGAAAAACAGAAAAGTGGCCATAGCTCAAAAACTTTGTATTGACGGGTATATATATTTTGGTTGATTAAGATAGATAATATCGAGACGAAGATTTTGAAAAAAAAAGAAATCAAATCGGTGCAGTCGTTTTCGAGATATCGAATAAATTAGATTTATATACAAAATTGAATAACTCCGGAACTAATTGTCTGATTGAGCTGATTTTCAATACCAAATATGACATTCATAAGAGTCACCTTTATGTCAAATTTCAAGTTGATATTTTGATTTCTTCGAAAGTTAGAGCAATTACAATTATTTTCGGTGAAAAACAAAAAAGTGGCCATATCTCAAAAACTTTGTATCGACGGGTATACATATTTTGGTTGATTGAGATAGATAATATCAAGACGAAGATTTTGAAAAAAAATAAAATAAAATCGGTGCAGTCGTTTTTGAGATATTGACGTCAAAAGATTTACAAACAAATCACTATTTCTCAAAAACTACTTGACCGATCAAGCTGAAATTTGGCACAGAACTAGCTTCAACTAATACCAACAATCTATCAAAATTTCAGATTTCTTGGGAATGATTTTCCCACTTAATTGTTAAAGTTACGAAAAAGTGACCACCGAGTGGACACCCGCACATACGGACATTGGCTCCAAACTTCGTATTTTTACGTTTCAGACCATTCTACATCATTTCCAGCCATAATTAGAAAATGTGAAAATGGAACGATTACAAGGCTTCCATCCGGAAGCAAAAAATGTCGAAATACATTTTTTTGTGAATTATTTTGTGGGCTATAAAAAAGGACTTTTGATATTTATCGACAAACCAACAAGTTTCCAAGATTTTTTCAGAGGAAGTTGCACAGAATTCTCGTATGTTGATTTCCATGTATAAATGGAAAAACTGTTTTTCTTGTTCATCTCCAGAAAGAAGAGATTAGTCAAAAGATCATAAGAGACCTCTTTTGTAGCCCATAAAATTTCCTACACAAAAGGCATTTCGGCATTTTCCGATGAACTCCTCCCTTCCAGAGATATCTCCAAAAATCTCTTCAAATTCATAAAGAAAGTTATTAAAATACGAAGAATATTCGATTGATTCAAAACCCCAAAAAAATATTACCTGTTATCCTTATTAACAACCCTCTGATACTGCACAGTCCTCTCCCTCACACTTCCACTTCCCAAATTGGCAACAAAACCTTTAGGCAATGGAATAACCGATATCTCAGTGACAGTACTATCATCATCAACATCCCTGACATCGAAGCTCTTTCCACTGACAACCATCCTCAGATTCCTCGGCCTTCCATTGGCCCTCCTCCCAGAAGATTCAAACTCCCCCCCATTGTCCACCACGTACCCAGGCTGTGAGCCAACCCCAGAGTCCTCAGTACCAGACCCTGACTGTGACTCACTAGAGCCTTTTGAAGTTGTGGAGACCTTTCTACTCTGATTAGCAGCAGTTTTAGCTATTTTAGAGTTTGAATCATTCACTCTGACTGCGTACTGGGGCTGGGGAAGGTGACTCGTGTGAAGGATATACTTTGAGCATGGCTCAGGAATGCTGGACATCCTTCCTCTTGCCTCCTGGACAATAGTCTGATGATAAGGTGGATTATTAATCTGGGATCGAACTTTTGGATTTCCATGGGTTTTCTCTGGATTGAAATAACTCCCACGACTCTTATCCTGGGTATAATGACCCTGAAAATGACCCTGAGGTTTCTCCTGGAAGTGAGAGTTCGAGTTGAATGATGGAGTCGACAGGTCGCTGACTTTATCAGTGAATTTAGTTTGTGGAGAGCGAAAACCAAAACGATTTGTCCGAACTGCACCACCAAAAGCTTGCTCTTTTTTTGGTGGAGCTAGACGAGGCGTTGAACGCCCTGATGATGCACTCTGGACACGATTGTGACGGTCTTCTTCGTCGACAATACGACGACGCACTTGCTCAGGACCCACTGATTTTGATCGTGGGGAAACGTCTGGGGCATGGGCGTTGTTGGCTAGGTGGCCATCACCTCGGGAACGTCGACGGAAACCGAAGGAAATTGCTGTGCCCCGCGTCTGCGGTGCACTCCTCTTCGAGGATCCTTTCGTGTCGTTCTGAAAATTGGAAAAAAAAGGATTGATTAATTTTAAATGATTTATTGTGGGGAATTTTGTGGGCTACAAAAAAGATCACCTGAGGTTTTTCAATAGATGTAGTGGTTTGGAAGATATTTGCAAAAAGATTATTGATTTTTGTGAGAGGAGAAATGAGTGCCGAATTTCATGTTAATTATTTTGTGAATATCTTGGGAAACATGTAATTTAGAAGAAAATGTCAAGAGAGGTTTTTTGTAAAGAATTTAAAAGGATATAAAGAATGTTCTTTTTTACATTTTTCACTGAATCCACTTGTTCTCGGGATATTTACGGAATTGTGTGAAAATTTTCTTAAGAATCAATTCAACAGTTACTACTTGGTTACAAATTTGTTCACTCCGTTTTTCATTCACAAGAAACCTTAAAAAATAAATCTTTTTAGATGAAAAATCACTCATTCATGGTTTCTAAAATTATATAAAACTTTACACTTCAGTCAAAAAATAAATTAAAATTACTTCAAGTCAACGAAAACCCGTAACAATCAATTTATTTATCCCACAAAATTAAATAATCATTTGTTTTATAAAGAATCAACTTCCTATTCTAATCAAGACCATAAAACTGTTTGTTTTCTGTACTAATGAACTCATAAACCCATAATCCTCAAACGTTAAACTGTCGACTGAGAATGAGAATTGTCCACTGGCCACAGACTTGCGTTCTATTTTGAGTGCTTCTACTTGAAAACAGGGATGACAGTGGTTTCCGTCATCGTATCCCCCAAAAAAGACAATTACAGCTCTTCTCAACTGACTCACGAGTCTATCCCTTAATTGCCCATGAAATTAAAAGGTCTATCCAAATTCCTAATCACTCTCACTAGATAAATTAAAACAATAAATATTGAATATTAAGAGGGAGATAGAATGAAAAAAAAATCAATCCGTAGATTATTTTAGAAATATCTCAAAAACTAGCGGATTTTGAGGAAAATGTCAAAAGACCTTTTTTGTAGGAAACTTGATTATTAACAAAAAATGTCTTTTGAGATTTTTCTCTCAATTCATTCATTTCCGAGATATTAACAAAATAATCTGTAAGAATTCTTTCGCCTTGTCTCCTCCTCTTCTCAAGGATTCACTACAAAATTAATCTTCTCAATTGAATTATCTCACCCCTGAAGAATTGTAATAAATCCCATCCTTCTCATTCTCTTCAGCTTCTTCTTCTTTAAATCGAAGTCCATACCGATAATCCATGATTCCCTCAATGTTCAATAATTTTTTTTTTTTATGTTCAATAATTTTTAATCAATAAAAATTCACAAAAATGAATGTTTCTATTTTTTATATTTAATTATCTTTTATTTCGTTAGAGAAACAATTAATTTTATGACGTCAGCAATGCCTCATCAGTCACAACTTGATCCCCTCCATTACGAAATTGATGACACTCCTCAAGAATTGTTACTTAATTAGTAGAAAGTTTAATAGATTAGTTTAGTAGTGATTTTGTTCTATTATTCTTGTTATTTATATTGAATTTAGAAGAGGATCCGGTACGCTGTGACATTCCTTGCTCTGATACGCACACTGCACATCCCCTGGGTGAAATTAAAGCCCTCAATAGTCGAGAAGAGAGATCGATTGAACGTAGAGCGCCGGCGTCGCGACGCCATTTCCACGAACCAATAAAATGAGGATGAATTGAGGGGTTGAAGGGAGGGAAAAGAGGACTCTAGACCCTTGAGAGGGATTTTATCAGCAGGTTTTCAGGTATTCTGAATGATTGCTAGATTCAGCGGTTAAATGGAGAAAGGTTGATTGTCTGGAATTATTCGAGGTGCACCAATTCACCTCAACAATAATACCCCTTCTTCCAATTTTTTTAGATTCATCCCTTCAATCTTGGCAATTTTGCATTTATTTCGGAGAGGAGTGATTTTCAGAGAAAATGCCAGAACATATTTTTTGTAGCTGAGAAAATTTTCCACAAAAAGTGTATCTTGAAAAAACTATTTGGTATTGAGATAAGCCATAAATTTTGAGTTATTCTCAAAACAATCATGAAAATAAAAAAAATTAATGGAATTTTTTTTCCCCTCTGAACTATCTCGAATGTTTCATCAGCACTTTTTGTTCAAAAGACCCAGAGGTGCATGGAGATGAGTCACGTGGTCAGACCGGCGCCAGTGTCTCTGCACAGATCGATAGTTACCTCTGTAACTGCGCAGGGACAATTTCAAATAAAATGAAAATATTACCGCGGGTCATTTGTTCCATCGGTATAATGTCACTTGACCTTTGTGTAAGCTCTTTGTCCTCGACAATGAATTTTAAGAATACTTTAAGACCATGATTAATGGTAGAATTCAAGACAACTGCATTGCGATCATTTGGTGGGTCAATTCGGTCAATTTGAAGGTCAAAGAGAGTTCGAGAGATTCAGAATGACATTGAAAGGATTGAAAAATCAAAGGGAATCGATAGAACAATTATAATAGATCGAATGTCCGGAGATGGACAACTTGATCTGAGGAAGGATACTCTCATTGGAAAGTGGGTGATTAACGAAGTGAATGGGGAACCTTTAATCAAAATATTTGATCTCCAGAAAAAATATTCAACTGTTTTTTTTTCCCTTAAACTACGGTTCAAAATGGAGATCTTAAGGGGCAACACCACTGTAACCATTCATTTTCGAGCGATTTTTCGCGAATTTTTTTAGTAGGGAAGGGATAGGAATAGATTGATGAAATTTAGGTATGTTTCCAAGTATATATTGAAGTACAAGAAATAATTTTTTAAATGAAAAAAATTTCAAAATGGCGCCACTAGAGCCATTTTCCTGAGACGTGTTGGGCCTGATGCACTCCGCGGCACGCAGCATAACTGATGCAAATTTGGACTCAAGAAAAAAAAAAAATCCACTGAAGGTACTTCCGCAGTATTGGTGGGGGAAAATAGAGTCGGGGTAAACAAAGAGGATAGACTAAAGTAGAGACTCAGTTCTCGGCATTTCGTGACCCCAACGTGGGGTTAGTATCACCCCAACGGAGAGATGGCGCCGCGCTCGATCGTCGGTAAAAATGTGTTGGGAATCGTCCCAGTCATTCAATTTTTTTCCATTTATTTTTCTTCAAGTATCATTTTTTTTAATGGTTAAGCTTCAATATTAAATAGAAATATGAATTATTGATTCGGTTTAGGGGTGTAAAAGCAAAAAGTAACAATGGCGGGTAGTATAGGAGGTTCTAAATGATTACATTCATACAGGCGTGCAATTGACGAGGGTTTAACTGATGGGAATAGAATTAAGAAGAGTTTAATTGATGAAATTGAGATAGGAAATTAATCCAAAAGATTTTTATTATGAAACCGTCAAGGCTAATGATCGAACGTTACCGAGGGGGTTTTCACATTTCAATCGGGTGACACCACGATTATGAAATGCACTCGATTACACGTGCCTACGGTCAATCATAAACAGTTCTTTTCGATATTAATTAATTCATCAATAGATCAATTGTTTATTCCTTAATTTATTAATTCATTGAGTCCCTACTGACTCTTCTTAGTAAGTTTGACAGCTAAATGTCTCACATTCGTTAAATCTAATGAACGTTTTACATATGGAGTAGTGTTTAAAACATGCAAAAAATTCTCGTGCACTATTTGAACGATTTCAAATGATTACATTGATTACAAATGATTACATTTCGATTATGAGAAATGATTACAAGAAATGTAATCAAGAGATTTCAGCGATTACAATGATTATATTGATTCCATCGTGATTACACTTTGATCACGCCGAAGAGTGATATCACGATTACGAAGGTGAATAGCTCCTCAGGGGTTGCACATTTGAACACCAGGAATGCATTTTTCTTTGTCCGGTGAAATTAGTTCACTATTTATTAGGACTATTGTTCTTCTTTAAAACCATTTCTTAATTTGTGGCATGACTGTGGAAATCGTTTCCATCCTTTCCCCTCCTTTTGAGTTTTCAATTAACTTTAATTTAACAATTAACAAATGAATGAAAGAATGAATGAATATTGATAATGAATTCTTTTGATAAATTTTAACAGTTCAAACCGCAAATGTTTACGTACCTGAATAATCTGTCTAAGATGCGAAACAAACATTTAGGGGTATTGTCATAGGTAAATTAATATTTCGGATTAATTTCTTATCTCAATTTCATTAATTAAACTCTTCTTAATTCTATTCTCACCAGTTAAACCCTCGTCAATTGCACGCCTGTATGAATGTAATCATTTAGAACCCCCTATACTACCCGCCATTGTTACTTTTTGCTTTTACACCCCTAAACCGAATCAATAATTCATATTTCTATTTAATATTGAAGCTTAACCATTAAAAAAAATGATAGTTGAAGAAAAATAAATGGAAAAAAATTGAATGACTGGGACGATTCCCAAAACATTTTTACCGACGATCGAGCGCGGCGCCATCTCTCCGTTGGGGTGATACTAACCCCACGTTGGGGTCACGAAATGCCGAGAACTGAGTCTCTACTTTAGTCTATCCTCTTTGCTCCGAGCGCTCTAACCTCCTCTCACCGTTGCCACTTTTGACCGCCATTTTGACAGAAATTCCTGACAATCGATAGATTTTTAATAATATCTTAGGATTGGTGTAGTAACATGTGCAAAAAATGATTGATAAAATTCTTAAATGTTTCACGGAGTGATTGAGCAGGTATTTCGATTTTAGGGGATTTCCGATTATTTTTAAATGATTTTTGAATAGCGCGTCTCATAAGACCCTGTACAAATAACATCTTGAAAAAAAACGAAAACGATGTTTTCTTTTAAAAAAACGCCAAGTAACCATTTTGATGCGTATTTGATTATCTTCTGGGTATTTGAAAAAAAAAAAACAAATGAAGTAAAAAGCGCCAAGTCAGATATGCTTACGAGAAAAAAATTAGTAGAGGCAGGACCAAGGTACTTGGCGCGGTTGACAAGATGAAGACGACGAGGCTCTCAGTAAGTACTGTTAATATTAAGTTGATCGAATGATGTTCAGCAGTGATTTTGACAATAGAAAAAAACCGCGCCAAGTACCTTGGTCCTGCCTCTACTAATTTTTTTCTCGTAAGCATATCTGACTTGGCGCTTTTTACTTCATTTGTTTTTTTTTTTCAAATGCCCAGAAAATAATCAAATATGCATCAAAATGGTTACTTGGCGTTTTTTTAAAAGAAAACATCGTTTTCGTTTTTTTTCAAGATTTCAGTAGTTTTTTCAAAATGAGTCCATAAAGAGAATTCTTTCTTCCGTACTGCTCTTCGGCAAAGGGCGAATTATTACGAAAAAATGTTGCCTGGGCCGTCGTTATGAGGTTAGAAGATTTTTTACTCGTGGGGAGTTGGTGGGCCGCGCTGGAGAGGAAAATATTTTTTTTTGTGTCATACGATTTTTGTGAATTTTCGAGAAGTCTGCGTTGTTTATTTTTGTATTTCCGTATAAATACTCATCGGAAAAATGAATCAATAGATTATGAGTTTTTGCAATAGTTTTATCATTTTAATTCTTTTAATTTAAAAAAATTATAATAAATTGTAATTTTGTATTCATTATTTTGCGATTATTTCAAGAACTAGTGGATTTATGTTGGATATAATGAGTGACAAGGAGTATAACGTATAAGGCACGTCTGCCGAGTATAGTTTATTGGACACAACTGAAGATACAGAGTTTTGGCTGACTGGATGTCCTGTCGTGTATACGTGTGGTGTGTGTGTGTAAGGTGCTGTGTGTGTGTGTGTCTATGTAGCCAACTGGACATCGTTGCTATTCCCAACACTTCCCCTCAACGATGACAGTTGCATGTATATGTTTGAATGTATTATATTCACTACTATGTTATGACAGACGTGTATATTGTCTAGAGATACATAAAATAATTGTTCTTTCTTGTTTTTCATAAATTTTCTTTCAATTCAAGAGTCTTTGAAATTTTTAAACAGCTTGTTTACGTTTTCACAAATTCAAGATTTTACATTTTTCCTTAAGACCTCTCAATTCAAAGATAGTCTCAATCTCACAAATTCACCGGTGACAGTGTTCCATTCTCATGTATTTATGTGATGTAATTCGACAACGTTGTACCCAATACTTCCCCTCAACGTTGTCAAGCCAGGGTTGTCGTCGACTCTTCCCCTCAGCGTGTCTCTTCATTCTTTCACTTTTCCTCCAACATAAATTCAGTGTAAGAAAACGTACACTTCTGTTCCACAATTAAGATTAAATACACTTCCCCTCAACGTCGATGCCATGGAATGTGATGTTTTGTTCCATTTATTCCTCCTTGTTGTCATCCCCTTGGTTGATGTTTATATTTCTTTCGGTGGTAGAGAGTGATTCCAAATTTTATTAAATTTTCTTTCTTTGAGGGAGATATACAGTTTGCACTGTTAGTCTTTATTCTTCTTACTTTTATTTCTCCTAAATTCCAAAGTCATAACTCATGTAAACATCTCACTTGAGTTGTATACAGTTTGCACTGCGAGTCTTCACTCTTATTTCCACTTTTATTTTATTCTGGTCACAGATTTCCACTGGTCAAAAAAAAAAAAAAATTATTTTCATTCGTTGAGTTTCTCTTTCTTTCTCTTCTCTTCTGGGGACATTTCAGCTCATCTGAATTGTTGAGTTTGATGTCGTTCTCTCTTTTCATTGTTTTCTGCTAAATCTAAACCTCAAAAGAATTCGTCCTTGTCCACGTGCCGGTGTTGTATTGTCAGCTTCCCTTCAACTATTGCCCTGTTTGGTTCTCTTCTTCTCTCTCACAGACACACTGAAGAATCCAGAAATCCAATCAAACGTAATAATTTCACATTAAGAACAGTTTTTCGTCGACATCTCCAAGCCTCTATTTTGTATCACTCATTTTTCTATCATCTACGGTGTTCTTTTGTCCCTTTTTGATTGCCGGTCTTTTTCCATTACAAGAATTCGTTCAGATTGTCCATATCGCTTATCATTCATATCAGTTTTAATTCTTCCCTGTTGCGTGATGCATACAGTTGGAATACAATTTCCAGGGTGGCGCGTGTCCATGTTCCAGTCCAGGATGATGCTCCAACCCGCTGCACAACCCACGCATCACATGAAACACTCTAAATCCGTTACATGGTTTCCTGTAGTTTTACCTGATTTCGCAGAACCCTTTTAGTTTCACCTGATTTCGCAGAACCCTTTATAGTTTCACCTGATTTCGCAGAACCTTATAGTTTCACCTGATTTCGCAGAACCTTATAGTTTTACCTGATTTCGCAGAACCTTATAGTTTCACCTGATTTCGCAGAGACTTTATTCTTTAACCTTCCTTTTGACCTTTTACACTCACAAGTCAACTCATATATCCCTTATTATCGGAACGCCAACGTCCTGGGCCCATAACCTGTTGGATATAATGAGTGACAAGGAGTATAACGTATAAGGCACGTCTGCCGAGTATGGTTTATTGGACACAACTGAAGATACAGAGTTTTGGCTGACTGGATGTCCTGTCGTGTATACGTGTGGTGTGTGTGTGTAAGGTGCTGTGTGTGTGTGTGTGTCTATGTAGCCAACTGGACATCGTTGCTATTCCCAACAATTTACATGAAAATGTTGAGAGACCTTTTTTGTTTAAAATTTTATTCTCTACAAAAAAGGTTTTTTGACATTTTTCTTTAAATTCAATTTTTGCTGAGATATTTGTAAAATAATAAATGAAAAACCCAACAAAAAATCTATAAAATGAATTCATCTTTATTACAATGACAAAAATACAAAATACAAAATTGAAAAATAGTTAGTCATCACTCATCTTCACTCCTCTCTCCCCTACAATCCTCGAAACTCTTAGAAAATATCAATTTTTCCTAAAAATCCATAAACCTATCAATAATTAATTCGTCATCATCGAATCAAACTTAAACTAATTAATAACTAAACTACTGCGTATCAATGACTTTCTCAATATGTCCCTTCAACGTCTGCAGTTGCCTGAGAGTCTCAGCATCCAACTGAGGTATATTAAAAATCCCTCCTGAGTGTGAATTTGATCTTCTATCACTCGATGCACTCGATTTTTGGACTCTGAGTCTGGAAGTCTGAGTACATTTTATGAAGAAGAGCTTTTGCTTGATGTTGATTATAAGTCTTTCATCAGCATGTCACTCTCCTCATGAGTGGAGAGGGGTGAGTTGCATTTACGAGGCTGCTTTGTACGGAGCATGTTGATGGTGTTGGTGGTGGTGATAATGAAGATGTTGATGAGGTTCTGGAAGATTTTTAAAGCAGTTAGATGGATTCCTTCAGTTTGGGAGGAGATTATCTGGAGAAGGAGGAGGCTTAGGAGGACATAGAAGAAGACCTTTTTTGTAAGAAATTTTGTAGGCTACAAAAAAGGTCTTTTGAGATTTTCGGATTAAGTCACTCATTTAGGAGATAAATTGAGTGAGAGTAATTTAGGAATTGATTCTTTTGGAGTTCTCTTTGGTTAATTATTGAATAATCTGGGAAACGTGAGGTTCTAGGAGAATTTATCAGGAGACATTTTTTGTGGGAAATTTTGTCAGCCTCAAGAAAGGTCTTTTGATATTTTCTCCTAAACTGAATAATTCCAGAGTTGAATGCATTATTGAGGAAGATTTCACGGTTGCGGTTAATTATTTTATGATTTGGATCAGTAATTAGTGATTTTCGAGTGGATTTACCTTCGAGTGGGCGTGAGAATGTGTCAATGGCTGGCGTTTGGTGTCATTCTTCAAGCATTCGACATCTTTGAGGGCCAGATATTTTTTTTTCATCCAATTATTTAATTGTTTAAAGTAGCTCATCAGTACACATAAAGTCGTTGAGTGTGCAAAAATTAAACAATTTCCAAAAATTATTGTTTTCATTTTTAAATTATTTATAAGAATTATTGAGGTCATCAATATGAAAATTATAACATTTTTCGATTTTTAAGAAAGTAAAAATCAATAAAAAGTAATTCAGTTGACTAGCTTGCAAATATACGTGGCAACGCTGGATGTCAAAATGACAGGCGGGAGTCGAGTGGACTGAACGCCATAACCTCTTTACTCGAGCAGACGCAAGCAGACGTTGCCATGTCGATTTCGGTTCCGGTTTCTCGTCAATTTTCACTGTTTATTGTTAATATCAATAAAACTAAACGGATAAACCTCATGAAACAAGTGTCAATATTTTTTATTATTTTTTTCACATTTCGAGTGAAAAATTCAGATTTTAATCTTTATTCAGAAAAAAATTATGAATTTTTCCATAAGACGCTGGGTTAAATGTTGATTTTTCAAAATTGATTTTTTGAAAAACTTAAACGGTCATTAAATCGAGCAAAAAATTACGATTAAAAAATCTAATAACACTTTCAGGCGATTTTTTGTAGTTTTCAAAAATCTTTAAATTTTATTGCACTGATGAGTTACTTTAAATACACTCGAGGATTATTTAACGAGTGTTTACCTATTTATTTTAAATAATAACCAATTATTCCTGAACAATTATTAAAATAAGCCACTAATTAATGATTTTCTCTCTCAATTTTCGTCACTTTTGTAACGATTATTTGATAAACTGAGGATTTTAAGAGAAAATGTCAAGAGACTTTTTTTTTTTTTTTTTTTTTTTTTTGTAGGAAATTTTATAATCTACAGGAAAGGTTGTGACGATTTTCACCACACTAATTCTTTAAAACTTTATAGATAATTACCTACGCCCTTTGCCTTGAGCGCCAGACTATTTTACTTCATACAGAGAAAATAGACAAAAGAATTACTGTGACTGACTGAAAAAAAACCCGAAAATTACCCGTACTCTATTTTACAAGGGGAAGGGAGGACGATACTCCCTCTTCGCCTTCCTGGGTTCGACCAAATGAAACACAATACCGGTTTTATGCTCCAAAGAAAGAAATATATTCAAAATAATACTCAAAATAATAATAACATACAAGAAAATTCAATTTCACGATTCTATATAATCATAAACTCAAAATTAATGAGGACAATTGCCTCCTCAGCAATAATTAATGATTGCAATGTACTTTAACCAAAAATAACTCAAAATAATAATAATAATTCACATTAAACTCAAATTAAATCTTTAGAAAAAGAAAAGGAATAGAAAAGGAGGGGAAAATTCCCCTTACTGGGCTTGAGACTAAAGACAATGACTTTAGAGAAGTCAGGTATTTACGTAACTCACTCAGTCTGCTCTGAAGGTCCAGGGTCTCTCTTGGATTGTCCAGGTGGCTTCCTTCTACTTCAGGATCCCCACCACCCGTGATAATTAAATTATATGACTTTAACGTCCTTTGATCTTTAAATAAATCTCCCAAAATCTCTATTACGTCTCTCAAAAACTCTAATAATCTTCAACGAAAATATCTATTACTCGAAAATAATCTATTACTCGAAAATGAGTCCAACCAGATCTGTGTCTCGGGGTGAACTGAGGATTTGTCGCATCGACACTTCTTCCCTCAGTCTCAATCAAAAATCGTACGAATTATGGGCGGGGTTAATCCCCCCTACCTGGACACACTACTCAAACTTACTAACGAGTGACCCTGGACCTTGAGTTTCGCGTACAAAATACAATATTCTCATTTATTTCATTTATTCTTCAGGAATTATTTTCCCGGCAGTACGGATAATGTAGACATCCTTCCTTCCTTCCTGCCTTCAGGTATGGAATGGTCTTGGTCCAGGCTCTCTTCTTTTGACTCCGAGAGATTTTTCTCAGAGTCTCCTCTTGCTTTTATGAGCCTCGTTCCCATGTATAATCGAATGGAATTAGTATTTATATTCTGAGATCCTTTACGTCATCCCAGTGGTTTCCTCTTGCGAGGAGAGGGAGTGTGAGCTCCCCCCGAGACTTTGACTACTATTAATTTCAATAAATACTTGACTTTACCGACTGTAACCTTATTAAATTGTCACAAGGTCTCTTGAAATTTTCGCTTCAGATGATCCATTACAGAGATAATTCGATTATTAATACAGGAGTCTCACTTGAACCACCGTAGCGTACGGACGTGTTTTTCAGCCGCTCCGCTCGGCCGTAGTGATTTATTGTCACGCCGGTTGTTTAATGGTAACTGTTTAAGTGAAGTCAGAATTATTGTTACAAAGAATAGTTCATCAGTTTTAAAAGTCCATAATTAGTGGGCCCAAGTGGTCTGGGCCTACAAATCATAAGAGAAATAAACGACAGCGGGGTGTTGCCAGCAATGGCTACCCAAGACATGAACGAAATTAACAACGAAAACGGCAACGAGGTGTTGCCAGCAATGGCTACCCAAAAACCATCAAATTACCCCTATGCCACTGCAGCAAAAACCACCAGCAAAATCACCTACGAGCAAGCCATCATCATCGATAGACATCCTGACGCAACACACGAGGAATATATTATTGAACTCGCTAAAATTGTTCCAGTGTCCAAAATGATTTCCACTGATTATATTTCAAAGAATCGAGTAATTATTTGGCTTGATAGCAAAAATACCGTAGATGACCTCGTCAACACTAGGAAATACATTGTAGTAGCGAATCAGATTAGATACATTCGACCTTATGTGACTCCAAACAAAAGAATTGTTTTCTCCCATTGCTTCCCTCAAGTCGAAGACAGCTTCCTGGAAGCAGAATTATTAAAACGAGGGATTAAGTTACAAACAGCAATCAAAACAATGCGAGCTGGTTTCAAAACAAAGAGTATTCAACATCTAATGTCTCAGAAGAGAGAAGCCTATATTGCACGAGAAGATGTAGTGAAGCTACCATCCCAAATCAGTGTAAATGTCCTTGGCCAAGACCTCATTGTCTACGTCTCAGCAGACACCAGTAGATGCTTCCACTGCAAAGAAAAGGGACACATTTCAAAACACTGTCCTACCAAAACAGAGGAACCTGTCCGTGAGCTCTCTTCCTTCACTCAAACGCAACTCACAAGCGAAAAATTCCCTGGCCTCCCCCCTTCCAAGAGTATGCCCCCCCCCCTCCAGTACCTCCTTCTCCTCGAACGAAGTCTCCCCCTCTCACTAGTCCCTCACAAGTGTCTCTCCCCTCTTCTGGCTCTTCCGTCGAACTCGGGTCTAGAGATACTGACACCAATTCTCTAGTTCAAGGGACTGAGCCTGCTCCGAAAGATAAACGCAAAGTCCCTTCCTCATTCTCATCAGCAAACTCCCAGGCTCAAGATGCTCCAGATACAAGTGACCGTGAAACTGAAGATGACTCTGATACAGAGTCAGGATCAACCTCCTCCAGATCCTCCCAGAAGAAAACGTATGAAAGCAGACGCGCTGCTAAAAAGATCAAATTTGACACTCAGTCATCTACATCCAAGGTTTCTAAAAGTGCTGTTAAGGTGGAGGAACAATGGAAGAAAGCTGCTGAAATGCTCGAAGATAAATCTGAAGAATTCCCTCTCACTGTCCAGGAACTTCGACAACTTCTTGAAGAAACTACGAATCCAATCGACATCGTTGAAAACTCTCGAAGGATCACAGAAGATTTGTTTCAAGTAGGAGAAATGATTAGATACGTGCAGACCCCACTACGTACTAACTCCACCAAAGGCTTGAAAAAAAGAATCCCTCAATATATCAAGGAAATTGAAGAGTACCTCAAACAGTCCCCCAAAAAGGATGAGAGTAACCAGGACTCTATGGAGGTCCAGGGTGATTAATTACAATGGCCTCAATCACTTCAACACCATCTCAGAACCTTCGTCTCCCAGATCAGCAACACCACCTGGATCCTCAGCAACACAGTGGGCCTCAAGTCGTCCACAAGAATCTGAAGATAGTCTACTGGAACTGCCGGAGCTTCGATAGACGTCAACCAGAACTTGAAACCCTCATCAAAGAAATAGATATACTGGTATGTGCCGAAACTCGATTAAATCCTAAAGATACTCGCCGTTGCTCTTTTCCAGGTTTCTACGTAATTAGAAAAGATCGCAATCATGATAGCGGGGGCGGTCTTCTTCTAGCTATAAGAAAGAATATCTCTTATAAAACAATTCCCTCTCCCGATATTTCTGATAAATTGATCGAGTCAATTGGTATTCAAATCACAAACCCTAAACCTTCATTCAATTTCTATGCTTTTTACAAGCCTCCACACACATCTCTCCGCTCCACCGACTGGGATAAAATATGCTCCCTGTCCTCTCCTCCACACAAATCCATCCTAGTAGGCGATTTCAACGCTCATCACCAGTCCTGGAATTGCTCAGAAAGTAAACAGAACGGTAACAAGTTCTATGACTCCATTGTTTCACACAATCTTATGCTTCATAACCCAGACACTATCACCCGGTTCGATGAACACAGCCAATCGAACATTGACCTTGTCCTATCCTCGTCCAGCCTCGCTGATAACATTGAAGTGGACGTATACGATGAAACCTACGGCTCAGACCATTTTCCCCTGGCCATCACGGTAGCTATAAAGAAACACCTATATGTGAAACAGTCTTTCAAGCTTACATCAGTTAAAACGGACTGGGACTTACTCAATGAATCCCTGGAAAACTCCTACACAAATACCTTCTGCTCTGATTACTACGACGACCTAACCCCAGTAGAGAAATACGAACTATACATTGATCATGTTACTGAAACCATCAAAGCACACACCCCCCGTAGAATCCAAGTTCCTCCATCTATCCATCGGAACCCCGTCCACTGGTGATAAAGTTAGACATGAACGCATAAAATCTTTCCGGAAATGGAACGCCACTCAAGACCCCCAAGATTACATAGACTATAGAAGAGCTGTTGCGGCAGCCACCAAACACTTCAAATATAAGAAGAAGTCAGGCTTCCGCAATTTTGCTACTACCATCAATATTCAACAACATCAATACACTTACGTGTGGAACGCGTGTAAGATATTCAAAAACAGTTGGGTCAAGAACAGCCCCCAGAACAAGATGGAAAACCCTCAACTAGATCCTCTCGTTCAAGCCTCCCTAGACTCCATCAGTCCTCCATGGTGCCCAACAGATCCCACCTACTTGCCAGAGTGTGAACAAAACGAAATTCTAGATTCCCCTTTCACATATGCTGAATTTAATTTAGCTCTGAAATCACGTAAAAACAAGTCCGCCCCGGGCATGGATGGTCTGGACTACACCCTCCTCAAAAATCTCTCCAACAAATACAAACTTATTCTTCTGGATATCTTTAATGAAATGTACTCTCATGGCTCTTTCCCTCGAGATTGGACCAATCAATATCTCCACTTCATACCCAAACCCAGCGGCACTGGCGTCAGACCCATTGCCCTGACTTCTTGCCTCTGTAAACTGATGGAATCTCTCGTCAAAAACAGGCTGCAGTGGTGGGTTGAGCACCACCAATTGTTGCCTAATTCCCAGAGTGGATTTCGCAAAGGTAGATCATGTCACGATAATCTCGCCAATCTCCTCCTCAACATCGAATCCAATTTTGACAAGGGACAAGAGACACTAGCTGCCTTCTTAGATGTAAAATCTGCCTTTGATGATGTCAACTCTGGGATTCTCCTTGACAAGCTAGCCGCCACAGGATGTCCACTCTCCCTCATTAAATTCGTTGGTTTTCTTACATACGAGAAACACATCACATCCCCATACAACACAACACCCAGACATATCCACAAAGGAGTCCCACAAGGGGGTGTCCTATCTCCTCTCCTGTACATCATCTACGTGTCCTCAATCCTCACTGATCTTCCCAACAGCGTTATCATATCACAATTTGCGGATGACATCGCTGTATACTGTAGTTCTCCCACTCTTACTACCATCAAACACATTATTGAAACCATAGTAAACAAAATAGATGATAATCTGCGAGAAATTGGCCTAACCCTTTCCCCAGAGAAAACTAAACTGATTCATTTCAGCAAGAAAAAAGAAGCACCCACTCAAACTAGAATAACAGTGAATAATCATGAAATCCGTTGCTCACCAGAAGCCCGATTTCTGGGCATCATATTTGATCAGAGACTCTCCTTCAAACCTCAGCTAGCAAAAGTTCTTCAATCCTCACTAAAAGCCCTCAATATAATCAAATACCTACGGGGCACGTGGTGGGGAGCCCATCCAGAAACCCTGCTCATTTTATACAAATCCTTTGTTCGCTCAATCATAGACTACAGTTCATTCATATCTTTCCCAGTCCATGTAACAAATTCGATTAAGCTTGAGAGACTTCAATTTGCTGCCATTCGATACTGTCTGGGTTACAGAATCTCCACTCCTACCAACATCCTTATAGCGGAGAGCAAACTTCCATATATAGAGCAAAGATCCATATTTCTATGTAAAAATTTCCTCATAAAAGCTATTTCAAACAGAACCTCTCAGATTTCGATCACTCTCAATGAACTAATATACAACGAACAACTCCCCAAAAATAATAAACGTATAATCAACAAATGTATCCGTGAAACCATCCCTCTAATACCCAAGCTAAATGTAGAAGACCATTTCACCATGTATATTCACGATTATAAGACCATCATGTCCACCCCTCCAAAAGCAGCAGACGACTCAACAGAACCAAACCTAATCACAGTAGACCTGAATCAAAATGTTACTAAAATATTTACGGATGGAAGTAAGAGAACTGATGGAAATTCCGTTGGGTCGGCTTGCTTTTCTCCAGAATTAAACCTAGCAAGAAGTCAGAGTATCAATCCACAAGCGTCAATATTCACGGCCGAGTGTCTCGCGATACTAGAAGCTACCAAAATTGCTCTAAGCTCTCCACACCAAAATTATCAGATCGTCACCGACTCCCTCAGTGCTCTCGAATCCTTGTCTCGCCCGACTTTCAGTGTGAGAGATAATATGCTAATATTATCGATCAAACAAAATTGCGAAACGTTCGCCAGTAGGAATAATTATCGTTACCACATTAAATTTGAGTGGGTACCTTCACACTCAGGAATCGAGGGCAATGAAGAAGCCGATAGATTAGCAGTAGAGGCAACAGAATCCCCTCCAAATGTCGAATTTCTCATTCCATTCACAGACTTTCGCGAGAATATTAAAAAAGAATCTTTAGATAAATCAATGGAAAAATGTATACAAGAAGGAGAGCATAAAGGCATCGAATATTTTAGAGATTTCTGTGATAAAAAACGCAAACCCTGGTTCTTGAATAAAAAACTATCTAGACGTGCAGTAGTTTGGGTCAACAGAGCGCGTGCTAATCACTACCATCTAGCTTCCTCACTCAAAAGAAAAGGAATAATAGAGTCAGCTGAATGTAATTGTGGCCACCCCAATGAAGACCTTGATCATGTTCTTTGGGAATGTCCCCTATACAACCAGCATAGACCATCTATGATCCAATCTCTCCAAACAAATCAATGTCTCCCCCCATATACTAGCCAAACTATCCTCAAAAAATTAGACTTGAAATGTATCCAAATAATCACAGACTTTTTGAGCATTTGTAAAATAGATGTATAAAGTAACAATGTAAAAGATAAACATGTGACTTACTATATTCCACTATGTATATACATTTATATATCTCTATCTTTTTTTTTTTTTTTTTTTTGTTATTATAACTTGTATTCTTTCTTTCTATGTATTTCATAGCTGTATAACCCTATGGGTTCTGTGCTTAATGAAAAAAAAAAAAAAAAAAAAATTATTAATACAGTAGTTACCTTTTTGGATGGTATTTCAGCCTGTGAATGGCACGTAGAAATTCCAGTGATTTGTAAATCAATTCCTCTGGCTTACGTGTATCAATTCAAAGCACATATCCATCCTCTTAACCCATAGCAACTTCATGGGAATTTACTGAATTCTAGGCAACTGCTGTTGTATTATAAAACTGTCACCGTTTGATTGATAAGTTGACAAGTAAATTACAACAACAAGGGAAAATAACCTCAATATCACTCGCCACTCAGCGCATGCGCAGCGCTGTATTTTCAACGCGAACATTTGGCTTTAATTATATAAACTACGGTCGAAAAACATTCTAAACTAATTCTTCTTATTCTTAATTCCATCTTCTGTTTATACTAGCCTCAGTGTAAATAACTGAATTTCGATAAGATAAATACTCGAGTTATGGAGTTATTGGTTTTTGAATGACATTTCATTCTATAAAATCCATTAGACTTTGCTCTACAGAAAAAGTCGTCACAAAAATTTTAGTATTTCTTTAAAATTCTAAGATATTTTACAAAAAATCATCTTATTTTGATTCATTTCATTTACACAAGAATCCAAAATTACTTTTTCTATTGAAAGAAAAAAAACAAGTAGGCGGCAGCGACATGCGACTATAGATTTGTAACTACAGATTTGCGGTTGTGGAGTTTGTTAATTTTACGTGTACGTTTTTTTTTGCCATCAATCAATTGATGGAGCGCTTCCGAATGGTCCTTTCAATCCTTTTCGCGTATTATTATAGTAAATGTTTTACATTTCATATCTCGAAAGTTGAATATCTCCGAAACCACCTGCCCGATTGAGCTGATTTTCAATACCAAAGATTACGACCATGAGAGAGTCATCTTCATGCCAAATTTCAAGATGATATCTCAATTTTTTAAAAAGTTCACGCGTTTATAAGAATTTTCTGCAAAGAACAGGAAATTGGCCATATTTCTAAAACCTTGCATCGACCGGTATATATATCCTGGTTGATTTAGATAGTAGACGACGAGACGAAGATTTTGAAAAAAAAAAAAGCCAATAGGTTTGGTCATTTCTGACATATTCACAAAAAACGATTTACAAACAAATCACTATTCCTCAAAAACTATACTCAATCGATCAAGCTGAAATTTGGCACAGAATTAGCTCCAACTAATACCAACAATCTGACAAAATTTCAGATTTTTCGGAAATGATTTTCTCAATTAATTGGTCAATTTAAGGAAAAGTGACCCCCGAGTGGACACGCGAACAGTCGGACATTGGCCCCAAACTTCGTATTTTTACGTTTCAGACAATTCTACATCATTTCCAGCCAAAATTAGAAAATGTAAAAATAGGTCGATGACAATGCTTCCATTTGGAAGCAAAAATGATACAAACAATTGAATTTTAATTTTTATCATCACTCCCACTATAACTTCATATTAATTATCAAAAGGGGAAGTGGAAAATATAGAAAAAACACAACAACCGTGAATTCAAATTTCATACTTTAAATTGAAAACTACCCAATAGATCATATTTTTCGCTGAAAAAAAGAACTAACTGGACGAAGAAAAAAAACACATTCGGTATCCTGTTGGTCAACCAAGCGTGAGACGAATTCACCGGTGCGTGAGAGATGTTCGCTGCCGGGCCGATCCGAGCGTACATTGCGATACAGAGGATGGTACATTGTACCTCATTCTCATTGATATATCCAACACAATTTTATCGCTAAAACCTTATTTTCTACTTTCACGTGGCATGCGCGTGAAAAATAGAGAAAAATAGAAGAGAATTTATTTTTAAATTTATTTCAATTGAATAATTCACAAGTGAAAGAATCAAATCTGAAATAATGCCTTGATAATTCTTCATTTACATATCTTCAAAACTAGTGGTTTTAATCAAAAATTCCAGGAAATCTTTTTTGTAGCTGAAATGATTCCCAACATTTTTTTTCTCCAGTTCCCTCATTATCAGGATAATTCCAAATTTCATAAATTCAGAAAATGAATGAAAAACTGAGATTTCTTATGCGAAAGTTCAAAGGTGTGATTTGCCTATTCAGTAAAATAATAATAAAAGAATAAAGAGATTAATAATTCATCAAGAGACTCTGACATTCCCACAAAAAAGCAAACAATAAAGAAAATGAACTTTGAAGAGCGTGGGACACATTGAGAGGTGTAGAGAAGCATCGTGAGAATGGGATAGAGTGATTTCTCCACACGCTAGGAAAGAGGACCCCTCGCAGGAGTCATTCCAACTCCCGTTACACTCCGAGGTACATCGTACTGATAATATCCCTAACCCAAGGACTCCCGAGCCTGCGTTCCGCTTCGTGTATCACTTACACACACATGGTGATCCATTGCAAATCTCACCAATAACTTGAGTTGTACGTGTGTACAGTTTTATTCGTGCACTCGGAGGAACTTGAAATGGTTTAACAGGATAACTAACAGCTGATCGCATGCGCAACTCGTTCAAATTCATTCTCTTAAGGGTCAATGTCCTTGTAGGGCCTCTTCGGAATTTTCTCGTTATTCCACATGCCTTTTTTCGAAGATGCTTCATCTCGACATCATTCTTTCTTTCTTAAAAAAAAAAAATATACAATTTTGTTCAATTTTTGATGAAATTTGATGATTTTTCTGCAAAAATTATCGGAGAGATCATTTCTCATATTATTACTCATTACCGAAATAATTCCCTAATTAGCAAAAACTCAACTCGACTGGAATAAAACATGTCTGTTTTTTTTTTAACTTTATTTTCAATGTCTTGTTGGATTTCATGGAATGAAATATTATTCAAAAACTAATCTCTCTATAACTCAAATATTTGTAATGTCGAATCGTTCAGTGATTTGAACTAAGATTTGTTTATAATTATTAATTAGAGATTGAATTCAGTGACCGTTGGACAAGAACGGAGCGTATTTAAGGTATTTGGTCAGGAAAAGGTAAATGATGACATGGTTTTGAAATTCATATAGAACGTTCATAAAGTGATTTGGATTATCCATGAATTTTCTTTAAATTTTTCCAGATTTTATTTCCAAGTAATTAACAATCAAAGTGGTTCCTTATCCATAGGCTCCTATGGCGTTTATTTAACTTAGCATGAAACTTTATTACCAGCACAGATGGTAACGCAGTCTTGTGCTAAACCAGTAAATCGCCATAAGAGCCCATGTATAAGAAACTACTTTAATTGTTAATTATGTGGAAATAAAATCTGGGAAAATTCAAAGAAATTTCATGAATAATCTAAATCACTTTATGAACCTTCTATATGAATTTCGAAACGATGTCATCATTTACCTTTTCCTCATCAATTACCTTAAGGTTGTTGTCCCGCGGCTAAAATACTCGACATTTCTTAATGAAATTTTTATCGTAGATAGCTCAAAGGATTACTTACAAAATGAGCACGGCCTGATTTTTCTAACTCGCCTCTGTCCTGAGATATGATTTTTTCCTTTTAACACGTCGGTAAAGGCAATTTCACCTTTTTGCTTCCGAACGGAAGCATATTGTATTCGTGCGATTTTGAGAATTTCTAATTTTGATTGGAAATGATGCAAAATGTCATGAAACGTGGAGAAATGATGTTTTTAGAGTTATGTCTGTCCGTATGTATGTGACAATTTGGGTTTTGGGTAATCTATTTTTAGAAAATTCAACATAAATACGGTAAAATTTGTTAGTAAAAATTTGAAATTTTGGCACATGGTACCTATGAATATACTCAACTTTGTCGCGAAGTTTCAGTCCGATCGGTCAAGTAGTTCCTGAGATATAACGGTTTGTTTGAATTTCGTTTTTCCTCAATATCTCAGAAACTACTATACCGATTTCAATTTTTTTTTTTTCAAAATACTTGACTCGATAGCCTCTATCTAGATCAATAAAAATATATATACCGGTTCATACAAAGTTTAGGAGATATCACCATTTTTCTGTTTTCCCAGAAAAAATCTTGTACGCACGATAACTTAAAAAAAAAATGATGTTAGCGAGTTGAAATTTGGTACGATTATAGCTCTCATAATAGCAAAGGTTCGTATTGTGAATGGGCATAATCGACTAAGTGGTTCCTGAGATAATCAACTTTTTGTAAAAATATGTTTTATCAAATATTTCATAAACTACTTAACGGATTTGATTTTTTTTTTCAAAATACTCGTCTTAACAGTCACTAACTAGATCAATCAAAATATGTATACCTGTTCATAGAAAGTTTTCGAGATATTGCAGTTTTGCCGTTTTTTTTCTTCTTCAATTCTTGTACGCGCCATAACTTGAGAAAAAACGAACATAGAAAGTTGAAATTTGGTATGATTATAGCTCTTATAATATTGAAGATTTGTACTTTGGATGGGCTCAAATGACTCAGTGGTTCGGGAAATATTCAAGTTTTTATACAAATAAATTTCATCAAAGAGTTGAATATCTCCGAAATATATCCTTATATATGTCCTTCATCTCCGAAATATGTGTTCTTCATCTCAATGAATCGAAACAAGTATACTCCTTCATAGAAAGTTTTTGAAGAATTTCCATCTTTCAGTTTTTCGTTCAAAATCATTGTACGGATTCTAATTTTCTGAAAAATCAACATATTAACTTGAAATTTGGCATCTAGTTTCCTCCAACCACTAAAATGTTGTGTATTAAAGATGTGCTGAACCGAATTATTAGCTTATGAGATTTCAGCTTTGTATCTAAAGTGGTTTTCTTGAATATCCATTCGGAAGCTTACTACCAATGGAATTGGTAGAATAAAATGAAAAAAAAAAATACCAACGCGTAAAGTAACGGTCACACGGCTTCTGTCACATAGGTGTCTACGCTGCTTGTTTATTTTTTTAAAAATCAACCACTTGAAAACTTTTAATAAAAAAAAAAACGCAGTGTAGAACTAGTGTCAACCAATTTACAAAAGAAAATCGAGTCGAAAAATCGCTTTATACCCGAGAAATAAATTGACAAAGTCGTGTTTTTTGCCAAAGTGGGCGGGACATTGAACTTAGTACACCCGACGCGGCAGCAACGCAGCTACCGAAGCCATCGAAGAGAGAGATAGACTATGCATGAGAAAGCCTACGCATGGTTGCCACGATCGACACCATTCAGCGTTAGCTGTATGCGCGCGTATTAATGCACAGTCAATTCATGTGTGCGTGAGGCGCGTCGGACTGTACTTTGGTAAAAGTTTTCGGTTTAACCCGGTCGCTCTGTTTATAGCGGGATACCAGCGCTCAGCGTCAAAAATTTTGACGCTGTACAGCTCGGGACAACAACCTTAAACGGAATTATATTGAGATGTTTTTCATCAAGAAGGAAAGACATAGTGTGAATTTTAGGACTGATGTCGATAGACTAAGTAAGATCTACAGCAACATTATTGTGTAGTCTCTAAACAGGGGTTGAAAATTGTTGGTTTTGAATTACTCATGGTTTGTTGAAGGTGGGAGGTGTCGCTTCATGTGGATATGGTCTGTCTTTTTTCGGGCAGTGTCTGAATTAGCCTGTTTCTCAATAATGTTTGTTTAACTGATTTTTTAATATTTTTTCGTGTGCCGAACCCGAAAAACGCCATTTTCGTGGCGCTGCGCGTCACAAAAAACGGCGTTTTTCAGGTTCAGCAAACGAAAAATAATATTCAAGCCTCGTCATGAAACGCATATCACCCTCCCCCACGTGCTTGCCATCCTCGCCTCCGGCTCGGACGGCAATCTTACACGTGGGAGAGGATGATCTGTTTTTCATGACTCGAGCGTGAAATGTACTATTTTGGAGTATAATGATAACTAGGTGGTCCTTATGTTGGATCTACTGTATTACTAGTGTTGATCTAAATTATCAATTGTATTGTAATTTGTTCTATTTCGGTGACTGATCATGTGTTTATTTTGGATGACATAATCCATTACACGTCACTCTTTTTGACGTTGTAAGTTTTTGGTATTGATTGCTGGCACAGATTTTCCTTTGTTTTTATTCTTATTTTCACTAGTTATTCGTTGGAATTTCATTGTGTATAATTTGTTTTTCTTTCTGCAGAAATAAAGAATCTATGGTGTTTTGTCCTGATGAGGACCTCAGAATTGAGGTTGAAACGTCGACGAAATAATCCGCCAAATGTCCATCTGATTTGAGGAATTTTACTGACCGCAAGGCCACTGAACCATCTTTAGAAATATTTATGTTTTATGGCGACCCGATGGCAGGCGATCACAACAAGTATAAACAGAAGACGGAATAAAGAATCTAATGAAAAATCAAAAAAACTTTTTCGAAAAAACTTACGCCAAGTACTCGTTTCATTGCGTTGGAATCGGTAGAATAGTATTTGTTGAAAAATGAGATCCTGTGAACCCTAAAATTATGGAAATGACCACAAATTGTTCTGAAACATTGAAAAAATTAAGGAAATGAGAAATGAGCGCCAAGTTTGCTGGAAACTATGAAGAATCAGTGAACGAAAAAAAATGGAAAAAAAAGTCAGGACCAACGTACTTGGCGCAGTTTTCAATGCTAATGTCAATCCTCATGAGAGTTTTGCGTTTTGTATCGAGCTTGGAACTCGGAAGATGCATAATATAGTTTTTTGGAAAACCACGCCAAGTACGTTGGTCCTGACTTTTTTTTCCATTTTTTTTTCATTCACTGATTCTTCATAGTTTCCAGCAAACTTGACGCTAATTTCCTTCATTTTTTCAATGTTTCAGAACAATTTGTGGTCATTTGCATAATTTTAGGGTTCACAGGATCTCATTTTTCAACAAATACTATTCTACCGATTCCAACACAATGAAACGAGTACTTGACGTAAGTTTTTTCAAAAAAGTTTTTCTGATTTTTCATTAGATTTCAGTCATTTTTTCAATATGCAATGAGAAAAAACTCGACTTGCACACTTCCGAGATTACACTTTAGATTACATCATAAATTCTCATAATTTTTTGAATTTTTTATTCATGTGTTTGCTGACTATACGTAATAACTTAATTAATTTATAATAAATTGAGTAATTTTCCCCAAATGATTTGCCTTCGATTCAAGCCCCGACTGAATTTTTCAAATGATATTAGTCATTACAGCTGCTAACGATATGCCAAAAAAAAGAATAAACAATTATAAATGAACCATAAGTTCCTAAATAATAAAATGATATCCCTAAATCATCATAAATGATTCCCAATCGATATAAATTATTTGCATTGGAAAATAACTTGATCACTTGACAGGAGGTGTCACGTTATACAACTGTGACTCGCCTGAGCGTTTTAAGGATTATTTGGGACTAGAAGGGTCCGGTGGAGTAAAATATCACAATAAGCTCGAGTCCAAACCAAAATTGTGACTCGCCTGAGCGTTTTAAGGATTATTTGGGACTAGAAGGGTCCGGTGGAATAAAATGTCACAATAAGCTCGAGTCCAAACCAAAATTGTGACTCGCCTGAGCGTTTTAAGGATTATTTGGGACTAGAAGGGTCCGGTGGAGTAAAATATCACAATAAGCTCGAGTCCAAACCAAAATTGTGACTCGCCTGAGCGTTTTAAGGATTATTTGGGACTAGAAGGGTCCGGTGGAGTAAAATATCACAATAAGCTCGAGTCCAGAAGGGTCCGGTGGAGTAAAATATCACAATAAGCTCGAAAAAAGAAAAAAAAAAACATATTTGACGTTTAACCTATTGATTCTCACTCGGTTCGAATGAGCGGCCCAGCCTTCTCCCTCTCTTTTTTGAGAAGCTCCGTCCCCCTCCATAGGACAACAATCAACCCCAGGGATATCCCAAAATAAAAAAATATGTAGCAAAAAACCCAACGCTTTACTAGGTAGGTATTACTCATTTATTCTTATGTTATTAGTTATTGACTTAATGAAACTTATTCAAACAGGGTTAATTACTTTTTTAGATTCACCAAATGATTTTTGACAAATTGGAGAAAAATAAATATTTTTGTTGAATTTTTGCCAACTATATGGTTTTATCGTTTTTTAATTATTACTAATTAGCTATAATTTTCCACATTTTGAAAATGATTCTCCAAATTTGACTAAATCATTGCCTAAATATTTCATCAGTTTTTTTTTTGTAAATAGTCAATTTGTTTGTCAACTATACGGCGGTCCATCAACAATCAAATCAATTCTGGAATCAATTTGTTGCGCCATCCGAGTCTACACTCCTCTCATGAGAAAGTGGCGCTGATGTCTTGTAAAATCCCAGATAACCACCATTGCCGAGCAAGTATTGGCGTCACCGCTTGGTTGCGTTAGGCATGCAATTTGGTGCAAAGGAGTGATGACAAGCGCCAGAAATCATTGGCGCCAATGCTTGTCGCATAATTGTCATCAATTTGCAGGCTGTTGTGGACAGCCAAGTGTTGTTAACAACTTGTCTTCCACAAGAAATGGCAAGTTGCAAGCAACGATTGTCACCAAAAAGTCATGGAAATTTGGTGACAAATTTCCCTATAATTAACTTTTTTGACAAATTGTTGACAAGCATTGTTCTATGAGAAAAAATGAACTGGAACTAATAATGATTTTATCTCGTACCATGTTATTCGACTGTTGCCTTTATATCGTCGCTGTAGAGTGATAGGGGCGTAAGTGCCAAAATTCTTTGATTTTTTTTTTTGTAATAACAAAGGGGCGTATGTTTTTTTATATTTTCGAAATTAGATGTACTACCTCTCAGGAACGATTCTAGTTGATAAAGTTTTGTGGTAACAAATGGGCGTAATTCCACAAAGTTAATCACAAAGGGACGTATCTCCAGCACATACGCCCCTTTGGTTTTATCTGTTCTAGTTCATGTTAATAAAAAATAATCACAAAGGGGCGTATCTCCGGCACATACGCCCTATTCATCTTATGATAAGCATAATATGTAATGTGAAAGAGGCGTAAGTATTATTTAAAAGAAAAATGAAAGGGGCGTTAGTGTGGAGATACGCCCCTACAAACTGGTCGTCTGTTTGTTAAAACATTGTTTTTAACGGATTTTCGATCAGATATTCGATGGAAAACCGAAAAACATCGATTTTGGACATACGCCCCTTTCACTTGTAAAAACTAAAAAAGCGGTTTTTGACATTTACGCCCCTTTAACTCTACGGCGACGGTATACATAGTTATGAGGAGCAGGATTCTGTTGTATTTATAATGACAGGAGAAGGTGGGGCAGAATGGACACCTTTATATGAAAATTGAAAAACAATAAAATCTATTGAATTAACCCACATAGAATAATGTAAACACGAAGAAAACCAGAAACTTTTCTTTTTCAGTTCCTCAGCGTTAAAGCCTGCGTTCGAAAAACATCAACTTCTCAATTATCTGGAAGTATATTATTATTGAAACCGATAGATATTTTAATAGCGTACTCACACACACATTTCGTAGGATCATCCTACTTCTTCGTTTCCTTAAATTCTACGTCTCACTCTTAAAAAAATTAAAAAATTTGCAAATCTTAGTAAAAAAAAACTTCCCTCTGGACACGTATGAAAAAATCTAATGGAAAACCGTATCGAATTCGCTATGAAATTCTACTGAAAATTCTATTAGTTTTTCGCCGATTTCTATTGGAAATTTTTCCGAAAACAGAAATATCTAATAGTAGATCGTATTTTTATATAAAAAAATCAACTGAATTTGATCTTTCTATCTAATTTAATCTATTGAGATTTTTCAATAGAATATTCGCAGTATATTCTATTGAAACTTATATATAAGTTTTCCTTGGATTTTTTTATGGCCGATGAAAGATAATACAATTTGATAAACTTTGAAAATTTATGCCGAGAAATTGCTGTACGAAAATCTCAATGAACTAAATTGTATAGATAAAGTCAAATTGTATTGTTTTTTTTTTTAATTTAAAAATATGTCCTATTAGAGATATTCATTGAAAAAAACCTCCAATACCCTTCGTACCCGGGAATAATGTTGTGAAAATAAATAATCTCATTCTTAATCTGATAATTAATTTTCATCATAGTAATCTTGAAGGAAATATCCAAATGATTTTCAAATATTCCGCTTCTCCTGTGATGTGCGCGGAGAATGAACGCGCATATGGCGTCTCTGCGTAAGTGAATGCATCGGCTGTGTGTGCGTGTGGCGGGTGTATATGGAGGTTCAGTCACAAAGAGATATACACGCACAGTCTCGCACAGTCGTCAAGTGTTTTTCCGGTGTTGTGGTGTTGAAAATTGTGAAAAACAATCGAAGTGCAAAAAACAAAGTGTCGAAAACGAAGTGGAAAATTTTTTGATAGAAGAAGTACTCTGAAATAGGTATTCGAAGAATATTCATTTGACTGTCTGGTTGCTGTTCAAAATACAGAGGTGAGTGTAACGTTTTCCATCTCAGATTGTTGAAAAAAAATAAAAGCAGACAAAATCAATCGAACAACTCAGCAATAATGATTAAAAAAACGGGTTCCATTACGTATAAACTTTGAATTGCCTAATTTTAATTTGGTTAACTTTTTTCATCGTATGTCCAAGAACATGCATTCCTCCGGGCATGGGTGAGTCAGAGGGGATGGTTTGTTTATATTTGTCGGCTCTTTGTTTTCATCCGTCGCCTGTCTAGAATTTTATTACATTCTGAGAATTGATGTTGCGGTTTAACCTCCATATTGTAAGACGATAAATGTGAGAGGTCAGAACATTGTAACGATAATTTCTTAAACTTTTTAATTATTCATTATTGATGAAAAACTCCTTTAATGTTGTATAAATAACAGCAGGACACATTCCCATCCCGAGGTGGAGGGCGAGGGAACTTTAACTCAATTCCCTCATCTCCGGGTACCTCCAGGATCGCCTCTCTTCCCAGAAGATATTTATTCATTTCGTAGCGCAATTATTAATTATTTATCATTAATCAGGGGGGTCATCGAACATTCTATAAATAATTATGAGACTGTATTCAAACCGAAGGAAGGTCTCAAACTCAATATACCCTTCTTCGGAACATTCTGGGATCGCCTCTCGACCCGGAGGACATCCCAGAGAGATAGATATTTATTTGAATGCATAATTGAGAAAAAAAATTCTTCATTTATTCATATTTAAATAAAATATTTAAATAAATAAATCTCGCTGGGATGTTGTTCGGTCGGAAATGTTCACTATTGTTAAAATAATATTTAGGAAAATAGAGATTTTTTTGTTTTTACTTATTTTTTCACACAAACGCATTCCGACTCTTCTTAGGGTAAATTTCTTTACGTAAATGCTTCAAAACACGATCAATTTCACCCCTCAAACTCTTGTTAACTGCTTCACATACAAAAGAAATTTTCTCCAAATTGTAATCCCGCGGCATTTTCCTTCAACATGTGGGCGTCATAAATTTTACCCGAAGAGTGGCAGAATTTTTTTTTTCTTTCTCGTCCGCAATAAGGGACCCAACATACTTTGTGTCTGTTTTGCCAATCACTTGATATTTTTACGCATACAAATATTTTCCAACAATCGTATTATTTCTTTACCCTCTTTATAGAGGAACAACACATTTTGTCCTCACTCTTAGAGAGAGAAGAGAGAATAGAGAGAGAAGAGAGAGAAGAGACCCCCTGTGGCGGCGGACGGGAAAGACTAAGAAAAAAAAGGTACAGAATGTTCACTCCTGGCCACATTTATGACGCCCACATGTTGAAGGAAATTGTCGCAGGACTAAAATTTAGAGAAAATTATTTTTTGTATGTGAAGTGGTTGACAAGGGTTTGAGTTGTGAATTTCATCGTGTTGTAGAGCTTCAGCATGAGGAAATCCAATTATTACGTGTATTGAAACAAAAAGTCTTTTATCACGTCATCTAGTCTCCCCATCAGTCAGGGTTCCATGATGGTTCATGCAATCTAGCCGTCTTATTGCACCCTTCTTTGTTACAGGGAAAACTTTCCATTTCTTTGATTCAATTGAGAGGTCTTGGGAGTAAAAAAAAATACTGAAATGCGGGGAAAACTTTGCTCCACGAATTCTTCGCTAAGAGAACATGGAAAACTATGAGACATACTTTAAAAAATTCGTTCTTTTTTTACTCACCGGATGAAACGAGATGAGGAGGCTCGAAAGAGAATAAATATTTTTTTTTAATGTTTAAACATACAAGGTGGTTGACAGATCCCCGTGCCACCAACGTGCTTGGATACCCCCTCCCTTGACACGAAGATGGCGGCCCGAGGATCTGTCAACCATCTTGTATGTTTAAACATTAAAAAAAAATATTTATTCTCTTTTGAGCCTCCTCATGTCGTTTCATCCGGTGAGTAAAAAAGTAACGAATTTTTTAAAGTATGTTTCATAATTTTTCATGCTCTCGTGGCGGAGAATTCGTGGAGCAAAGTTTTCCCCGCATTTCAGTAGTTTTTTTTACTCTCGAGGCCTCTTAATATTCCATCGCAATATTCTTCGCAATATTCAATATTTTTTTCCGAATTTTGAATCAATTTTTCAGAGTCTTTCCATATATCGAAATGAGAAAAAAAATACGTAATACAGTCCCATTGAGAGGAAATACAAATGCTCATCATAAGGTGATACGAAGGCGAAAACCCTGGAATGAGCTTTCTTGTCAATACCGAAAAACTCTTGAAAGACGAAACCGGAGAAAATTAGAGATATCAGTTTTCCCATCTGATCGAGGCGCTCATTTCCCGAATCATCCAGAATCAATACCTAGATCGGATTCTCCATCAAACTCCGTGATTCCTAACTTCAACGAAGCCGATATGCGACGTCTTGACGAACCTCCGGCCTATGAGGATTCTGAAACCCTCTCGATTCCCAGTAGTCATCTCTCTCTGGATTGTGAAATCAATCTGAATAATCCACGAGAAGTTTACCTTCCTTCACTGAATGAGTCGTTGACTTTCAAGGATGAGTTGATTCAGATATTCCTACAGACTGACATCAATCATGTTCAGGGAGATGCTCTCCTCAATCTCCTTCACACTCACCCTTGTTTCGAATTCTTACCGAAAACGACCCGCACTCTACTTAAGACTCCTCGGACATCTACGGAACTAAAAGTGGTTCATCCAGGAGAATATTTACATCTAGGTCTTACACAGGCAGTGGAGGCCATACTCGATCAGGTCGATCCTAACACTATTCCAAACGAATTATTAGTTGATTTCAACACTGATGGGGCGTGTCTTGATAAGTCAGTTGAGGGTACGATTTGGCCGATCCAGATACTTTTTGCCAATATTCCCCATCACAGACCGGAAGTAGTTGGAATATATAGGGGAAGAAAAAAACCAGCTCACGCTCACGATTTTTTTAAGTATTTTTTAAATGATGTCGACGTGGTTACTTCCGCTGGCGGAATTTTATATAACAACAGACTCTTCACAGTCTCATTGAGGTGTTTCATTGCTGATGCTCCTGCTCGGGCATTTATCTTAAATCACCTTGGGCATAATGGAAAAGTACCCTGCTCGAAGTGTAAAATCGTTGGCCACTCCTGCTCTCAAAATCCAAACAAGAGGAAACAGATAGCTCTTCTTGGAGTAAATTGGCCCCCAAGGACGGATGAAGAGTACGCTCAGGCTTTAGATGGATCTCATCATCATGATGGAGAATGTTGCTTAAAAGGTCGGATTCCATTAGTTACAAATGTTCCTTTCGACGTCCTACATTTGTCATACCTCGGAGCAGGTGACAAATTTTTAGATGCCATTATCGGCGGGAAATTCAAACCTACCGTTAAATTATCACCCCAGGGATTAGGTATGGCAGAGAATCGCATTAATGTGATTTCTAAACATTGTCCGCGTGATTTTTTAAGATATCCTGCGAGTTTCAAGGATTACACGAAATTCAAGGCGACTGAACATAGACAATTACTTCTTTACACGGCAATTGTTATATTCCATGGTATAGTTGATGATGAAACCTATAAACATTTTTTACTGCTGCATTCGACGATGCGAGTTCTCGTTCATAAAAATTCCACTTCACAACAAGTACGTTTCGCAGAAATGGCAATGCCTCTTTACGTAGAACATTGTCCTAAGATCTACGGATGCAATTATTCATCGTACAATATTCACGGCCATTTACATATTATCCAAGACTATAAAAATTTTGGTCCGCTCGATTCGATATCTACATTTCCTTTTGAAAACAATATGAATATTTTTAAACGATATTGCCGGAGACCAGGTATGAGTTTGCAACAAATTAATAATAGGCGAGCCGAATTGATCAATAAGAACTCAATTCGTCGTGATATACATTCTCCTATTCAAGCATCGCAACAGCACGTGTTGGGACCTTTGCCCAATTGTGGACTGTCCAATTATACTCAATATAAAAAAATTAATTATCACAAACTCACGTTCCGACTCGATGATCGTGACAATACATGTATAGCACACGATGATTCCATCTATGTAATCCGCAATATTCTTCTTGTGAATCATTGTTATCATTTTGTAGTACAAAAATTTGAGGTGGTTGAGTCTTTTTATGACGTAGGTTTACCATCAACTGAATTTGGAATTTATAAATGTTCAAATTTGCTGAAAGGTTTATGTCTCATCTCATTGAATGATGTAAAAATGAAATGTTTTCGAATGCCACAATGGCCGCACACAGATTCAGCTAATAAGAATTATCTTGAAGCACCTCTCCCGAATTCTTTCATTGTGGCTGTTTTATTGTACGAAAATTGATGATATGTAGATAGTCGTAATTTCTTTTTCTGATAATTTAGATGTAAGGAAGGTGAAGACAAACATTAAGTCCATGATATTGTAATAGATTTTTGCCTTCATTTGTAGATGTCCAAACGTGGAAAAAGAAAGAACGACAGTCAAATCGCAAAAAGAGAGGAGCTTCCTGATTCCATGTCAGATTTATTTTCTTCTTCCTCGGAATCTCTTGATACGGAAATGAGAAAGATACGAGGAACATTACAGACACATAACCACCATACAAATCAATATCCTCCTAGACTTCGCCAGTCTTCACACCCAGGTTATTATGATGAGAATAAGGATCCTAATAATCGCAAAACTATAAATGGAAAACCAAAGATTACATCAGAACAAACTGGTAATTTTTTAATTCTGAATCCTAATAATTCTCAGCGATCTGTTCCTCCTTCTTTCTCTAAAACGTCCGTTTCATCGCCAATTATGTCTCCGCTCAGTTACAACGGCCCCTATGATTCGAACGATAACATTGAATTCGTAAAAGCTCAGAAGAGGGAAGAAGAGAAAGACAAATTGAAAAACCAACATGAGATGAAAAAGAAATCTAGAAATGATCGGAACAAAGAATCTTTGTTTGCATGGGAAGAGGAGCCTGATCTCGTTCGAAATTATCGAAGACCAAAGTCGATCACTTCAGGAAAGTCTGAATGGCAACCGAAGTTGGATGAAGAGAATGCTGAAGAAGACGAGAGGATATTACAAGAACGACAAGAACAAATCAAGAAGGAAGAAATTGAATGGAAAAAATGCAAGAGAAGAAGAAAGATTCCTACGAGAGGGAGGAAAGAGAGAGAGAAAGGCAAGAGAGAGAGAAGAAAGAGAGCAAGGACAGAAAGAGAGTGAGGAAAGAGAGACAAGACAGGGAGCGAGAGGAAAGAGAGAGAGAGGAAAGGGAGGAGAGAGAGATAGAAGACAGGGAGAGAAAAGAAAGAGAGAGAGAGGAAAGAGAGAAGAGAGAGATAGAGGAGAGAGAGAGAGAGAGAGGACAGGGAGAGAAAAGAAAGAGAGAGAGGGGAGAAAGAGAGAGAAGAAAGAGAGAGAGAGGAGAGAGAGAGAGAGGACAGGGAAAGAAAAAGGATAAGGAGAGACAGGGTAGGAATTGAAAGTTCCAATGATGAAGATAGTGATAATGTACCATATGACGATGGAGATACTGAACATTCAGTGAGCAGAAGGGATCTAATGGATGCATTGGTCCACTACAATCGGCAGATGAAACAAGGCATGAGGTAATGACTTATGATTACATCTACTTCGCGTGTATATGGCGTTTCTATTGGTCGCAGTTCTCGGTTAAAAGAAAGGGGTTGATTATTAATGTACTAAAAAATTCTTTTCTTCTCAATTCAGTGTATTGAACGCAAAGTTGACAAACATGAACGAGAGGCTGAAGACTTTGGAGAAAATAGTAGCAACTCGTGATGGAGATGTTGGAGGCAGGCCCCTTGTAAGGCCCGATTGTTTGCCCATTCGATCGGAGGCAGAGTTTACCAGTTTCGAAGAGACCACGAGCGATGCTGCCTACGAAAATGTCGTAAGTTTAAATAACAATGTAACGAGAAGTAAAAAATGGGAATCATCGTCCATGTTCTAGTCTGGATTGCAAGGTTCGATTGTTTGCTCTTGAGGAATTTTTTTTGAAACTTTTCCATGATCATGATATCCATCAGACATTCATGATTAGGCTAATTGACTTTCTTACAAGATGTAGGAGATTAATTGTAATTTATAACCATTTCACCACTGAATTATGTTTGTTTGATGCTAGGTGAGATATTTCGTTGGACTCGGAGGAAGGACGATTCGCGATGCAATTGGTTATTTCGTCAAAAAAAGTTTGGAGGGAGAATTCATTCGTGAGCTCACCTGGACAGGCGCTAAAAAAACCTTACCCTTATTTGACACAAAATTGATCGCATGCATGAAAGGTAAGATTTTATTCAAATAACAATGGAAAGAAGAAACCATCTGTTGTCCTAAACCTCTGGACAACTGACTCTACAAGAGAGACTCACCCTAAGATCCTTAATTGATAGCTTTGGTTTCGATTTTCTCATCTATATTAATCAGAAAAAGCTCCTGAATCAAATATTAGTTTGACAGTTTCATGGATATCCATAAGAAAGTTTTACAAATTTTTTCCTTTTGTACTAACAGCAGAAAATACCGTGGGCCGCGAGACAAACATCAGAAAATCATGGGATTCACTGTCGTAGGGGGTCGGGATAGCTCTTTAATTGATCCCGGTACCTTTTTTTTCCAACGTCATCATATTCAACACATCATTTCCCATAGCTTCTATTTTTTTTCATTTTTTCGGGACCCTCTAGGGAGGTCAAATGTCCCCTCAAACCATGATTCCATAACAGCTCGTGTATGAGGTTCATTTTGTGTATGTGATTTCTCGATGTTTATCAACCCTAAAATTTTGAAATTATCACTAATTTCCATCAAGTGTCTGATAATATTAATGTGATAACGATGAAATTTTTTGGTGAACATTGAATAATGTAATTTTTCAAGGACACCCATAAGATCTTTAATAGACGAAGCTCCTTAATTTTCGAAAAACCGATTTGATCAAATATTTTTCCCTTTAAACTTTTGAACAATACGACAATTATATTTGAATTTTTTTAGGGAAAACGAAAGACATTCCATTGTTCTTCCAATGCATCTCTGTATCTTATTAAATAGAGAAGTGAAAGGAATGGAGTCGGAAATTTCGTTTAAAAAAAGTCGATTTTGACAGACAAATCTATTCTCAATTTTATTTTTTTACTCTTCGACAGGTGCCCTCAACAGAAACAAACAAATTTCAGATTTCTCAGATGTGGACTTTCGCGATAATGTGATGGCTGCTGTTAAAAGCGAAAAACAAATACTGAGGAATCACGCTTACCATGGACAGAGAGAAAACAAAGAATCTGATGACGAAGAAGAGAGTCCATCGAAACGTAGACGAATTTCCAGAGCCCAAGACCAAGCTGCTAGAGCTAGGAGAGAAAGTGATGGATAAGGAGAGAATTTGTGGAAACTCAGATTGGTGCTTGTTTCGTATTTTTATGTAGAAAAATTATTATATCATTTTAGGTATATTATAGCATATTATATTATGTTAAATTATTTAATATCGATAAGAAAATGTTATTGAGGTTATAGATGACTGTCATTCAAAATTCTTGAAGTTTATCCTTGGAGTTTATTCTTAAAGTTAATTCGTATATCGTATAATAATAAAAAAAAGATTTTCAAAAATGAATGTGTATTATTTGAATGGGAAATATTCGGCAACTATTTGACAATCTATTACTTCAAATATCTATCCAATTTCAAAGCAATTTGCCCACAAATTTGCGCTAAGAATTGCCGGCAATTTGGTGCTAATTTGAAAAGTATCGTTGGCGCCAATACGTGACGGAAACTTGCCGTCCAATTGGCTAGGTAAGTATGCG
The DNA here is from genome assembly GCA_035578325.1 of Coelinius sp. EB29. NCBI lineage: Eukaryota > Metazoa > Arthropoda > Insecta > Hymenoptera > Braconidae > Coelinius > Coelinius sp. EB29. The sequence continues at coordinate 4,308,470 of JAOZGT010000006.1, forward strand.
TATAATTTCCCAGCAATCATTGCCTGCCTTGGCGCCATCTTGCCAGAAACTTGCTAACAATTTGTTATCTGGGATACTAGATGTGACACAGGTCCCTCGAGTTACCGACCGATTCACTAGAGCTTCGTATAGTTCGACCCGTTTACCCTGCACTGATGGCAATCGCTGAACATGAAAAATAAAGACGCGATTGTGTTCATTTCATTGCAGCCAACTCAGTGACTCCAATGTGACCAATAACTTTCGGAGATAATAAAATTCGTGAAAATGTACACAGTAGCTCGTTGCTATGCACATATCTTCGTTAATATTCAATTAATTAAATAAATAGCGACATCAGTGGATAGCTGATATGCGATTGATATAGTGTAACTAAGGGCAGTTTCGTTGTAAGTGGTGACATTTATTTAATAGCCCCGAAAAAAGAATTGGAGGTAGTGGAAGGGGAACTTGTATCGTGTATAGATACTGGGTAGTGCTCGGCCTTGTTATGTGAGGTTATGAAACAAGTACTTGGCCGATACGCTACCGCGTACAGTGGACTCTCCCTAAGTGTCCGATCCGTAAGTGTTCACTGCCCCAGCGCAAGAGGAGAATCATTCCCCCACCATAGGCACTCCCCTTCAAGCGCGTTCTCTCTTAAACCTCTCTCGTTCTCTATCCGATGCGCCACGAATGTGCGCAGTGACGTGCTGTTTACCGAACAGCTGGGAATATGGGTAAATATATACAGTGGTAGCATGGAAGAAAAAATTGCAAAATCAAATGGAAAAAACCATTAAAATCGTGGGATTTAGATGTTAAATTGAGAGTGATAGATGAAGTGAACCATGATACGGGAATTTGTGATATTGCCAAAGAGTTAAACGTTCATGTGGTGTCAGTGAAAAAGACGCCCAGTGGCTCTTACCCCCACCATTGCCTGTACACACATCTCTGTCTGACTCTGGCGTTCTCGCTCTTTCGACGGCGCAGTGGGATCGCTTCATAAGTGTTTTTTTCGAGAATTCAAACCCCCGAAGGCGAACACTTAGGGAGAGTCGACTGTATCTCGATAAGAAGAGTATTAGTCATGAGTGGTCCGAAGTATTGACCCTGTGATTTTTGTAGTGACGAGACAGTGAAGCGCGCTGCGCGCGCTGTGTGAGTGTTGATTTTCACTCATTCAAATTTCCCAGGTGAAAACTAACCAACTTCATACCTATTACCATTGACCAATGAGGAATCAGTCTTACGCATTTTAAGATATTTCGGCTCTAATGATGTTCATTTATGTGTATGTACTTTCTTAAATAGGATTCTCCATGTACTGGAGGTAGAGTAAAGATCAGATACGTCTTCCAAGTGCAATTCAATAGAGAGTTCTAGTTAAATTAATTCACCGAGTTGTTATTCTATTTATGGTGGCGTTCATCTCCATGATGTTAGATCAATTCATAAGTATACTCAAGGGAAGTGGAGAATAAAGTACAACATTAAAATTATGTCATAAATGCCATGGAATAAATGCTATTCTATTTTCACCCATAATCCGAATAGGGTCAGATCTAGAAAAAATGTCTTCATTGAAATTCTTCTAATCTAATTACATTTGAACTGGAATTTATTAATTCTTATTTACTACTTTTTGTCATCGAATTTATCTCGATAACGAGTGATTTTGGAAGGAAATAGTAAGAAACCGTTTTTGTAGCTGAAGAAATTCCCAAAAAAAAAAAAATATTCTCAGACATATTTCACTGAAACTGCTCATTATAGAAATAATTTCACTTAAAAAAATATATGTATAAATTCAGCAATGAATTTTCGCATGTAATACCACAAGAGCTTCAAAATTATCACCCGATAATTCCCTCAAGGTTCCCTGCAACCAAACAAAGTCGTCAAGTTTTCCAGAAAATTTTAACCTGGAAAACTTGACTCCTTCATTTGTTTGCAACGAATTATCGGGAATTACCTGATTAATTTTGGAACTCGAGTGGTATTCGGGGGATTATTTTTTCATCCAAATTTCGGCCGATAAGATTGCACCATGAGACAAAATTCACGGTTAAAAATTCAATCTGTCAAATCGGATGGGATTTAACTTGATTTCCCGTCTTTTGTTCTTTATATATAGGCAACATGAAAAATTACCAGTGAAATTATCGAAAATTATCAGTTGAATACCGTGTTGACTATACAAAATAACGTCGAATGGTGTAATCCTTGTGACGAAATTTTCTGGAATTCCGTCACCTGTAATTGAAGCTGAGATTCAACGGCTATTTATGAAAATAATATTGTAAGTAGAGTGAGTATTTTTCCGAGAGAGTCGCGTTTTCCCTTTCCCCTGGACTAGCTCCCCATAGTAGGGTGAGGCAGTCCAGCCAAAAATCTAGACCTCGGCAGCGACAGGATCGTCGAGAACATCAGGATCAGGATCAACCCGGAGGACGGAGTTTATCTAATAAAATTCAAATATAAAGCCAATTGCTAGAGTCGCGAGACGTTAAATCCTCTCTACGGTTAGAGTCTAAGGTTCAGTAAAATTTGCATTTTCAGTTTCTTTGGGTCCGGGAAAATTTATCTTTCTTTCGTTCCGGTTTCGTTTTGACCTATTTTGAGTTCTTCATTAATAAAATTCAGTAGATCCTTGAGTGGGACCGATTTGATCAACTGAGGCTCGTGGCCGATATACTGTGCCTCCCAGTGATCTCGGTTTTCCGTTGGGTGTAAGTGGATGAGCACAGAGGTTGAGCTGAGGTGCTCACGCTCCCCGGCTTTTGCAAATAGTGGAGATGTTGAAGATTGCCAGTTGGAAGGCCATGGAGACGAGCTTAGTCCACTCGTTTGTATGGATCGCCCTGGACTTTTAGGTTTTCTTACGTTACGTTTTCGGCAATTCTTCAATGTCTCCCGGGAGAGTGCCATCCGCTCTAATTACACCCACTCAGGTGGAAAGTATCTGCTTAAAACAGGCTAACATCTGCCTTTCCCACGGCCCAAATGAGTAATTACAGTTACGTTTATGGTTAATTCACGCATTCCTCCTTTTGGAGTTAATTTAAATGAAAAATAAATAATTAAAAATCAACTTAAATTCCGAGTGGATACAAACATCATTCTCCTCCCGTTTAAATTGATGCGCCAAGCATCGATTCACATCGATCCACGGTTTTGACTCTCCAACGACACCTCAGGTAGCGTTCCGATCGCGCCTCAGCCGTGAAAACCGACTGGCTGAGTGAAGCGTCGGAGTTATTCGTGCCATTCAGCCGACAACATCACCATTCCACATAACCCTGAATACCCAGCCAAGGACAATTTCTGTGCAGACAGAAAATGGTAAGTCCCTTGAATTATTGCACCTCCTCTAAGGGAGAAATTAGTGCAAGTCCACCCGAGGTGAATTAGGGGAATAATTATGTGGAAAACTCGAAGCACATGTGCCCTCACCAGTGTTGAGCCATAGTGCTCCCCAGTAAAAAAACTCTCGCTTTATGGATGGAATTGGCGCACCATTGAGTGCCCTTAAGTCTCCTGAAGCCCCAAAATAAATTATTAACCTGAAAAAGTGCTATAGTGAAGTGGAAAAATGCGAAATAAGCTGAAAATTGCCCGCATGCACCCTACCCAGGTGGGTGACGCTGTGAGGCGATATTGCACCTTCACTGAGACACCCAGCACCAGGTTTTGACGAATATTGCGACGGAATTTAGCACCGATCGAGTGCTTCCGACTCTTTCGCACCCTCGAACCCTCTTTTGGGGTGAAATTCGAGGTAATTAACCCCGAAATGGCAATTGTTGAGAATAATTGGGCACCTCAGAGTGCGAATTTCTCTCCAATTCAGCCCAACGAACTTAAACTTTTCCCCTTTCGTATATAAAATTCATTTTGGTTCGAAATACTGGATCCCCAGGCTCTTCGAGTCTCGAATGATACTGGATGATCAGTCACGCGCATTTTGATCGAGTAAATTCTTAATATTCAATGAAATTCTCTCTCTCTCGTTACTCACTCTATAGATAATATATATAATATAGATATATCTTTTAACTTGGAAGTTGTTAAATGAACGAATGATTAACTGAATTCGAGTGAGAAATAAATACGAGTTTTCTTGTTTAATTAAAATTCGAAGTTATATTAATTCTCACTCTCCCCGTTAATACCTAGAGGTCTAAGTGAGATTCATACGAGTTGATTTGGTAGATTTTGGCTTTGGGATGCGCGACTTCTTTTCCTAAGACCAAGCGATTAATCCACGCCCGCTCTCCGAATTTTCCAAAACGAGCTAGTCTGGTAAATTCCGCAACCTCTCCTCTCGATTTTCCCCCTAGTCCTACGTTTTATCGTTTTTACAGTTTTCCGTTACGGTTGCGGTTCGATAATTTCGCGTTATTAAAAATTATCTGGCGCCCAACTTCAGTTTCTCAGAAGAGTAGCTGGCACTCCGTTTAAGGTTATTGGAATTTTGGGGAGGTCGAGATGGACGAGGCCGAAGGTGACACAATCCCAGTAGTTCCGTCTGGATTTTCGTTGCGGTAAAGGTTTTGGAGTTTAATTTAAAGTCTGTTGGGGAAGGACGCGTCACATCCTATTGGCTGAAATTTGGATGGAGAAAAATAATCATTGAAAAATACAACAATCCCCTTCTCTCACATTTCTCAGAACTTGAGGATTGTTTTATTCTCATGCTAGAGAGTATGTAACTCGTAGGTGTTCCATTATGAACAAAATTTGCGTCCCCACTCTGGCGAATTCTCAAAGGGAAAGGACTTATAGGCACTTGTTCTTCTTTTTATTTACTCTTATCCTCCTGCGACAATCACCTGGCACTCCCACTGACTCCCATTTAATTGTACCGTTACTAATCAACTGCAGCCAGTACATTTGTTTCATGAAAAAATAGCAGATGAATAAATGAGGAAGAAAAGATAGGTCAACGAATGCTCATTCTATTCCGATGTAACGAGATGGTTATCGATGGCGTCAATCCCAAGAGGTTGAACTTACTCGCTATTAAATGGCAAATGCTACGGGCACCTTAAGGGGTCTCCTCAGTTGTTTATTATGTGCAAAATTCTCTTTGAGTTTGAATTTAAAGCCTAATGAAGGTAGGCGGCGGTAGTGGATGAATTTCGAGAGGAAGAATCTCCGTGGTCCCGGTAGCTTAGTTGGAAGAGTGCCCGGCGCGAATAACCATGCTGAGGACGCTGCTGGTGGCTCCCAGCCTCCTCACTAGACTACAACCAGATACTGTTAGATGGATGGCTGCTCCAGTACTTCTGTTAGCCTATCTCTGTATATATGTACATATTAGGTTTAAGTTCATTAGTTTTAGCTTCTGATCGTATTTTGTGGTTTTTTTTACTGGTCCAAATTTTCCACAATTTCCACGTCAAATGACGAAATAATGCTTTCAATGATCTCATTCAATTTACATTCAAATATTATTTAAAATTACATATCTACTAATTTGCTGGAAAATCACTAAGAATAGAGAGATGTCTCACCACAGACCACCTTTTTCACCATACTTTGGTTAATTATTCTCAAGGCTTTTTTTTTTTAAGGAGTAAGTTTCGTGCCAATAAAAACTGTAATTGAAAATAACTAAAATAAACACTCTTAAAAAAAAAAAAAAAAAAAAAAAGTGCCCGGCGCGTAACTGGGAGACCCGGGTTCAAATCCTAGCTGGGGTTATCGGGATTTTTTCTCTCTAAATTTTAATTCTCTTTGAGTTTTTTTTTTTTATTAATATAAAAATATTTAATTATGTACAATATAGTGACAACGTTGACCAAATAATAACAACGAAAATAAATTCCAAAGTTGCTACTTATACATGAGGTTAAGTGTGGCGTCGATAACTTTAGCGCTTTCCCTATATTATCCAACAATCGGCAATGTAGGAAAAATGTTGAAGTTATCGATGCTCCACTTAACCTCATGTATAAGTAGCAACTTTGGAATTTATTTTCGTTGTTATTATGTGGTCAACATTGTCACTATTTTGCACATAATTTTCTTATTTATTAACGAACTTCTCCTGAAAATTCTAATTAGCTGGTAGCTTTCCTTTTTTTTTGGGAACTAACTAAGGAGACCCCTGAAGAGCCTGACCTGCTTTCGAGAAACTATCTGATTCCGATTTCTCGATCGAGTACAGGTGGTGGATCAATAGATAATTAACTGCATTTTTTTACATTTTACTTCCGAATGGAAGCATTGTAATCCTCAAAATTTAAGATTCGGATTATTTGTGTTAGATTGACTAATTAGGGTCTAATTAGTCGAAAAATGCGATTTTTAGAGAAGTCCGTATGTATGTGTATATGTATGTATGTATGTATGTATGTATGTATGTATGTATGTATGTAGGTATGTATGTATGTATGTATGTATGTATGTATGTATGTATGTGTGTATGTATGTGATCAGACCCTTTAAGCGTTTCATTGAAAATTTCTCTACGACAAATGCATCGAATTGCATGATTTTTTTTGTTGAATGTACCCATTCATAAGCGCTGTTCAACAACACCAATTGAATTTTGATCCATAATTTAGTCTTTTAAATATTGGAATTCTTCGAAAAATCGATTTTTCGACGATTCCTCAAAAATTAATCATTTTAATCGATTCAATAACGGATTGAAATATTCCTTTCGATGTCCTCTTGACCGAGTTCGAAGATGGTGGAGTTAGTGCATTTCGTTCTTAAATTGTTCAGTTATAGCTTAAAATAAACGTCAAAAAATTCATTGAAATTGGAGCTTAGTTGGAATATAATGAAAGTTTAGTCGGGATTTAATCGGTATCTAGTTGGGATTTAATCGGGACTTAGTCCCTTATAGTTTTGGACCCTTAAAGTTTTGGACCTCAAAGTTTTGAAAATCAAATTTTCGACTATAATTCAACAATTAGGGGAAGAGAGGGTATTACCGGACAGCGGGTAATACCGAACACTCTGATATCTAAAAAATGGATGATAATTTTTTTTCTGTAACAATTTGATGAAGTCAAACCTATTGTCCTTATGTAATTTTGGATATTTTGCTAATATAATTTTGTGATGACAATGAGAAAAAAAATATTGAAATTTTGAGGCGATTAGCATCTAAGAAATGGCTGTATTCAAATGAGCATTTTTTCTTTTTTTATTTCTTCATATCAAAATTATATTTATTCTATAAATGATTTTGGTATTCAAATTTTGCATCCGAGAAAACATTATGTGTTAATTTTACATTGAAAATATATAATTTTGAATAAATACGAAGGTAGTAGTTTATGGTGTCCGGTATTACCCGACTTGGAGAGTAAGACCGGACAAATCGACTTTTTCGAAAAAAAATAATTATAAAAAATCAGTTGGATTTATTATTTTTTTTTTTTATACACGATTGAAGTAGAATGAATGAACTTCAATTAGTGATTTTTTTGTTTTGTTTTGTTATGAAGTTTCGAGAAAAATTATCAATAAATAATATAAGGAGTTCTGCTTAAGTGTCCGATAATACCCTCTCCTCCCCTAATTATTTTAATCCATTCAATGACGCATTGATGGTGGGGTCAATGTATTTCGTTCTTAAATTGCATCATTGAAAAACTAAGAATCTCATTAAAAATGATCAAACTTCATGATTTTTCAAAACAATAGGCAGAGAAGGATTCATTAATTGATTGCTTATCTCCAATTCGCAATTCGTATTCTATTCATGAATAGAATTGATAGATTCTTCTGCCAATTAACACCACAGGGCAAGTCCATTCGGAAGCAAATTGCTAATTTATTAGCAAAAATAACTATGCTTAGGAGATAAATGAAGCAATGTATCACTTGTTTTTGGGGTTGCTCAATCAGAAAAAACGAGTTAAGTAATTTTTCTAAACAAAAAATCAATTGATGTTTGATTTATGGTTTTGTATTTATCTTGAAGATGAATGATTTCAGGAGAGAATGTCAAAGGACCTTTTTTGTGGAGAAGGAAGTTTCCGGCAAAAGATATCTCTTGATTATTTCGCCTAAAAAATCATCCATTAAGAGAGCAGGAGGGTAAAAAAAAACCACTGAAATGCAGGCAAATTTTTGCTCCATGAATTTTCCTAATTTGTTCATTGATAAGTTCAAAAAATTATTGTAAAAAAAACTTTCCCATCATGAAATTGTGATAAAACGAGTTGAAGGTGATTTGAAGTGGCTAGATAATTTTTTTTTATGTTTAAAAAAACGAGTTGGGTGACAAGTCTGGGCGCAGCCATATTGCTAGGATACCCCCTCCCTCTACCGTAAGATGGCGGCGCCTAAATCTGTCGACCACCTCGTATTTCTAAACGTAAAAAAAAAATATTTAGCCACTTCAGATCACCTTCAACTCGTTTCATCACAATTCCGTGACTGGAAAGTGTTTTGCTTCCGAATGGAAGCATTATAATCGTGCGATTTTGAGAATTTCTAATTTTGATTGGAAATGATGCAGAATGTCATGAAACGTGGAGAAATGATGTTTTTAGAGTCATGTCTGTCTGTATGTATGTGACAATTTGGGTTTTGGGTAATCTATTTTTAGAAAATTTAACATAAATACGGTAAAATTTCTTAGTAAAAATCTGAAATTTTGGCACATGGTACCTATGAATATACTCAACTTTGTCGCGAAGTTTCAGTCCGATCGGTCAAGTAGTTCCTGAGATATAACGGTTTGTTTGAATTTCGTTTTTCCTCAATATCTCAGAAACTACTGCACCGATTTCAATTTTTTTTTTTCAAAATACTTGACTCGATGGCCTCTATCTATATCAATAAAAATATATATACCGGTTCATACAAAGTTTAGGAGATATCATCATTTTTCTGTTTTTCCAAAAAAAATCTTGTACGCACGATAACTTAAAAAAAAATGATGTCAGCGAGTTGAAATTTGGTACGATTATAGCTCTCATAATAGCAAAGGTTCGTATTGTGAATGGGCATAATCGACTAAGTGGTTCCTGAGATAATCAACTTTTTGTAAAAATATGTTTTATCAAATATCTCACAAACTACTTAACGGATTTGATTTTTTTTTTTTCAAAATACTCGTCTCAACAGTCACTAACTAGATCAATCAAAATATGTATACCTGTTCATAGAAAGTTTTCGAGATATTGCAGTTTTTCCGTTTTTTTGCTTCTTCAATTCTTGCACGCGCCATAACTTGAGAAAAAACGAACATAGGAAGTTGAAATTTGGTCTGATTATAGCTCTCATAATATTGAAGGTTTGTACTTTGGATGAGCTCAAATGACTCAATGGTTCGGGAAATATTCAAGTTTTTATATAAATAAATTTCATCAAAGAGTTGAATATTTCCGAAATATGTGTTCTTCATCTCAATGAATCGAAACAAGTATACTCCTTCATAGAAAGTTTTTGAAGAATTTCAATCTTACAGTTTTTCGTTCAAAATCATTGTACGGATTCCAATTTTCGGAAAAATCAACATACCACCTTGAAATAGAAATCGGTTGAGTAGCTTTTGTGATATTCAAGAAAACGACCATTCGGAAGCTTACTACCAATGGAATTGGTAGAATAAAATGTAAAAAAAAAAATATCAACGCGTAAAGTAACGGTCACACGGCTTCTGCCGCATAGGTGTCTACGCTGCTTGTTTTGCAATAATTTTTTGAACTTATCAATGAGTGAGCTATGAAAATTCATGGAACAAAAATTTGTCCGCATTTCAGTGGTTTTTTTTCCACCTCCTGCCCTCTTATAACGAGATTATTCTATAATTAATTGAATTAGGAGAAAACAAAAAACGAGAATTTGGTGATTTTTGCATTCATTTCGGAGATTAGTAATTTTTGGGGGAAAGGTCAGGAGGCCATTTTTATTCAAAATTTTGTCAGCTACAAAAAATATCTCTTGATATCATTTTCTTGAATCGATTCCAATGGAGACAATTGTATGTTTACAAAAATGTGTAGGTATAAAAAGTTAGCACAGCCAAGATAGCACACTTGAATTTGGCAAATTAGGATAGATAGCTTAAGTTTTTTGCAAATTTATTATGAAGTTTTTATATTTTTTATGTTTATTTTTTTTTTGTTTTTTATGGCTGTGCCAAGTTTTTATTAAGCTAGCACAGCCAAGGGAAAAATGCATTAATAATTCTTTTTTCGAAATTCCAAGGGGTATGCAAACTTGGGAATGCTCTTCTGGAGTTTGCATAATGTAGAAAATAAGTGAATATTAACAATTAATAATTGTTGATAAAGTTATGAATGCATGCAAGTGCAACCGGGGGTCAAGACTTGAGTTCTGACCAGCGGAAAATTCTAGGACCCGGTAAGGACCTCCAGAATGTCCTTCTGGAGTTTGCATAGGTCCAAGAATTATACAAAAAAATAATAATTGATGATCTCCATCTGTTGCATTGATTGTTGCACTTGATTAAGTGCACTTGGGAGTGTGACTTGAGTTCTGACCAGTGGAAAATTCTAGGACCCAGTGAGGACCTCCAGAATGTCCTTCTGGAGTTTGCATAGGTCCAAGAATAAATAAATTTTAACAATTAATAATTGTTTATAAAGTTATGAATGCACCCGAGTGCAACCGGGGGTCGAAACTTGAGTTCTGACCAGCGGCAAATTCTAGGACTCGGTGGAGACCTCCAGAATGCTCTTCTGGAGTTTGCATAGGTCCGAGAATAAATAAATTTTAACAATTAATAATTGTTTATAAAGTTATGAATGCACCCGAGTGCAACCGGGGGTCGAGACTTGAGTTCTGACCAGTGGAAATTTCTAGGACCCGGTGAGGACCTCCAAACTGTCCTTCTGGAGTTTCCATAGGTCCAAGAATTATAAAAAAAAATAATAATTGATGATCTCCATCTGTTGCATTGATTGTTGCACTTGATTAAGTGCACTTGGGAGTGTGACTCGAGTTCTGACCAGTGGAAAATTCTAGGACCCAGTGAGGACCTCCAGAATGTCCTTCTGGAGTTTGCATAGGTCCAAGAATTATAAAAAATAATAATAATTGATGATCTCCATCTGTTGCATTGATTGTTGCACTTGATTAAGTGCACTTGGGAGTGTGACTTGAGTTCTGACCAGCGGAAAATTCTAGGACTCGGTGGAGACCTCCAGAATGCTCTTCTGGAGTTTGCATAGGCCCAAGAATAAGAAAATATTAACAATAAATAATTGTTTATAAAGTTATGAATGCACCCAAGTGCAACCGGGGGTCGAGACTTGAGTTCTGACCAGCGGAAAATTCTAGGACCCGGTGAGGACCTCCAGAATGTCCTTCTGGAGTTTGCATAGGTCCAAGAATTATAAAAAAAAATAATAATTGATGATCTCCATCTGTTGCATTGATTGTTGCACTTGATTAAGTGCACTTGGGAGTGTGACTTGAGTTCTGACCAGTGGAAAATTCTAGGACCCAGTGAGGACCTCCAGAATGTCCTTCTGGAGTTTGCATAGGTCCAAGAATAAATAAATTTTAATAATTAATAATTGTTTATAAAGTTATGAATGCACCCGAGTCTAACCGGGGGTCGAGACTTGAGTTCTGACCAGCGGCAAATTCTAGGACTCGGTGGAGACCTCCAGAATGCTCTTCTGGAGTTTGCATAGGCCCAAGAATAAGAAAATATTAACAATAAATAATTGTTTATAAAGTTATGAATGCACCCGAGTGCAACCGGGGATCGAGACTTGAGTTCTGACCAGCGGAAAATTCTAGGACCCGGTGAGGACCTCCAGAATGTCCTTCTGGAGTTTGCATAGGTCCAAGAATTATACAAAAAAATAATAATTGATGATCTCCATCTGTTGAATTGATTGTTGCACTTGATTAAGTGCACTTGGGAGTGTGACTTGAGTTCTGACCAGCGGATAATTTTTAGACTCGGTGGAGACCTCCAGAATGCTCTTCTGGAGTTTGCATAGGTCCGAGAATAAATAAATTTTAACAATTAATAATTGTTTATAAAGTTATGAATGCACCCGAGTGCAACCGGGGGTCGAGACTTGAGTTCTGACCAGCGGCAAATTCTAGGACTCGGTGGAGACCTCCAGAATGCTCTTCTGGAGTTTGCATAGGTCCAAGAATTATAAAAAAAAATAATAATTGATGATCTCCATCTGTTGCATTGATTGTTGCACTTGATTAAGTGCACTTGGGAGTGTGACTTGAGTTCTGACCAGCGGATAATTTTTAGACTCGGTGGAGACCTCCAGAATGCTCTTCTGGAGTTTGCATAGGCCCAAGAATAAAAAAATATTAACAATAAATAATTGTTTATAAAGTCATGAATGCACCCGAGTGCAACCGGGGGTCGAGACTTGAGTTCTGACCAGCGGCAAATTCTAGGACTCGGTGGAGACCTCCAGAATGCTCTTCTGGAGTTTGCATAGATCCAAGAATAAATAAATTTCAACAATTAATAATTGTTTATAAAATTATAAATGCACTCAAGTGCAACCGGGGGTCGTGACTTGAGTTTTGACCTGCGGAAAATTCTAGGACCCGGTGAAGACCTCCAAAATGTCCTTCTGGAGTTTGCATAGGTCCAAGAATTATAAAAAAAAATAATAATTGATGATCTCCATCTGTTGCATTGATTGTTGCACTTGATTAAGGATGTTCTGCCTACATTTTGGACATTATAAGGAAATATAAGAAGTTGATGAAATTTTTTTGTAAGATTCTTCAATCTATTGAAGAACCGCATGCAAAATTTCAGCTCTCCTGTGAGCTGCATAATAAAGTTATGATTTTTTAAAAAATATCAATTTAACACGTGTTCTTATGTAAAATTTACGAAAAGTTAGTGAAATCGATGAAAAATGGGTCTAGCGTAATGAAACTCCGGCTATAGGTCAATCGTTATGTCACGGAAAAACGTTATATTCTTACGCATCCCCCAGACTAATAATTAGTAATAAAAAATGGCAAAATAGGCGAAAATTTACCTTTCTTGCGCGCGCAGCTGGAAAGTACGACAACGTCGCGACACTTTCAACGAGAGAGGGGCAGCGCGCAAAATACAAATCTGGGGTATCTGGGGAATGAATAAACGTTTACAGCCGAGTGTGGCCTAGTCAACCAATGGTACCAGCCCGTGTTACCAAATTTCTCTAGTTCCCAACGTTGCCGCTGTTAACGACTAGATTTATGTTTTTTTCAGAAATTATTAAATCGATTATCGGAAATTTTTTGATTGATCCTATGAATATTTATTAGGAAAAAGAGTTATGAGGAATATAATGACACCATAAAAGTGACCAAATTTAACCTCAATGGGGTAATTTAAAATTTCATTTTTTCGTCTTCAGGGGTTGGAATTCCCCACAAAACCCTACCTTCCCCCTACAGCTCACCCCCCCCCCCCCCGTTGCAATCTAGGCAGAACATCCTTAAGTGCACTTGGGAGTGTGACTTGAGTTCTGACCAGCGGAAAATTCTAGGACTCGGTGGAGACCTCCAGAATGCTCTTCTGGAGTTTGCATAGGTCCAAGAATAAATAAATTTCAACAATTAATAATTGTTTATAAAGTTATAAATGCACTCAAGTGCAACCGGGGGTCGAGACTTGAGTTCTGACCAGCGGAAAATTCTAGGACTCGGTGGAGACCTCCAGAATGCTCTTCTGGAGTTTGCATAGGTCCAAGAATAAATAAATTTCAACAATTAATAATTGTTTATAAAGTTATAAATGCACTCAAGTGCAACTGGGGGTCGTGACTTGAGTTTTGACCTGCGGAAAAGGTGACCGGAGTTTATTTCCCCAACAAAAATTTCCCGGAAGAAATTCCCCCGCCAGAATTTCCCCGGAAAAAATTTCTCCTGGAAAAAATTTCCCCTGGAACAAATTTCCCCTGGAAAAAATTTCCGTGGGAAAAATTCCCCTGGAAAAATTTTTTCCGGACAACAGATTTGTACGGACGTTTGGGGTGGCCGCCGGGGGGGGGGGGGGGGTGGGGGAGGGGAACAACACACATTTTGATGATAAGCTGCTCCCGCCGTTATAGTCCCGGGGTTTGCGGTGAAATTTTTTTCCGGGGAATTTTTTTCCGGGAGAATTTTCGTTGGGGGAAATTTTTCCGGGGGAAATTTTTTCCAGGGGAGATTTTGTCCGGGGAAATTTTTTTCGGGAAATTTTCTCCGGGAAATTTTTGTTGGGGAAATAAACTCCTAGAAAAATTATCCGCTGGTCAGAACTCAAGTCACACTCCCAAGTGCACTTAATCAAGTGCAACAATCAATGCAACAGATGGAGATCATCAATTATTATTTTTTTGTATAATTCTTGGACCTATGCAAACTCCAGAAGGACATTCTGGAGGTCCTCACCGGGTCCTAGAATTTTCCGCAGGTCAAAACTCAAGTTACGACTCCCAGTTGCACTTGAGTGCATTTATAACTTTATAAACAATTATTAATTGTTAAAATTTATTTATTCTTGGACCTATGCAAACTCCAGAAGAGCATTCTGGAGGTCTCCACCGAGTCCTAGAATTTTCCGCTGGTCAGAACTCAAGTCTCGACCCCCGGTTGCACTCGCGTGCATTCATGACTTTATAAACAATTATTTATTGTGAATATTTTTTTATTCTTGGGCCTATGCAAACTCCAGAAGAGCATTCCGGAGGTCTCCACTGAGTCCTAGAATTTGCCGCTGGTCAGAACTCAAGTCACACTCCCAAGTGCACTTAATCAAGTGCAACAATCAATGCAACAGATGGAGATCATCAATTATTATTTTTTTTTATAATTCTTGGACCTATGCAAACTCCAGAAGAGCATTCTGGAGGTCTCCACCGAGTCCTAGAATTTTCCGCTGGTCAGAACTCAAGTCTCGACTCCCGGTTGCACTCGGGTGCATTCATAACTTTATAGACAATTATTAATTGTTAAAATTTATTTATTCTTGGACCTATGAAAACTCCAGAAGAGCATTCTGGAGGTCTCCACCGAGTCTAAAAATTATCCGCTGGTCAGAACTCAAGTCACACTCCCAAGTGCACTTAATCAAGTGCAACAATCAATGCAACAGATGGAGATCATCAATTATTATTATTTTTTATAATTCTTGGACCTATGCAAACTCCAGAAGGACATTCTGGAGGTCCTCACCGGGTCCTAGAATTTTCCGCTGGTCAGAACTCAAGTCTCGACCCCCGGTTGCACTTGCATGCATTCATAACTTTATCAACAATTATTAATTGTTAATATTCATTTATTTTCTACATTATGCAAACTCCAGAAGAGCATTCCCAAGTTTGCATACCCCTTGGAATTTCGAAAAAAGAATTATTAATGCATTTTTCCCTTGGCTGTGCTAGCTTAATAAAAACTTGGCACAGCCATAAAAAACAAAAAAAAAATAAACATAAAAAATTTAAAAACTTCATAATAAATTTGCAAAAAACTTAAGCTATCTATCCTAATTTGCCAAATTCAAGTGTGCTATCTTGGCTGTGCTAACTTTTTATACCTACTCTAGGGAGACAATAATGTTCCATTTTGAGATAGATTCGATCCGGAATATTTTTTTTCATTTCTGAGCATCAGGAATCCTGAAAAATTAAAGTGTTCAGCACTGTTTGTGAGTCAAGCCCTAATCTTTTGCGAGCGTATGTTAACTATGGAAATTATTCCATATTTAATATTTACTCTGAGTTCTTTATGCTTTTATGTTCTTTATATTTATATGTCACTTCGAGCTGTGCATATTTGATCCTGAGGGCTTATATTGCCCCCCCCCCCCCGTGCAAAGAAGCGATTGATTGATATTGTTAACTCTCCCAGGCATGTATTGAAATAAATAAATGAATAAATGAAGTTATGATGCATCATTGGTACTTATCCTCATAGTGATTCACAAAAGGAAAATAAGTTTTTTTAAAGATTGATGAATTTCCTTCAGCAAAAATTTGACGTTCATAAACTTTGGGGCGATTTCCACCGGGACTTCAAGTGCGATCAAGTTCATGTCAAGTTACTGCGAACTTGCGTTTCCACCGAGACTTGGCGTGTACTTGGCTATAGCTATAGCTATAGGCATATATACTTCAGGTGCCGGTGGAAATTGCCCCATTCTCACAAAAGCCCTAACCATCCATTCCTGAGGCCCATGGCGTGAGGTTTACACGCGCGAACTAATCTAGTGTAAAAAAAGCGAGCATGAGAGTGTATCTCGACGGCAGAGGTGTGAGCAGCCATATCAAATAAGTAATCTAATTGCAAACCGACACAACGAATTCCAGGTTGCGCAATCATGATTTTGTTCTGCAAAACTTTTCCATTCCGTTGCTGCCCAACGGAACGATCGGGAGATATTCGATCATTTTGAGGGTCTTGGAGTCTTAATAATGAGTGAAAATTTCCCAATTGAATTCAATCATCAATTGAATCGTTCGTTGATCTGTTAATTATTTTTTTCTATCGAACCATCCTCTTATTGGAGTGGAAATGGTTTTGATCTGCAAATTAGAACTTTTGTTTCGGAGTGTAAACTGAGTTAATCCATCTCATCCCACAAATCCGCTCAACAAATTGAATTGACAGATAATTTTCAATGACTACCCTCCCACGTTAGACTGTATAATATCCGGGTCATATGCAGACGCCGTTGTAGCAGAAGTGACATCCAGTAGATATTCACCAGAGACGGGAGTTTATATAGCGTTCCACATCTTGCGAGGTCACAGGATATTGTTGGATGGGATTTTGGAGTAGGTAGAAGAGGAATCAGGATAATTCTCCTTATTTTTTTACAAGAATTTTTACTGAAAAAATGGATAGTCCAGACTATTTTTGCAAATGCATGATTCACATTCGTGGCCTATGTACATTATGAATTCGTTAAAAGGGGAAATTGGGAAATATGGTCTTACGGTCAATTGACATATGAGGTTCTATTGACTTATGAGGTGACATAACCTATTTGATGTCACTTTTTTGGTCTTTAAATAAAGAAGTTTTAATAAAAAAAAAATAAATAAATAAATAAAGAAGTTTATGGTGTTTTGTCCTGAGACGAACCTCAGAATTATATAGCAAGGCTATATAATTTATCCTTTTAATTAATTCGCAACGGTCAATCAGCATCTATTACAACTCTCAATTATGAATTAGTTCCAAATGACTGTTGCAAATGAAATCTCAATGAATGCACGCCAAGAAATCCAAAGATTCGAGACTTATTCTCTCAACATAAAATGGAGAGAAAAACGGTCATCGTTTTTAGAACTTGAGGGGTATCAAATGTCTCCTGACGCTTCCTCGTGGAATCTTTCATTGGCGGGATGTTAACGAACTTGCGAAAAAAAAATTATATTCGATGGACTTTCATGTAAATATAATTATGAAATCGCCATATTGGAAATCTTGTGCAAATTAATTGGTTCAGAGAGGAATTCAAACGGCATTTTTCTGTAGATAATTCGATGGATTACAGGATAAACCTCTTAGTTTCAGAAATATCTTTAAAAAGGCTCGTAGAGAATCTTCGCCTGAAAAATCACTTTCAGATCTTTCAATCTAGAGGAACAATTAATTGATGGATTTTCCTTTGCCTTTCCACAGAGAATTAGAGCCTTAATGGTGACCAGGATCAATTGAATTAACCAATCACTTGAGAATCTCCTAATAACTTGAGAAAATGAAGTTTCCGTCTCTGCTATTTATCATGGGGTGCACAACTTTGTGCACCGGATTGTCGTCAACTCAAATATCTACCCGACGACCGGCAAAAACTAAAGCAACGATACCACTCAATAATAACACATCAACCATATCATTGCCAATGACTACTGCATCATCAACATCAGTCGAGAGATCCAGAACCTCGGAAATGACAAACAGCACGAGATCAAGTACTTCGACTACTGAAAACATTGCGATCACTGAAACATCGTCCATTAGTCCTGCAAAAGAAACACGTGAATCGCCTGGAAAAATCAGACCTCATATTAAACTTAATATCAACTACACCAGTGCCAGTGAGGTAAGATGAGAAATAACATTGACAATTATCTTAAGGGGAGATCGCAATGAAATCCATCAATCTTATAGTTGCATGAAATCTCTCTAATTAAAATCTGAAAATATGGTATAAAATATAAGGAACAAAAAGTCAAATGCCGAACGACGAAATGCGAATTCACAAATACCGAACGACTCCTTCAATTCAACTGGCTACCGCATTCAATGGTATTGCAAGAAGGATTATCTATGGTTAGGGCAATCAATTTTCTATCAGAAGGGAATCAAAGTTTGGGTTCCATGTCTTGACAATACAAATTTAAAAAAAAAACAAGTAGTTCATAAGCTCCTATGTGGCAGAAGTGAATGCGGCAGCAGCTGAACGTTTAACAAAATATGTAATTATAACTCGCATTTCTTTCCGTTTCTACCAATTTAATTGGTAGTATGCTTCCGCATGGATCTCGAATCACTGTAATATCGTGTGATATCACAGAAAAAAAACATTGAATTCGGTCCACCAATTTTAATTTAGGTATTGAATATCTTCGAAACCTATCAGTCGATTCGGTTCATCCACAATACCAACCTTCATTTTTATAAGACCTAAAATCCCCACCAAGTTTGAACTTTTTTTTCTGTTATTTCCGAAGTCCTCGTGGGAATAGGTGAAAAATGGAAAATGGGCAATATCTCGAAAACTTTCAATGAACGGGTATACATATTATGATTGATCTGGATAGAAAATATCGAGACAAATATTTTGAAAAAAAAATTGAAATCGGTTGGATAGTTTTAAAGATATTTGAGAAAAACGATTTTTCGATAAATGGTTATATCTCAGAAAGCTGTTGATCGATCCGGCTAAAATTTGGCACAGAGTTGCATCTCAATAATGACCAATTATCAGCCAAAATTTTTTCGAATGAATTTTAGTCTTTTAGTGTTGTATTTTCTAGAAAATGATCGACTAAAATTCAAAATATCACACACGCACACATACAGACATTTCATACCATTCTACATCATTTCCAGTGAAAATTGGAGAAAGTCAAAATCCGACAAAAACAATGCTTCCATTCGGAAGCAAAAAATAAACGAAAATAACACATGATAATAACAAAAACAAAAATAACGCAGGCAAAAATTACACAAACAAAAATAACATGGGCAAAAATATCACAATTCAGCCCGGAAAAAAGAGCCCCGAAAAAAAAGTCCACGGAAAGAGAGACCACGGCTAAGAGGGTCCATATTGTTATGGGCCTTGTAACACTTTTCGAGTGTGTGATATTGTATCTGATTCTTATTATTGTTCCGTGCTATTTTTGGTTGTATTATTTTTACTTGCGTTATTTCCGCTTGTGATATTTTTTTGTGTTATTTTTGTTGGTGTTAATTGGCATGTGTTATCGTGACGCGTTACCATAGAAACAGATATGTGAAATTGCAGGAGCACGATTTCGCATGAAATGTGTCAATAATAAAATTTCCGTCATGGCAGGCGCAACGTGTCATTTCTCTCCCGCTCCGCGGGAGGAAGATCTCATTTTACGCCTTCGCCATGACGAAAAACTACGTTCTATCCACAGGAAGTAAAATGAAGGACCCCGCCTTCGGCTCGGTCGATAATTTTGCACGCGGGTAAGGATCCTTTATTTTATTTCTCTAGTTTCGGAATATACTATTATGTTTTCTTGGTAGACTGATTTTACTGGTATCGGAAATGAGGAATGAGATTTGACATCCTCAAGACGATTTTTTCATATTAGAGTCATCAGCGGAAATGCTCGTAGCGATACTAAAAAGAGGAGTACTGGAAGAGCTCGACTCGGTTGAACGGCTATTGTTTTTTACGGATGACGTTGAAGAAAAGGATGAAAATTACCAAAGAGAGTCAGCCAATTGAGCCTATTCACAATACCAATCTTTGTTGTCATAAGATCTAAAATCTCACCAAGTTAGAACTTTTTCTTTCAATTATTTCTGAAGTTATCATGCGTATAAGGAATTTAGGGAAAGAATGGAAAATGACTAATGTCTCAAAAAACTATCTATAAATGGGTATAGATATTTTGATTGATTTAAGGTACTTCCGCAGTAAGTAAATGGGAATCGAAGGAAATTGTCTAGAGACCTGAAATTTTGAGTGTATATCCGGCAAGCCACTAGAAATATCTCGCTGAAGTCCCAAAACGATGGACTAGATAGATTTTTGAAAAAAAAATATTGAAAATATGTCGTTTGCACAGGGCCTTATGGGACGCGATTTTCAAAAATCATTTAAAAATAATCGGAAATTGTCTAAAAATCGAAATACCTGCTCAATCACTCCGTAAAACATTTAAGAATTTTTATCAATCATTTTTTTCACATGTTACTACATCAATCCTGAGATATTATTAAAAATCTATCGATTGTCAGGAATTTCTGTCAAAATGGCGGTCAAAAGTGGCAACGTCGAGAGGAGGTTAGAGCGCTCGGAGTATCGCTCCCGCCGAAATACATTAATCCGCATACTGTAGATACTACAGTGTAGTATAGGGACTATCTAAAGAGACAAGTGTACCAACTCCGTCAGATGAAAATGCGGTGTCGCCAAATATATTCGGAAAATTTTAATACATAAAGAAATTCATATAAATACTTGTTGAGGTTGAAAATTGTTTCGAATTCATTTATTCAACATTTGAAGCTAAAAGGGAGCAGATCAGATTGATTCCTATCCATAAATTAAGTGTTTTTTATTTAATGTATATTTTTTTTCAAAGTTGTCGCGAGCGGTCGGAATCTTTGATATTTACCACCACTCTACGTTCCCCCACCAATACTGCGGAAGTACCTTAAATCAAAGTCATCGAGACGGGTATTTTGCAAAAAAAAAAAATTTTTTTTTTTTGCAAAACAAAATTGAAATCGGTCCAGTAGTTTTCGAGATATTGAGGAAAAACAATTTTTCGATAAATGGCCATATCTCAAGAACCTCCTAGTCGATCAGCCTGGTATTTGGCACAGAGATGCATCTCAATGATACCAATTATGAGCCAAAATTTCAGATTTTTTTCCAGCGAATTTCATGGCATTAATCTCATTTCATTTTCTGACAAATGATCGACTAAAACTCAGTCTGTCATACACGGACATACAGACATTTTCTAAAAACAACATTTCTTCACGTTTCATAACATTCTACATAATTTCCAGGTAAAATTAAAAAGAGTCGAAATCCGACAAACACAATGCTTCCATTCGAAAGCAAAAAACACACATACACACATATTTTTCATTTTCGGGGACATTACAATAACTTCCCTACCCCGGGAAATTGGAAAGTCGAAATCCACGGAAGATAAGTCCTATCGTATCGTAAGGAGATCCAATGTATTTCGAGATTGCGACATTTCAAAACTTCTGATGCTTTTTCAGACCATGATGATCGGTCTATATATACACTGAGAGAAATCCGTCATGTGTATCAAAGGCGCCTACGACTTTGAATTTTTTTCAAAAACGGCGCTGTTGTTTTAAAAACGTGTCTCTGAATCAAAGATTTCACCCTCAAATTGATGGTCCCCGCACTTGAAAATCAGGACGGATCCGTTCAAAATCATCCGTCTTCAAAACAAAATCATCCACGTTTATTTCAATGGCACCCGACGTTAATTTAAAGAGTTCTTTCTTTATTTTAAACTTTTTGATCTTTTAAAATGAGCATCGTCTCACGGGTGACGATTTTGAATGCTGTCACCCTTGAACTGAGAACGTACACATTCAAATTGATGGCTCGTCAGTGGCTATCAATTTAAAAGTGTGTACATTCAAAACAAAAGCATAAATGACTCAAGAAGCAGTGTCTTCAAGCTCCCCCCGAAATCTCCACACCGCCGCTCAGCCGCCTCTCGCCCTGGCAACAACGACAACTGACGATCAGTATCCACAACGGATTCGTACTACGTCTCCTGATCATTCACGATAAAATAGTGAATTTAGGTTGAATTTAGGTGAAATAGTGAACTTAGGTGGCATCCACGATCGACAAATAAGTGCTCAACGGTAAGTGCAAACATCATTCTAATTAATACGATTATTGATAGTGGAAGAATTAGTGATTTGTATATTCATTCATTAGTGTGTAGGTATTTCAATACTCCCTAACTTTCTTCTTTGCCTCTTTCTCCCTGCCTCGTCTACTCTTTTCAGCGTTGAAATTATTTCGAATTTGTAATTTTCATGTGAATAAATTTTTCATAGTACTCGTATTTATTTCACTGCTGAGTGGATCCGGCTTTGAGTCAGAAAAATTGAAGTGGGATACACAGCATGAGTGAAACACCCTGTCATTCTCGGACACAGTCCAGGGTGAATGTGAGTGAATTTTGGTGTTTCGGATTTTTCCGGTTTTCACCATTAGAAATCGTAAATTTGGAAAGGTCTGGAGAGAAATTTTTTGTAAAAATTACCCTTCCATTGGATAAACGTGTATTATCGTTTTTTTTTATTTTTCTTACTAATTAATTTCAACTCTATCAAAATAAATTTGACCCATCCAGTAGAGAAATGTCTATTCTACCGGTACAGCGATTTTTATTCAGAATGTCAGGGTAAAATTTGATAACCAAACCTAGAATTTTGATTGAAATCGAGATAAAAATTATTAAAATGGAAGGGTAAAATATAGCATAAGTCAGACATTTTTTATTCTCATTAGGACAATATTTCTCAAACAGAAGAACAAATTTATTTTTTAAAATCACATTATATTGTTCAATACTCATTCTTACTGAATTTTTGGTTAACAGAAACAGAAATAATTATGATAATGCACATTGATCAAACAGAAGGGTGATTGTTATCAAAAATTTCTCTTCTTCTGGTGATGAGATGAGCTAGGTCCACTCAATGACTTATTGAGTTTTTCAGAAATATCTGTAGATCCAGCGGAGATAGCGAAATTTTCTTGAAAATATATTTTATCACCCTTTTTTTACCTACATCAAAGATCTTTATGCAAATTTTGCCATCTTCATCTGATTCTGAGATATTTCTCAAAAACTGATGACGAACTAAAATTGTTTCAACTCTCTTCATTACTCTACTACTCAATTTTAGAACTCCTAATTAATGGTATGGAAATTTATATGATATGGTTTTTTAGGAGAGTCTGTCAACTGGAGGAGAGTTAACTGAGCAGAGAATAACGAGACAAAACGCTTTTGTAGGGAATCACTCCTAAAGAGAAAGCAATATTGAGTCATTGTCTCATCGATGCCGCGTTAAAATTGAAGAGCAGGTAAGAGTCAATACGTCAATTTACTTCATTAATTTTTCTTACATCTTGTGACTTTTTTGTTCAACTGATAATAATTATTATAATTTTTTCAATTCCAGTTTCAGAGCTGAAGATTTCATTCTACTGAAGAAAAAATTCCTTCAAGTGTTCTCAAAATTGACAGAAAATGATGGGGATGTTTATTATCGTGCAGTAATAGCTGCAAAGGATTCTCTCGATGGTAAATACAAGAAAGCAAAGGGCAAATTTGTATCGGAGTATAATAAACTGCGTAAGAAACGAAACGAATTATTGGGGCGGAGTTCAACAGAAGTTCTCTCTAGTGAGTCTGAGGATGATGAGACTAGTGGTGACGAAGAAGGTAAAGAACGAATTTTCTAGCTTAGAAATCTACCTTGTTATATCACACAGAATCCTTTGGAATTTGCGATTCTTTAAATCAAAATCAAACATTTCGTGGAATTCCTGAAATTCAATGAATGATGATTTAAACCATTTTTCAGGTGAATGTTTAATTTGTCTATTTAAATAAGAGGCAGATAGAATTGTAGGAGTCGAATCGACTTGGGATAGATTTATTTTTAATCAATAACTCCGAATCTAATGCAGGTAGCGTAATTTTCAGAGAGATCTTTTTCGTAGCTCTTATGTTGCACTACAAAAAAGGTCCCTGTAGAAAATTATTCTTTTCCACTTAAATTCAGAGAAATTCATCAAAAACTTATCCGAGGTTGAATTGAATTATCTCCTCTTCTCTACTAATTTATCGTCAGGAAAATTGGAGACCTTCATTGTTTTATAAAATTAAGATTATATAGAAAATTAAAATATTTATTGCAATTTTTTATCAAAAATTTTAGGTCCAGTTGACTTGAACGGAGGGAAACAGTGGTTGAAGACTCATCGAGAGCCTGATGAACGAGTTTACAAAGAGTGGATAGATACAGCCCCACTTCATGCAGAAATTAGGGAGGCTCCCAAACAAACACTTGAAGACTTCATTGGAGAGTGGCCTATTTTGAAGAATCTATATTGGGGGCCCGAGGTGATTAATAAAGAATTTGAATATATGAACCTAACGAATATTGAGTTGACTGAAGAAGTATGGAATTCGTTTTTCGAGGACATCCGTGAAGTAAGGTGCACCCCAACAAAACTGGAAAAATTCAAGAAATTGAATAATTTATTGAAAAATAAAAATATTACTGTGGATTCCAAAGTCACTATCCAATTAATGATTCTCCATCACCTGATCCCACCAACTACCAGAGTAGCAACAAAAGATAAACAATGGAAACCATCTATTATCGCTTCACGCGATCATATGATAGTTCACATTACGAGTGAAGCTGAGATCGACTCAAAGATCATTGAAAAAAGGAAGGAAGCCACCAAATTAGGATTCACAGTGCAACCTTTCATCTTCGTTGTTGAAGAGTCTGTTGACAATATCACATCATCTTATGCTTGCCTAGATGAGCTGAAGTATCCATCCTCATCAGTTCTGGAAGCCTTGGACCTCTGCTTGAAGATTTTCTACGTTTTCCACGTAGAATATCCAATTGCTTGCCAACAGATTTGGACCTTGGTACAACAACTTGTGTTCAAATTTCATACAAAATTTGATGTGGAGTGTGTTACTGAGGTTATCAGTGATGTCAAGAGGAGACGTCAAGCACTCCAGGAAGGGGAGAACGTGGGGAAGAATAAGAATTCAGGCAAAGGTCTACGAGGAAAGAAAAAGAAGTTCAATAAAGAGAATGAATCAAAGTGAAGATAATTTTGCCTAGATATTTGATTATATATGCATGATTAGCCCTCAAAAAATTGGAGAGAGTACAGGTAGCATCTCGCGATCAGTGAAATTTTTTTTTGTCTCTATTCCCTTCACTTCGATTTATTGAATTGATTTTCATTTGAAAAATTTTCTAATTCTGAGAAACAAAAATGAGAAAGTCAACAAACTAGAATTTTCCCTTCTTCGAATATTTCTTTTCATTTGAATTACTTCTTTATTTCTTGGTTGAATGTTGAGTGATTCGGAGAATTTTCTTTTTTCTTTAAGAATTTGTTAATTTTTAGTTTTCTTAGTAGAGATTTTTTTTTCAATTCCATCCAATCATTCTCCCCTTCCATTTTACACATTTGATTCATAACGACAATGAATCCGTTGATACATTGTCCATTCTGTCCCATCGTATTTGATGATGATGATCTTTTTCTAAGCCACACAAAAAGTTATCACCCAGGTGAACTACGATTTCCATGTTACTGTAAACATGAGGACTGTTTCGCATCTTTTAGTAATATTTATGCTTACAAAAAACATTGTAATCGAGTCCATCAAAAAGCATCTAGATTTTCACATGAATTACCACATTTAGCATCGAAAGACAATAGTAGCACTGCTGCAACTAACGTAACAACAAGTAAAATAGCTGGCAAATCTAATGAGGACACAGTTGATCAATCAACAAAACTAAAAAATGCTAGTAGGCAATTTCCCCATTCTCATTCTTCTGAAACTGTAAAACATGACCCATTGTCATTCGATTCACCTGAGACTCTTTCAATGGATAACATGACTATTCAAGATATGAATAGCAGAGTGTGTAAAAATTCGGCTTCCCTCGTAGCAGATTTATACAGCCAGCCGGGAATTCCACGCTCTTTTGTAAATGACATTATCGAGAAAGTGAGTAAATTTTATAATGAGACTTGTCTTCAAATGATTGAAGAAAAACTTAAAAATTACCAACCGGAAAATTCTTGGGAAATTTTTTCCCTTATTGAAATTGTCAAAAAATCTTTCACGAATTTAGATACAGAGTATAAAGCATTCAAATTATTTTCTGATCATGGATTTCTTGTATCCCCTCGTTCTGTCCCCATCGATGCAGTATTGAAATTGCAGAAAAAACAGAAACTGAACTCGGGTACAGTGAAAAAAGTAACCATTGAAGTTATCCCAATGGATGAAGTACTGAAAAAATTCCTAGAGTTACCTAGAGTTTATGATTCTATCATTTCTTTCATGGAGACTCACAAAGATTCGAATGACATTGAATGTTTTTTACAAGGTTCATTATGGAGAAGAATGAGAAAGCAATTTAATAATGAGATAGTACTCTCCCTCGTGCTCTACTTTGATGAAGTAAACATTAATAATGTGTTAGGCACTGCCAAGAAACAACAAAAGATGGCTGGGGTGTATTTCTTCATTGCGAGCCTCCCACCTGAGTATCAGAGCCAGTTAGAAAATATTTTTATTGCACAAATTCACAATGGGAAATATCATAAAAATTCTACAGGGGACATTCAAAACGATTTAATTTTTACTTCTATCATCGATCAAATCCACAGTTTAGAAAATGAAGGGATTAAGATAATCATCAATGGCCATGAGAAACAAGTCTATTCTGCTTTATCACTAATTGTTGGAGATAATCTTGGGTTGAGTACTATCCTTGGTTTTACGTGCAATTTTACGACAGGCCAATGTTGTCGAATTTGTAGGGCAGATAAATCACAAATTAACACACAAACGACTGAGAACAAAAATCTATTGCGTACAACATTGAATTATGAGAAAGATGTCGAGAGTAGATTGAATGGTGTGAATGAGCGTTGTATATTCAATCAGTTATCATATTTTCACTGCATCGAGAATTCTAGTCTGGATAAAACGCATGACTTCGATGAAGGTGGGAATAGATATGTATTGGGATTCATTCTCATTCAATTAATCAAGAAAAAAAAATATTTTTCTCTCGAGATATTGAATTTAAGACTGAAATTTTTTCACAAAGATACCTCAATCGTCAATGCCCCTCCACAAATACCACAAAATATCTTAAAAAAATCTTCATTAACTCTATCCGCTGCCGAGATGACTTTCATTATATTCAATTTTGCCCTCCTCGTTGGAGACTCGGTATTACTTGGGGATGAGATTTGGGGGTTATATATTCTTCTTAGGCAGATTAATTGTATGGTATCATCTCCAATTGTTAACAAAGAACTGTGCCATAATTTAGAAACTCATGTAAGCGAGCATAATAAGTTATACATTGAACTATCTGGCAATAATTTACCACCTAAATTACATTACAGTAGGGTCTCCCTATGATTCGTACTCTCTATGATTTCAGTAGGGGAAGATGCCTTCCCCCACCCCTCAGACCGTTAACGTGTGTGGTAAGTGTATGTGCTCCTCTGCGCGAAGGTAACGGGCAGTGGAAAAGGGAAAGAGTTTTTGATCTAAATAACCATTATTTTTCCATAAAATAGAATATTCGAGGGATTATTGTTTAAAGGGATAGGATGTTATTAAAAAGGGCAACATTTTTCATCAAAAATATAAAAAATTATTTAGTTGGTGGACGTTTGACTCTCTAATACTTAATGAAAAATTTAATCATTAGTTAATCGAACTAAAAATTCAGTTGGAAAATATTCATTATGTATGCATCAATTCAAAAGAAAAATTTTACAATAAAAGTGATATATCATGTGAAATAGTGCAGTTTTTGGTAGAATTTATTTGACAGGTTGAGGTTATGTTCGTTACCACACAAGAAAAGTGAAACAGACAGATTCCATTTTCTCTCTGTTTCTCTCTTCTCAAGTCACATTCTCCACGGAAGAGTGGGGGGAAGGGGAAGGATCCCATAACGTTTCAGTTCGTAGAATTTGTAGCCCCGAGACCGAAATCATAGGGAGACCCTATTGTACTGGACACATTATTCACGAATTTTACTCCAAAATGGTCCTGCATTGCCAGTATCTACTATCAGATTGGAGGGAAAACACAAAACATTAACAAATACAGCACACAGCGTGACTTCAAGACTAAATGCTGCTCATACCCTAGCCATGAAACATCAGCTTGAACAGGGCTTTAGATTCATGAACTAGAGGGGATTTTGCAATCGATTAACGAACGGACCAAAAATGCTCGTGGTCAATCTCCCTAATTTCGATGATATTCAATCGATAATTTCTCATGCCAATATTGAAAACTTCTTTTGTACAACATGGGTAACAATTAAGGGGACCATGTACAAACCCGGACTCTTAATAATGGTTAATAGTAGCCCAGCGATGCCAATTTATCGAGAAATTGAACATATTTTCATCGGGGACAATAATACGGTTTATTTTATGACCAATCTGTTCAAAACGATGAATTTCTCCATCCACTTCCAAGCATTTCAAGTCGAGGCAACACCTGAACGAAATTTGATTAATTATGATAATTTGTATGAGTACAAGCCGAAGTTCTGCCATGTAATTCCTGATGGCACTGTATTTGTACCCACTGTATTTTTTGTTCCTCTTTGAACCAATAAAATTTTTCATAGTTTGCATTGATTTATACTGTACCAGTTATTCATATTACTTTGATTTTTTGTAGTTCCGTATTCGTGTATTACATCAATTGAGCTCCTAGAAACCATTCCCAGATTACATCATGGGGGCAAAATGGACTTACTGAAATTTCCAGTATCGCCTGAAAGAATTATACGAAGGAGGAAGACTTTGAAAATTGCATAAAATCATCAGACTTCACTCGATTAATCTCGAGCGATTGATGCTAAAAGGTGGAAATATCGTCCCGCTCTCGCTCATTAGAAATTCATTCTCTGAATCAAAGGCGATGCCATGTTATCTTTCAAAGGCGGATCGATATTCGAATCGAGGAATTTTGCGATTTTTAGACATTGATTTGATGTTCATTTTTTTTATAACAAAATCTTCAAATCAAAGACGTTCGACTTCAATTCTCATTCAAGGGAACAAGACTTCGAATGGAGAGCGACGCCTTTGATACACGGTATAGATTTCTCTCAGTGTAGTCTTTATCGTCTAATATCGATGAAGTCACTGAATTACGGACTTCTTTTAACCATCATCTTCTTTCTATCAGAAGACATTTCTTGACTCTTCCTTTCAAAAAATTCGCAAGGAGCGTGCATGATGATAATTATATTACAAAGAGAAAGCCACGATTTCCGTTATTACAAGATGAAATTTACATTTTTCTTTTTAAGACGTCTTAATAATGACAAGCTTTTGCATTGAGGTTGCGGTGAATCGCCATGGGGAAAAAAATACTCGGTAATCATTTATCGTAGAATCTGCGAAGGTCATCGGGATCATAGATTCAACGAGTACACACGAGTTGGCAATTTGGCCTTTGGTATTCGCATTGGCGGTCACGATTTAAGAAAGGAACTAACAATTCTG
Source organism: Coelinius sp. EB29 (assembly GCA_035578325.1). Lineage (NCBI taxonomy): Eukaryota > Metazoa > Arthropoda > Insecta > Hymenoptera > Braconidae > Coelinius > Coelinius sp. EB29. The sequence continues at coordinate 4,337,988 of JAOZGT010000006.1, forward strand.
GCTCCAACGATCATTGTGGTTGGTAAAGTGGGCGACCACAAAAATCATTCGCACGAGAGTTTTGTCACGCGAATATAGCTTATTCGCCAGCTGTTTAGATGCAATTAACGAAAGAGTGGAAAATTTTTCCTTCAACACATGAGAGAAAATCCAGGGAGCGGAGAGACAGACAGAAAAGAAAGACGGAGGAAATTCTGACGCTGATGATTGATCTTAGTGGACATGGTTCGAGATCGTGAAGACTGTGGTTATGAGCGAATCTTCAATATAACGGAGAAGGGGGAACAGAATAGATTGAGGCCGGTGCTAAAATACTATTTTGCTTCAGAAGCTTAACACAAGGGTTCCTCGGTAGCACTACCTTACGTGCCAGGAAGAGTCCAAACATTGGAGGCCTCATCTATTCTTCCATTGTTACTGAACCTAGCTTTTCAGTTCTGGGAACTCTTTCATCTCTTCTGAGTGCTGACAATTAAATTTTCTGGAAAATCCGAAGAAAATGTATTGCTATCGCATTCAACATTGCGAGTCATAAGTTGCCGGTCTTTAGAGCCAAAAATCATACTCAGCAATTTTCTGTGAATTATGTTCACTCAAAGTGAGAATCAACCCTTGGTTGGTCCCATGTTTCCGACATTTTTTTTCCAATTGCTCTGTGTAGCTCAACAATTGCCCCATGATCAAACAAAGAATTTATAATTTATAATTATTCTATCACTCTTCAACTCAAAAAACGATTTTTTTCATATTTTGTTACCATGGCGTTCAATAGTTATTGTAGAATGAAAATGATCTTGGCGGTGATTCACTCTAAGGGGTGACCAATCGAGGGTTAATTATTTGTTCTTCCGTTACAATCTCATCGAGAACTTTTACCACGCCAAGATTTAATTGACTCTGTCACGAAAAGAGTTAATAAATGACTTTCAATGACAGCTGATTCATTAACTCATTGTTATAGTGCAAAATCAAAGTAGCTAAACAGTTGACGAGTATTTCATCTCATTTGAAGAAAAATTCAATCCATCGTCCCCTGCAATTTTTCATAATCCCGCCTTGGGGCATCCAACTCACTTTTGTCAATGGGTTCATTGATCCCCTTAATGGCTTTGAAATTGTTCGGAAAGATATTTTCAGTCACAACAAAATGTAATTTTACGTTCATCACAACAACTTTTCACGTCCCTTTTCAGAAAACAGTAAATTGAATAATCACAGCCATCATCAAATGAGACGTATAAAAATCAGCCTAAAATAAAAAAGAGAGCGTAGAAGCTACGCGACAGAAGTGAAACTTCATGGAAAACGATGTAGTTGCCCCCCCCCCCCTCCCCTCCCCACCACCACCACAACAGGGAACATCGTTGTGCTGTGCGCATACCAATTCACGGCGCTGCCCCCTCCCCGATGGTGTCGGTCTTCCGTTGCATACGGATTTTCGTGTATTTCATTTCACACCCAACGCGCCTATAGAAGTTTCACTTCAAAAAATCTAGAGATAACATTCCTCTCAATAGAGGGCGGAAAGAATTTTTAACGGAGACACGGGAACGATTTCTCACGCAATAATATATTGGCTTCTTAGACAGATACGCGCTGATAAACAAATTACAAGAGGTATCAACGCGACGATAGTTAGTCTTGATGCAACTATTTATTGTCTGTTTTCACGGAGTATAGAGCACACGGTGAATATAACTGTAACCCCTAGGATGATAAAATGCTGGACGATTTAAGGCACCTTCGAACCGGCTGCCTTGACTTTGCATTCTCTCATTTTATAGGATCAGAAAATGATGGTAAATGGAGGGAAATTTTCGGTAAAAATTATAGTGAAATCCAGGTAAAAATTACCCGAACAAATTGTCATTCTGTAATAATTCATTTTTTGAGCAATGAATATCCTGGGTGTGGGAAATTTTTATTGAATGTCTCCGGATAATATTTATTCTTATCTGTCAAAATTGCCAGTTTGCACCGATAAAAATCATGAAATATTTTGGTACTTTTCACAAATATCTGTATAAAATTTGCTGTTCCAGAATAATAAAAAGTACAAACCTTACCTACAGATCCTAAATGTGGTATACACAAAGGTTACCACGCAGAGGTCATATGGAATTTACCAATAACCTCGCGCCTCAGATGCACGCGACACTTTTTACCATTCGGAACAGCAAATTCTACTGGGCTTCCAGTAGAATTCACTGTTTCAAATAATGAAAAGTGTCGCGTGTCTGATTAGTTTTTAATGCGCACCATGAATATAATCTAAATAAAACACAAAAACTAATATTTTTGTACAAAAGCTGCGCCAAGGAAAAGTTTTATAATAAACAAAACTTTTATTTGGTTGCGTCAAACTACATATCTATTGATAAAATATGATTGTTACAAAAAATTTTGTTACAAAAATTACGGATTATGTTCTTCAGATATGCTGATACCTTGAAATTTTTCATTCTAACGATCCAATTAGGTTCAACAGGTTTGTCGACAGCGGCAAATAACACTGATTTTGATTTTTACAGAGTGGTGTACGATTGCCAGAGGGTGCATCAGCGGCACTAGCAAAGCCAACCAAATACCACTACTATCCCCATAACCAGCATATCTATTTACTCCCTGAGTGTGCTGTACAACAGGTTTGCAATGCCGTCTACGTGAGATTGAATTTCACCCAGCCACTATGCGCCTGTCCTAGTAGATACAGAGATCCATGCAGTGCATCATTGGACAGTGACGACCTCCATACGACTGAACTAATCACGGATCCCCGAACTAGGGTGAGGATGTAGAAATTGAAATTCCCTTTTACATGAAATAGAATCAAACATTGATAATTCGTGATCATTTGTTTTTTATCTTGAAACAAAAACTATTGTAGCGTGAAATGATCATATAGGTCCTCATATATCTGCTATCAAATATCTCACTTATCTTGAGTCGAGTCTTCAAATTGATCCATAATATGTCCCCACTGATCAAGTCCAATGTAACGATAACTGAAAGGAGTGTGAATTTTAGGGTGTAACATAGCAGTGAAAATTGGAAGAATCTTAAATAATGCATGAAAAAAGCAATCGAATTATATTTGTCATATACCATTTTAAAGAGTACGAAATAATTTTCAAAATTATCTACGAATATTCCCATTCATTTCTATGAGGAGCATTGAAAAATCCAACGGAAGTCGAATTTTGAGTGAGACATGAAAATCCCATCTCAATCTTTAAACAAATTACCATAGCTCAATCAAAAATGATAAGAAGTGAATAAATCAAATTATCTCTAAAACTGAAGAAAAGGGGTCGGTTACGGACACGGATTATTTACTTGTGGAGATCGGGTAACAACCCTACCTTAACGAAATACAAACGAGCCAAGAAATGCTTGATCGTAATATGAAGATCTAGCAGAAAGATCACTTTTCTGTTGTCCGGTACTTCTCAACTTGAGCGATTTAAGGTTCAAATAAAATTGACCTTGAGCCAGGCAAAATTACATCGATGAATACTTTACGTGAGATTCCAATGTCCGTTGATCTAGAATTTATGGCTCGAGCTTCATGGCTTCTATATTTTCATCAAATCTTATCATATAACGCTTAAAACCAAAATCAATCAATTTTCAATTGAAATTGAAAATCCATCTCAGGAAATTAAATATTTCTCAGATAAATGATAATCCAAAATTTTTTAATATAGAACCATTGAATCTTAATCGAGTCCCACTTAGCCTCCATACCTGACATACCCCTAAGTCCCAGAGAATCTATTTTTACCTCCCACTCAGAGCCTACCTCTTCTCCTACCATTTTCCTGAATAATATAATCAATCAAGTACAAACACCGACTTCAGTGGCTGAGTGAGCTAACTGTACGGTTTCGTAAACGACAGGCCCCGAATCCGAATACTGGTTGGGGTCAGGATTTTTTCGGATTTTCTGAAGAGCGGGAGGTTAAGTAGCCGCCTGTATCGACATGGGTTTTCTCTGGTTTCCCATGTCTTATCATGCGAATGTGGTGCAGTGTATTATCCACATCAGCCCACATGTCCGATAAGGATCAAAGGCTGAAAATATATTTTTTTAAAATATATATATATATATCTGTCCAAATCATCCTTTCCATTTCTAGACTCATCCAAAAAAAATTGAGTCCAAGTTTTCATCAATTAACAATTACCATTCAACAGAACAGCACATCTAAAATCATCAAATCTACCTGAGTTCAAATAATTCGTCATCATTTAGTAAATTGAAAAGAATCTAACGTCATAAGTTTTCTTTCGTATAAATCAGTGAATAAATATAAAGTGTGTTTGTTTTTATTAATCTATCTTTGTTTATCCGTTATCGCTCATTTATCAGTTTTTCACCGACCTCGTTTATAATAAACTCACTGATAATTGTTGTGTCACTGAAGAGACAACACATTATTTTCCGACACAGCTTATTTGAAATATCAGTGTATACTTAGCAAATGGAAAAAAAAGTATGCTCATTGGATTGGGGATAATCTGTCTGCAAAATCCTACTGATCCCCTTATCAGAATGTGAAAAAGAAAATTATAGTTCAGTCTGCGAAATAGAAATTCACGGTTGTCTCCAAGAACCTTGACGTACATCCGTTAGGTTTGCGTGGGATTTGATGTAACTAGGGCAAAGATTATAATTTCAACGAGTGATTCAGAAGAAATAAACATGCAAAACACGCAGAAAGAGAGTAGAAGATACAAAAATTGGGTAAAACAAGATGAAAAAATGGTCAATGGTCTTCGTTTTCCTTTTTTAATAAAGTGTATATCTTATGAGTTAATAAGTATATCGATAGCAAGCACGACGATCTTGGTGCCTAACAGCTTGTGGGAACTGGCTCCCGTATATTATAGTAGCTCATTCCTGCTCACACACCTTGTGCGGAAATGATAATGAGAAAAGATGGATGAGTATCAAACCCCAGGAGCCAATTAGTTTAGTGATGATTATAATGAAATGATTATAAATGAAATCAGAAACAATAGATGAAGAGTAGTATGATTTACGTGGTCGCATCGGCCCCGAGATAGCTTATATCAGTGCACTCGTGTGTGGATTCGATTCAATGCTCCGTAGGAAGTAGTGAAAGTAAAAAACATATCGGAATCAAATAAACAATTTGAGTTAGGTGTTGACGAGATTGTTGATCGCCCGCTCCCAAATTTTGATTTATTGGAGGTAGTCCATACGCCAGGACCATTTCTGTGTCCATTGACATTTTTAATTTCCCCAATCGGTATTATGATCGAGATACGCGGTAGCGTATCGGCCAAGTAACCATTTTTTGAATTTCCCGCTCGACTCAACTCAATCAACTCAAATAAAACTGGCCGACAGCTACCGCATATCTATACACGAGACAACTACCCCCTCCACTACCTCCGTATAATAATATCTCCATAAAATGAAAATGGCACTGATTACGCGGAAACTAATGCCACGTTTATTATATAAATCGCCTATCGTCTTGCGATTAATGTTATTATCCTATTTTTCCGATGAGTATTTACGGAGATACAAAAATAAACAACGCGGATTTCTCAAAAATTCACAATTGAGATTATTTCGTCTCAGAATCAAGTTTGAAAGTTGGTAGTAGCTTGAAATTGAAAGTTGGTAGTAGCCAAATGTTGCGTGAAAATACAGCGCTGCGCATGCGCTGAGTGACGAGTGATGGTGAGGTTATTTTCATTTGTTGTTGCAATATACTTGTCAACACAGTGACAGTGTTATAATTCAACAGCAGTTGCCTGGAATTCAGTAAATTCCCATGAAGTTGCTATGGGTTGAGAGGATGGATATGTGCTTTGAATTGATACACGTAAGCCAGAGAAATTGATTTACAAATCACTGAAATTTTCACGTGCAATTCACAGGCTAAAATACCATCTAAAAAGGTAACCGCTCTATTAATAATATAATTATCTCTGTAATGGATCATCTGAAGCGAAAATTTCAAAAGACCTTTTTTGTAGATTATAAAATTTCCTACAAAAAAGGTCTTTTGACATTTTCTCTTAAAATCCTCAGTTTCTCAGATAATCGTTACAAAAGTGACGAAAATGAAAGAGAGAAAATAATTGATTAGTGGTTTATTTTAATTGTTCAGGAATAATTGGTTATTATTCGGAATAAAGAGGTAAACACTCGACGAATAATCCTCGACTGTATTTAAACAATTAACTAATTGGATAAAAAAGATATCTGGGCCTCAAAAATGTCGAATGCTTGAAGGATGACACCAAACGCCAGTCATTGACACATTTTCACGCCGACTCGAAGGTAAATCCACTCAAAAATCACGAATTACTGATTAAAATCATAAAATAATTAACCTCAACCGTGAAATCTTCCTCAATAATGCATTTAACTCTGGAATTATTCATTTTAGGAGAAAATATTAAGAGACCTTTTTTGAGGCTGACAAAATTTCCCACAAAAAATGTCTCTTGATAAATTATCCTAGAACCTCATGTTTCCCAGATAATTCAATAATTAACCAGAGAGAACTCCAAAAGGATCAATTCCTAAATTACTCTCACTTAATTATCAATTTATCTCCTAGATTGACTTAATCCAAAAATCAAAGAATACCTTTTTTGTAGCCAACAAAATTTTCTACAAAAAAGGTCCTTTTCTATATCCCCCTAAACCCCCTCCTTCTCCAGATAATCTCTCCCCAAACTGAAGGAACCCATTTAACTGCTTTAAAAATCTTCCAGAACCTCATCAACATCTCTATCACATCTATTATCACCACCACCAACACAATCAACATGCACCGTACAAAGCAGCCTCGTAAACGCAACTCATCCCTCTCCACCTACGAGGAGAGTAACATGCTGATAAAAGACTTTTAATCAACGTCAAGCAAAAGCTCGTCTTCGTAAAATGGACTCAGACTTCGACATAATGTTCGAAGGTTTTTTTAACCAAATGAGTAACTCTCTCTAAAATTCCCCCAGAGGCTCGTAAATTGACACTTGGAGATCTATCAAAATTCCTGGAGGATCAGGACCAGGACTACGACGATATCTCATCAACCAGTGAAGACATTCCACCCGTAATTCCCCCCTCAACGGTCAAGAAATCAAAACCTTTGAAGAGACAAACAGCAGCTTTTGTGGACGATGGATACGTTACAGAGAGTGGGATTGGTCAGAAGAGGGTGTCAAGGGCTGATAAGGTCACATCAATGACCCAGAAGCCTAGAAAATCAAAATCATCATTTAGAACAACTGGGAGAGTCCAAAAATTGAGTGCATCGAGTGATAGAAGAGCAAATTCACACTCAAGAAGGGTTTCTAATGTACGTCAGTTGGATGCTGAGACTCTCAGGCAACTGCAGACGTTTAAGGGACATATTGAGAAAGTCATTGATACGCAGTAATTTAGTTAATTAGTTTAAATTTGATTCGATGATGATAAATGGATTATTGATAGGTTTATGGATTTTTAGGAGATAAATTGATATTTTCTAAGAGGATTGTAGGGGAGAGAGGAGTGAAGATGAGTGATGACTAACTATTTTTCAATTTTGTATTTTGTATTTTTGTCATTGTAATAAAGATGAATTCATTTTATAGATTTTTAGTTGGGTTTTTCATTTATTATTTTACAAATATCTCAGCAAAAATTAAATTTAAAGAAAAATGTTAAAAAACCTTTTTTGTAGAGAATAAAATTTTAAACAAAAAAGGTCTCTTAACATCTTCATGTAAATCCACTAGTTCTCGAAATAATCGCAAAATAATGAATACAAAATTACAATTTTATTATAATTTTTTTAAATTAAAAGAATTAAAATGATAAAACTATTGCAAAAACTCATAATCTATTGATTCATTTTTCCGATGAGTATTTATACGGAAATACAAAAATAAACAACGCGGACTTCTCGAAAATTCACAAAAATCGTATGGCACAAAAAAAAATATTTTCCTCTCCAGCGCGGCCTACCAACTCCCCACGAGTAAAAAATCTTCTAACCTCATAACGACGGCCCAGGCAACACTTTTTCGTAATAATTCGCCCTTTGCCGAAGAGCAGTACGGAAGAAAGAATTCTCTTTATGGACTCATTTTGAAAAAACTACCGAAATCTTGAAAAAAAAACGAAAACGAAGTTTTCTTTTAAAAAAACGCCAAGTAACCATTTTGATGCGTATTTGATTATCTTCTGGGCATTTGAAAAAAAAAACAAATGAAGTAAAAAGCGCCAAGTCAGATATGCTTACGAGAAAAAAATTAGTAGAGGCAGGACCAAGGTACTTGCCGCGGTTGACAAGATGAAGACGACAAGGCTCTCAGTAAGTACTGTTAACATTAAGTTGATCGAATGATGTTCAGCAGTGATTTTGACAATAGAAAAAAACTGCGCCAAGTACCTTGATCCTGCCTCTACTAATTTTTTTCTCGTAAGCATATCTGACTTGGCGCTTTTTACTTCATTTGTTTTTTTTTTCAAATGCCCAGAAGATAATCAAATACGCATCAAAATGGTTACTTGGCGTTTTTTTAAAAGAAAACTTCGTTTTCGTTTTTTTTTCAAGATTGGACTTGACGTTTTCGGGGTCGCTGATCATGAATATGATAACCATTTTTACGAAAGCATGGGTCGTCTATTTGTTTATAACAATTTTATTGTTTAAAACGCTCGCTCGTAAAAACGGTTAGAGATAGGGAAAAAAGTTTGCAACAAAAAATGTTCTTCGTGTCAAGAGACACATTTTTCGTCACTTAACTTGGTTTCCTAACTATCACGGTTAAGGAGTTATTGTGAGTGGGAGCAACTCAGGCGGCGCGCTATTACTTTCGCGTGACGGGAGCGCGCTTCAAGACCGATTGTGAAGTGCCGATAAGAGATAGAGCAAAATGGTTCCCATCAAAAATCTTTGTCACAAAAAAATACATTAAATCAATTATTAGACTCTTCGCTCTATCACCAATAGTTACTGAGATATTCGCATTTGTGTGCAAGATGGCGGGGCAAATGTGTCTCCCATTGCACATTCAACCCTAATTATCTCGTTAACTATTAGTGATAGAGACAATAGTCTCATAACTAAATAGATGCATCACAAGATAAAAAACATTTTTTGTTTCAAACATTTTTTTCTATCTTCATTATTTCGAGAGATATTTCCAACGATTTAAAAACACCAGCAGAAAATAAATGCACTATTGAGGAGATAAACTAATTAGATATTCGATTTCTTATTTGTTTACATTCTCGATAAATTGATGTGGGCTTTCTTCCTAAGGCACTGACACTGGTGAAGACATGCGAACCTGTCGCTGATATGAGGGAATGCAGGGCTCCCAAGGACTGGTCGTTACTCGCGCTACAGAACATTAGAACTGGGAAGTCTCATTATCTCGTGATTTGCAGATGTCCTGACACTAATATTCTAGGTAGGTACAATGTCCGTTAGTAGTTTCAGGCAAAGTAATGCAGACAAATGTTTTAAAGAGAGAGTGTTTTGAAGCGAGTAGAATAGAGTGAAATGAATATTCTTTGGAGGTCATTTAATTTATGTATTGTGGACTAATTATCTGGGGATTTGAAGGTCATAGAACGTTACATTCCGGTAGAAGATTAACCCACTAACCTGACTATGATTTTTCTCACGCTCGAACGTTAGCGTGGATTCCTCATATTCCCACCACCGCTCCGAAAAATGATAACCAGGTTAGATGGTTAATAGTGAATGCATGCAATGCAGTATATCTTCTCGAGTTAACTATGGAGTTATTTTTTTGGTTATTAATTTGAAGGAAGTCTCCTAATATTTCCTTATAAAATCAGTCGTCTTTCAGATATTTGCATAGTTAGTAGGAGGATCAAGTTCAACAAAATTTCATCATTCGACTGCAAAGACAATGTTTAAGCCATTTTTGTAGCCGTTTTCAAGATCACAAACAATTTTCTCACCTTAAAGTAACTCATCAGTGCAATAAAATTTAAAGATTTTTGAAAACTACAAAAAATCGCCTGAAAGTATTATTAGATTTTTTAATCGTAATTTTTTGCTCGATTTAATGACCGTTTAAGTTTTTCAAAAAATCAATTTTGAAAAATCAACATTCAACCCAGCGTCTTATGGAAAAATTCATAATTTTTTTCTGAATAAAGATTAAAATCTGAATTTTTCACTCGAAATGTGAAAAAAATAATAAAAAATATTGACACTTGTTTCATGAGGTTTATCCGTTTAGTTTTTGTTGATATTAACAATAAACAGTGAAAATTGACGAGAAACCGGAACCGAAATCGACATGGCAACGTCTGCTCGAGTAAAGAGGTTATGGCGTTCAGTCCACTCGACTCCCGCCTGTCATTTTGACATCCAGCGTTGCCACGTATATTTGCAAGCTAGTCAACTGAATTACTTTTTATTGATTTTTACTTTCTTAAAAATCGAAAAATGTTATAATTTTCATATTGATGACCTCAATAATTCTTATAAATAATTTAAAAATAAAAACAATAATTTTTGGAAATTGTTTAATTTTTGCACACTCAACGACTTTATGTGTACTGATGAGCTACTTTAAGACATCAAGATTATCTTACCACCAAAACGTCTCAATTAAAGACCTCAAAATTATCTACCAATGAAAATGTCTTAATTTGCGATTATCCTATACAAAATGAGTCAAATCCACAAAATATTAATTGCAGAACGTATGGGAAAATATCTGTTCTTCGACAATTGACATAAAACCTGTGTCAAAGTAAAAATATTAGCCTTTTAACATTTGTCTGGTGATGAGATGAATGGATGAAAAAAAGTCCTGTCCTTTGACATTTTTTTAACGATGAGATGAATGTATGTAAAAAAAATGTTAAGAGACAAATACATTCTTGTTCAACATCGCTTCCATGACATAAGAAGAGAGTCAAACTTGAATACATTTTGGATACATTCCTCTCATTGTAGGACAAAGGGTGAAAAACCTATGTTTGCATTTTCGATATTGCTCTTATGTCATGAGTCATGAGACAAATGTTAAAGACCAATTTTTTTTCGCATTCATTGTATAACTCAAGAAAAATGTTAAAAAACTGATATATAATACATATATATGTTACAAATCAGAACACGAATCTCGAAAGCAACAATAGAAGAGAAGGTACTAAACCCTCGACTAAACCAACCGAATGTCTCTCACTGCGATAAACCATAATTTCCAAATCTGTAGGTCTTCAAATTGAGTCCTATGATAATAGAAGTATGAAGTCCAGATTACTATTTGGATACTTCTGTTAGTATATTAATGATCATTAGAAACTCATAACACTTCAAGTGTAAATTGTCAGATTATTCAACCGCAAGTTATACAAATGTCCTGAAATACAACTTAGCACTTTCTATTTGTCTCTATTCACCCCTTGGAGGGAATCGCCGCCAAAACCTTTTTCATTTTAGAATAACTATTGAACGCGATGGTGAAAAAATATGAAAAAAAAATCGATTTTTATGTTGAAGAGTGATAGAAAAATTATAAATTTTATGTTTGATCATGGGGCAAATGTGGAGCTTCACCGAGCATTTGGGAAAAAAAAATGTCGAAAACATGTGACCCACCAAGGGTTAATCTGCGTCGTATTCATTATCTAATTCCTGACCACAGAAGGACCGATAAGTCACGACCAACCAACCTACGCAAGTGTCCCTGGTATTCGTGTCTATGGGATGATGTGTGTGCAAGGAAACAGGAGAGGACGTCCACTACGGTACAAACGCAATTTGCTTGGTGAGTTCGCATTTGCACGAGTAAATAAATACTCGTGCATCGAAGGAGAAGAAAATTGGCGACATCACAGAAGAAAATTATTAATTCATTAATTTAAGATTGTATAATTAATCGAGAATTTTGATGGCACCATAGAGTGCAAGAGGTGTAAAAGTTATCCTTACACACAAATTTTACATCGCTCTAAGTCTACGATATCGATATTTTATTCTGTTGGAAAATAAATATTAGCATTCAGGAATATTAATTTTTACAACTAGGAGAAACATTCTGAATTCTGAATATAAGAATGCTTGAATTGCATTCCTAGCCGAGTGATAACTGGAGATTAATTTGCGAATATTTCTGGAGTAATTAAATTTAGAGGAGAATGTTGAGAGATTTTTTTTGTACGCTAAGAGATTTTCTACAAATAAATCCCTTGATAAATTGCTCTAAACATATTCCCCTCGAAGACCTCACAAAATAATACATGGATCGAGTTTAGATTAATCTCCCTTTATCACTTGATTATTCGAGTGGACCCCACTGTGTGTTTTCGAAGTGGCAGTAGCATGTATATACCATGCTGATAACTTTACTCTTTGTTTTTTATAGTCAAAACATGAAAAAGAAGGCAGTTTAGATTTTTTTTATTAATAAAATAAAGCTCTGGAGTGATGGAATGTTCGAAATAGTTCTCCCACCTTCTTGAAACCTTGAAATTCGGTTTCCAAATACAGAATATATTGACTAGAGAAAAAAAATGAGCTTTTACAGAGATCTTCATTTTCCTTCTTCAATTAGTAGAGACAATCAGCTCCCAACATGAATACAAATCGGTACGTGGTAGTTGGGCTACAAATTTTTCAGAACTTTCGAAAATCAAAACTGTTGTGCTCTCCCAATAAATCCTAGAAAATTCTGAAAAAAATTTTAGTTCACTAGTTCACCCTGTTCTTCAATTTGGATTGTATTGAGTGTTGATTGTCCCTACCAATATTCAGAAAAAGAAAAGAAAAAGTCGAAAATTCGATATTCCTGAAGAAGCCCATCTATTTTCTCTAATCTATATATTCTGCGAGTAGGAACCAAATTTCAAATCACTAGACCGTGCGCGCGCATTCTGTGCGCTCTGACCTTGAATTAATGTTTTTCAATTTTTCTATCTCTTCTTTTAAAGAAGTTCTTTAAGTTTTTCAAAGGAATTGTTATCAATTCATTAAAATTTATCAATCGTCATGGAAATGGATGATTAGATGAAAAAAAGATAAAATTTCGATACATGTATATGTATGATGAGGATCGTTAGTGAACATGAGAAGATTGAATCTGCCGCGTTTTTGCCAGTAACTAACTTCCCATTACAGTAGGGTCTCTATTATCCAACGGCTTCGGGACGTGTCCTTGAGCGATTTTCTCTGAATATCGGATAAAAGAGTCCCCCCCACTCTTTCCATCTTTGGGCGGTGTTAGAGTGTAGAAGGCGTCCGCATAGTGGGTAGTCAGAGAGTGAAGATAGTAGAAAGGGAAAGACAACATAACCAAAAACTGTCAACCGAGAGCCTTAAAACAATGAAAATGTGGTGATTCGAAATTTATAAAAAAAATTACTGGTACATGAACTGTTAATATTTATTATGCCACCTGGAATTACAACAATTTATCAACTTTGTCGTTGAATGGTTTTCTGATTCATTGAGTTTTCTTTGGAATATTCCCCTCGTATTCACTGGCCCAATTTTTCAATTTCTCTTCCTTTTTCACCCACGACTTAACAGTATTTTCACTCTCTTGTAAATTATCGGCAATAGCACTAGCTGGAGTGCCATTTTTTACTTCATTTATTGCTCGTAACTTGAACTGGATTTTAGTTGATACGTGTTTACGTTTCTGTCCAAGAGTTGACATTTGCCCATTTTCAGAGGTTATGATTGTCGACATGTTTTGCAAAACGTTAACGGGCCACATGAGACTATTCTCATTTGTTTCACACAGCGCTATTCTATGCGCATGTCGTCATGAATAAGGATAGATAAATTTCTACGAGTAGGGGAACGTTTCGGGAGGGGGAGCAGACTCGGAGGGGAAGTTTCTCGGATAAGAGAGCCCTCGGATAATAAAGACCCTACTGTATTCATTGACCAATCAGGAATAGGCATCAGGCTGTTTCGAGATCTCGTAATATAAAACAACTTCATGACCGTATGATCTTTCTTAAAATGGAAATGGAAATGGAATCCATTGGAAACCCTGATGGGAAAACTACCCATGGATTGGAAAAATCACAACTGCCTTCTTTTCCATTTTTTGAGTATGGAAACAAGTCGTAACGTTATCAGGATGACAGATACGAGCCCTTGTGACTTCGAAAGCCCTCCGCGGTCTCCCCTCAATAATTAATTCTACAGCAGTTAGATTGGTTCTTTGATGTTGAAAACTGACAAGAAAATATTTTGCAGGTTTCGACGAACGGGACGAGCTAGGACTTGTATTCCCATGGCACAGAGTTCCAGAATTGATGGAAACCGCCACATGGGACTGACGTGCACGTGACTTTACCACTCGAAGAAGTTAATCATGCCTCTGAATAATGCACTATTTATTATGAAATTCCATTGAACTTTACTCTCTATCCATGTCTATTCCCCATTCACCTTATATACCCCTCGTGAACGTTTTTTGTTCATTATTTTATTTATGACGTTATTTATTAGAAAACAAGACGATTTTGCAGCTCGTTACATTGTTATTAAGAGCTATGGCGGTAAAATTTTCTTAGTCTGCTCTTTCACGAACGATTATTTGACGGATTCGAGTAAAAAAATTCATAGAGTCAAACAATGAGCTCGAATACGTGAGACAATGCAAAGTAACATCCATTTACATCAAATGTCTTATTTTTCATTGAAAAATTGAATAGCTTTCTGAAAAACTAACATTCCTGCGAATCTAATATGTATTGAGGTGCAATTCGACAATGAAGGAGTTGAATGAGACAAATTCAGAACTATTTTAGTTACTCCGTCCGTAAAACCCTGCCTATAGACGAAATAACGAACAATCTTATTCATCACTCGGCCGAAAATCACATTTCTGATAATTGTGTTCATCATCCTCGGCTTCGCCTCGGACTGTAAACTCACAGTTGCCAGGAGTGTTCTTCACGGCCTTGATGACGAAATCCACTATTCGCAGATTTGTTGAGAGATGTTTCGAAAACTAGTAGGATTGGAGCAGAATATCATGAGGCCAGGTGTGTTGGCGTTCTCCTTCTGACCTGCTTATTCTCGAGACATTTTCAAAATGGAGTTCTTCTAACCTTCAGCTACGAATTGCACTTCCTTTACAAGATTTTTCTCATAGTTTTCAAATAATCATTGATACTAATTTTTTCTCTCTCTGCAATAAGATTAAGTGAAGTTAAGCGTAGGCAAATTGATTTATCGTGCATTATGAAATCTTCGCGATATTAGAATAATTTTGTGATTGCTATCAATTTTTTTTTCTTGTAAATAAAAGCAAAATAAAGATACAAATGTTGCATTGTATTTGGTAATTCTGTGAGTAACCTCTCAGATACGTAATTTAAAGAGGTTTTTGGAGGATTGGGATTAATGTCCGTTGGGGAACTTTCTTTTTTTCAGAGAGACGTCAATTCCTCAGATACACCCAAAAATAAGATGGCTGAATCAAGTCGAAAATCGATCTGCTTCAAACAGGATATCTATGGCTGGATCAAGCCGGATTTTCGACTTATTCCAAATAGAAAATCGACTTGATTCAAAATGGAAAAAGTGAAGCTGGAAATCCTGCATGATTCAAGTCGGAAAAATGGGTTGAAAGTCGGAATCCGACCCGAATCAAGTTGGAATCCAACCTGAATCAAGTCGGAATCTGACCTGAATCAAGTCGAACCCCGACATGCTGTTCATCAAATCGACTTGATTCAAGTCGGAAATCCGACTCGATTCAAGTCGGGTTCCGACTTGATCCAAGTCGAATGAGGTCAGGTCGATTTCTCGACTTGATTCAGCCTTCTTTTTTTTTGGGTGTACAGTATTCTCCAGATACTTTCATTTCATATGATTTTGGTATTCATATATGGTAATAAAAAGTCAAAACTTACGAAGGACATCCGAATTGACGAGAACACTGCAAGAGTACATAGGAGTCACTAATCGAGGTCTTCTCAAACTCATGGCATGACGGCATGCTTCCTTGCAAGCTGATATCAACTGACCACCTAAGTGGCTTTGACTTGGTCCACTTTCACTAGAAATTAATCAGAATTAGATAATATTATAATCAAGAGTTACTGGAGAGATTAGGTTTGGTTTTAAATAAAGAAAAATGTCAATTGAAACCCTCCATCCAAGCAATTTTTTGGGGGTTTTTGATTGATAGCGAGAAATGGACAATTAAATTGCCAGATTCAAAACGTCAAAAAATATTCGAGTTCGTTTCTAAATTTCACGAAAAAAAGGCTTGTAAGATCAGGGATTTTTCCAAATTAGTGGGGACTTTGGAGTCTCCTTGCACAGCTGTAGAATACGGGAGACTACACGTTAAATTGTTGGAGAGAGAAAAATTATTCGCTCTTAAAAAAGCAGATGGTGACTACTCCTGTAGAATGAAGTTATCCCACAAGATTCTACCAGACTTGAAATGGTGGATTAATAAAATCTCTGTGACAGATTGTCCCATTAAAAATTCAGGGTTTGAGTTAGAAATTTTTTCTGATGCTTCAATGTCCGGTTGGGGGGCTTTTTGCAACGGAAAAGGTACTAATGGCTGGTGGAGATTGCAGGAAAAGGTCTCTCATATTAATATTTTGGAAATTCGAGCAGCTTTCTTTGGAGGAACGCCTAGCGCTGCGAAGTCTCAAAGAAAATAATAATATTAGCATCCTTCCGGCAGACAAAGGCAACGCCACAGTGGTTCTGGATAAAGATGACTACTCTGCGAAACTCACGTCGATTTTGGATGATTCTAAAGTTTATACCAAACTTAAGAAGGATCCAACTCGTACAATTGAACGCAAAACCACTGACCTCCTGAAAAAGGCTAACCTCTCGTCTGAGCTCAGAAAATTCCTCACTCCTAAAGAATCCTTCCCTCCTAGACTCTATGGACTACCTAAAATCCATAAAGAGTCTATCCCTCTGAGGCCAATTGTCAGCAATATTGGGGGTCCAACCTACCAATTGGCAAAATACCTCACCAAACCCTTACAGAAACTCACAGGTCAGAATGGCTCCTATATCCAAAACTCGTTGGATTTCGTGACCAAACTGAAAACCCTCAGGACTTCTCCAGAGGATATCCTCGTGAGCTTTGATGTAGAATCCCTTTTCACCAATGTTCCCATTCCTGACACTCTGAACATAATAGAAAACTCCAAAACCATTCCCTCCAATCTCCTCCCTTTGATAGAGCACTGCTTGACCTCGACATATTTTCAGTTCCAAGGAGAGTTCTATGAACAGAAATCGGGAGCAGCCATGGGCTCTCCTGTATCCCCAATCATAGCCAACATTTTCATGGAACATTTTGAAAATAAAGTACTGAAGTCAGCCGCTCTGAAACCTTCTGTCTGGTATAGGTATGTGGATGATACATTCGTCATCTCGCCACACGGAAGAACAGCCTTAACTCAATTCCTCCAATTCTTGAATACTCAACACCCGAGTATCAACTTCACCATGGAAATTCAACAAGAAGGCTGCCTCCCCTTCCTAGATGTGCTGGTACGACGCAATAGTGATGGCTCACTGGGTCATCAGGTGTATCGTAAACCGACACACACGGACAGATACCTGAATGCCAATTCCCACCACCACCCTTCTCAGAAGAATTCAGTTATCAGCTCTTTGATGTATAGAACCCTCACCATCTCTCAACCCTCCAATCTGGACAGCAAAATAGAGCACTTGGAGACAGCCTTGAGTAAAAACGGGTACAAGATCCAACAAATCAGACGGATCAGACAGAGGCTGGAAAATAAGATCTCTTCTCCAAATGAACCTTCTCCTGAGGAGAACCAGGATAGACCGAAGATGGCTCTTCTCCCTTATCTGAAAGGGATCACGGACCGCATAAGTAAGGTACTGGGAAAACACAACATCAGAACAATCTTCCAACCACCAAAGAAGATTGGACAGATGTAACCTAGTACCAAAGATCAGAGAACACTCTTGAGCACTCCAGGAGTATATCAGATCTCTTGCACTTGCGGGAAAGTGTACATTGGGGAAACCGGGAGGTTGATCAGTACACGGATCAAAGAACATCAACGGTGTTCCAAATACGGTCATCAGGAACAGTCTGCCCTGGCGGAACATTATATGGACACTGGTCACACTATCAGGTTTGACCAGGTCAAAATGTTGGCGAGGTCTCAAGGATATTTTGAGAGAAAATATCGAGAAGGCCTAGAGATCCACAAAAATCCCAACAACTTGAACAGAGACTCAGGATATCAGGTAAACCCTATTTGGAAGACTGTCCTCCCGGTTTTTTAATTGATCAGCTGATCAATTAAGAACAGTTGATTGGCTGACTTCCCCCCCCCCCCCCACCACCCTCCTCGACCCCCACCATCATGAGGAGCCATAAAAGGTCTTCCCCCTTTCAGAGGAGCTCAGAATCGGAGCTCCTAGCCCTGAAGATGCAGACTGCAATATTTGCGAAACGTCGGCACAACGCTGAAAACCAACGCGGCATCCATCCGGAAGCCAACAATAATATTTCAAATAACTATGGCCGCGAAAGCCTAAAATCGAAGAGCTTTCTTTGGTTTGATATATTTTGCTGATAATCTTCAAGACTGTCAATTATTGTTACGTATTGATAATACAACTGCAATCTCATGCATCAATAAATATGGCAGTATTCAATTTAATGAATTAGTACCTCCTGATACAGAATGGGAATTAGCAGATTGGGCTTTCCACCCGATTTGTCATTCTTTTGGAAAAAGAAATAGTGATTTATTTGCTTCTTCCAACAATTTCAAGTGTGAGAAGTATATTTCGTGGGGTAGGGATCCTCACTCAGTGGCAATCGATGATTTTACTGTAAACTGGGTTGGGTTGCAGTTTTATGCTTTTCCCCTGTTTTCAGTGGTATCTAGAGTGTTACAAAAAATCACAGAGAATAGAGCAACAGGCGTAAGTTGTACCATATTTGCCTTCTCAGTGTTCGTTCTCACAGTTCATGGAAATGTGCACATCAGATCCAATTTTCTTTGAACCGCAACTTGATTTACTTTTATCTGTTTATAGCAGGGAACACCCTCTTCCCGCGAGTCTTACCCTGGTAGCGGGGAAATTATCAGGAGAGCATATTTGAGGAAAAAAATTCCGGAATCAGCATTACCAATGGTCAAGGCATCAATCTCTATGGGAACTCTTAACCAGTACAACTCAGTGTGGAAGTATTGGTGTGGAATTTTGTCAAGATAAGGATCATTCAATATTCAATACGACAGTAACGGAGGTCTTGGAATTTTTATCGCGAAGAATGGAAAATGTTGATTCATATGCATCTCTGAACACTCATCTGGATTTAGGAGAAAATTCGGCAGTTAAGCGTTTTTTTTCGAGGAGTGAGCTCTATGAGGCCTCAAAAGCCGAAGTATGATTTCGTATGGGATCCACAACCAGTACTCAACTCATTATCTCCATTGTAGCCGTTAGAGAATCTGAGTTTTGAAAGATTATCTAAAAAACTCATTGTCTTATTAGCGCTCAGTACTGCCCAAAGAATCCAGACGCTTTCTCTCATTAATATTGATAATATCACGATAACAGCACAAAAATTTACATTACTATTCCCAATCATATCAAGACTTCAAGACGTAACCAGGCACAACCTCTACTTGAATTACCTTTTTTCAAGTTGCATCTGGAGTTATGTGTGGCTTCGACATTGCAAGAGCATCTCAGAAAGACGAGAGATATGCGAACTGAGAAGACCCTTTTTCTTACTTGTAAGCGGCCGTTCAAGACGACTGGAAAACAAACTCTGAGCAAATGGACAAGGATTATTTAAAAGAATATGATATCAACACTGAAATTTACTCAGCTCATAGTACTCGTCATGCAGCCACGTCAAAAGCAGCTCAGAGAGGTGTGAGTGTAGAATCAATTCGAAAGACAGTTGGCTGGTCAGCAAGATCACAAGTATTTGCAAAATTTTACCAACGACCATTAATTGAAGCACGAGATCTGGCTAGTGCTATAATGGACGCCTTCGAAAATTGAGCGTAATAAGAATAAATCGAACAAAAGAATGGTTAATTTGAAAAAATATATATATATGAATTAATTAAAATTTAATAAAATTAATTGTTATTTATATTGTTGTTCTTCAAATTGTTAATGCTCTGAATAACTACACTTGATCTAGAGGACGAAACGGCGAAATATAATTGCATGATTGAACGAACTTACCAAAGTGAAGTTCAGTCACAATTATGTGAGCCGTCTCGTCTGAATAGATTAAGCCCTTCCAAAATGAATTAATTTACCCACCCTGAACACAACTTGAAGAAGATTCTGAAATAATGACATATGAGATAAAGGACTATCGGTATGTAGTAATAGGCATTTATTTTTTATGAAATTCTCTATAAATACTGTGATACCAGTAGGAAAATATGACTACACTTGATCTAGAGGACGAAAGAGGACTTCACTTTAGTAAGTTCGTTCAATCATACAATTATTTCACAATTTGCGACGAATCTTAGCTAACCGTTCATTCATACCGTAAATTTATGTGAATAAGAAATAAAATAATTTGAGGGGCAGAATTACCTCGACGATCCATTAGTGATTTTCCATTTTTTTACAATGAAGCAGACACCCATCATTGGCTCTTCACAAAGGGGTCCTGATAGTGTAGCCAGTTGAAAGCCATTTATCATACTGTTATCAAACCTGCAATAAAAATAAAAATAAACCTCTCGTGTTTTGAAATACATTAACCAATCAACATCATACAGTAAATCATGAACTAAAGGCATAGGCAATAAATAACATTGCACTTAATCCTTCATCAAAAGACAGCATGAGAGCAGGGAATAGAAGGAAGCAAATTCTAATGGCGACTTTGGACCTGAAACAGTAATTCATTCGATAGCTTTGATGAATTTTATATTTTCTAATGAATATTATGGGAGAGTTAGGGTCTAAGCGAACCCTCTAGCGAATCATTGAGTTATTCAAGTTCCCACAAGAGAAATTATTTATCGTGGAGATCATCACTCAATTAGAATCGACATTAAGATCTGTGATTGAGTTTTTATAAAATATATTTGTGAGGGCGGGCGAAGTGCACCCGCTATTGTTCTTTGACTTTTCATTTCTCCTCCAAAAAAATTTGATGGCTCATTATTATCTTGTCCAATGAAATTACAAAGTTCTAATTTGTGAGGGTTCAATTGATACGGGTTTCAATTAATAAGAATTTATTTTATAATTGTTCAATTAAAAGGGCCTCATTGATAAGGATTCAACCTCAATTCACATATTTTTCACATTAATACATTGGTATGAGATGAATAGTATATTTCTAACCTAGAGAGATAGAATAAAGGATCCTATTCGCGTGCAAAATTATCAGCCATGCCGAAGGCGAGATTGATAAGTCGGCGGTTAATGGTCCTCCTTTATAACCCCCGCGATGGGGATACAATTCGATACTGTTTGGATTCAAAACTAAATATTATCTAGTAAGGTCTTTTGACATTTGTCCCTGACCTCACTTGTTCCTGAGATATTTACTAAAACAAAAAACCTATCACGGTGAAGCGATATTCGCTCGACAATTTCTGATGGATTCCGCCCACTTGTTCCGTGGATATATCGCACAATAAGATCCAACCGATGATTGCATGACAACTATCTCGCTCTTTATGGTTTGCATCTCACTCCCTCTTGCGTGATCGCCTAGTGCTAGGTTGTGCCCTACAATTTTCATAAAAAATCATTGACGATCATAAAGTGACGCTGAATAAACCGTTTTATTATTGTATAAAATTAATCTGAGGGTTTATGCCAATTTTTACATCACTTTTCGAGACTTCAAACAAATTTGGTCACCTAACCTCACTTGTAGCTTTCATTGTACCTTAAAAATTTGTTCCATTAACTCCTGTATTTCCTCTCCTTATCTCAAGAATCATTGATCTACTCTCCAATTGAAAAAAAAAAAAAAAAAAAAAAAAACAAGAGGATAAAGCATTCAAAAACTTACGCAGCCCTATGATCCTCCGATCCCTTAATCTGCCACTCCCAGAAGGCCTTCCTCTTATAATCTGTCTTATTGAGCAGCACATTAGGTCCACACTTTCTAGGCCCAAAGGACCATATATTCCTCAGTACATCTCCCCATCCAGCTTCCGCGAAAGCCACCATTAACTCCTGCTTAAAACCCTCAACGGCCTTCTTTTTCCTCTCCTCCAGCTCTACCTGCTCCAACGTCAAGCCTCCTAAGCTCATTTCAACACTCTCATTTTCCAAAAATCTTTCCGAATGTGAATCCAACTCCTTGATCAGCTCGGAATTCTTTTCAATCAGCTTTGTAACTTCCTCCGGAAGAGGAATTGCATCGATTTCAAAGCAACACTGACGATTAGCAGTCCAACACTCAAGCATCATCTCCGCACTCTTCGTCGCAATCAGCTCATTAACCATATCAACAGCTAGTGGAGGAACCACTGTCTCTCTAAATGAGACAATCGGTTCCGATACGTTAATCTCTACATTTGCATACCTCGTCTTGAGATCCTCCAGACACCTCTCTAAATGTACCTCTCCAGCAGTATTCAAAACGATCTCACCAGTCTCCTGTATGTGCATAAGAGCACACGCATCAGCCTGATTCAACAGCTTCAAACCATTGATCAACCTCTGAAGATCATTAGGATGTTTTGGTTCTAATGCAACTCGAAGGATAGGAACAGATAATGAGGTGAGTTCAGAGAATGATGGACACATGATATCAGTGGAGATGGTTGCTGTCTTCAGTACATGATCCTCCAACCCACCAATTCCAACAACGTTACCAGCTGGGACTGATGAGACTGCTTGTAATTCTCTCCCCATCATCAAATAGAGTTTGGAAAGCTTGACTTTAGTAACGTGCCAGCCTGGTGTAAGATCTTTCAGAGATTCAGCAGGTTCAATCCATTTTCCCAATCTCTTTTTCTCTAATATTACCTGAGGATTATGCTTTGGACCTAGGACTAGTATTTCAGAGTTTTCTGTTAATGTTCCCGAGTAGACTCTTGCAAAAGCTATGAGTGGATTTTCCTCAATTGTTTCGCGGTCTTCTTCAGATGGAGCAGTTTCTACAATGCCTTCTGGAAGGAGTTCTGGCTGCGTTGTAGATGATGGAGATGATGAGGAATATGAAAACTCTCTCCGATTCTGATTTTGTTCTTTTTCTAATTGAATGGCGTGTCGTTGTCTCGCAATTTCCCGACGTCTGGTCAGCTCCTCTTGTGTCAATGGCTTAGTCTTGAACTCTGGTAACATTTTACGTTCCACTGGAAACATCTTGGAAACAAAAGCGATAATTGGAGCCTCTGGGGATGAGCTACAATTTAAAAAAGCATCTTTTAATTTCTGTGTTTGTACAGGGAGAGATGAGAATTCAAAATTCCCACTCATGAGACGTTCGATTTTGTCTGGAGAGAGGGTATGAGGCGCTGGAACCTTATCACAGACAAGATCAAGACAGGACTTCGATAGCGGTAACCATTGGGAACAAATTGCCTGTAGTTGAGCTTTAACATCCGTAACCCTCAAATCCCTAGTCGTTAATTCAATATTCAGCTTTTTTATCATGCTCAACATTCTCCCTGTATCCTTCCTAACAACCACAGTGTCATAAAGCATGAACAGATTCTCCAGAATTAATGATACGAATAGAGGTTTCTTGGCCTTCTCCTGTGCACCCTTGAAAATTCTTTTGGCCTTCATATTCAGATAATAATCACCCCAAAGAGTCTTGAGCAAAACCTTCTCACTAAATCCTAACTTCTCTGAAAATATTTTAGCAAAGTGGGAGACTCCAAATCCCCAACCATCAACAGCACTAGTGAACAGCACATTCCCTTGTTCTGGAGAGAAATAAAGATTGGAATCATCAGTTTCCAACAACGCTGACTGCCAATCATTTGAGCCATCAGATTTAATATGTCGTTCTTGATCATACACTTCTTCTTTCTCTTCTCGCTCCATTATGTCACTAGCAAATATTTCTCCCATCACAGCGTTCACCTGCTCAAGGACCTGGTTCAAATGGACATAAGCATCCAAAGGCTGGAGCTTCATCTCTGTGATTAATCTGTCAATTTTATTCAGCACAAGAACAGGTTTCAGTCCTTCAACGTAAGCCATTGATAGGGCGGATCGGGTTTGGGAGCAAACGCCCTCGACCACGTCCACCACGACAATAGCTCCGTCGCAGAGACGCACAGCTGTTGATACCTCTGAAGCAAAATCTACATGACCTGGAGAGTCAATGATGTTTACTAGGTACTCTTCGTTGTTGTGAATGTGGTACAGAGCGATTGAGCTAGACTTCATTGTAATACCTCTCTGCTGCTCATCCAGGCGACTATCCAGATAACGGAGCTTGCCTGCCAGCTTACTGGAGATAATCCCATTAGAAGCTACGAGAGAATCTGCTAGAGTCGTCTTACCGTGGTCCACGTGCGCCAAGATGCAGATATTGCGGATGTGGGATGGCTCAGATTGAAGCTGAGTAAGTTTCGAGAGATCTACTGGTCTCATGTTGACGAGTTTTATGATTGATTATCGGCAATTAGATCTATGGGGTTTCCCCGTTGGGATTATGGTATTATTTGCTTGATTGATTTATAAGAGAGGTTACGTGGTTATCAGAGATTTATTTGGGGCTGTCGCAATACAAAATATAAATATGAAAGGAAAGGGAAATTTATTATTGGAGTTAATTGAACTCTAATTGTTTTAATATTTTTTTTTGCTAGGCGGAGGGATCACCACTAGCTATTTCACTTTGTTTTGTTTCCACTGTGCAAAACGTTCACTTATTGTCACGATTGGATTTCTCACTTTGGGCATTCCTTCGTTATTATACACCATTACTTGCCAATCACTGCCTAAACCGATTACACAAAGTTTGTCATTTTCAAAGCCTCACTGAACAAAATCTTGATGAGGAGGATTTGAGCGGTAATTGAGTTGAAAAACGTGGGATCAGTTGTGATGTTTGAGGTTACGTTGGGTAATTTATTGTGAGTAAGATTGGGAGAGTCTAGTAATGTTTTCAGGAAGTTTGTTGCGAGAATTAAGAAGGTTTTCAGAGATTCATTTTTGATGAAGAGTACCTATATTTTCACGAAATGTATGAGGTCACTTGAAATCAGCTGGGATTGCCCGGTGGGTTTGTATACATACATACATACACTAGCATTGTTCGCGGGGGGGTTTCGATTATACTTCCACAACTAGCACCAAAGAGGATAGACTAAAGTAGAGGCTCAGTTCGGGGGGTTTTGGTGACCCCAGCAAAGTGTAGTGACGACCCCACGGGAGGGATGGCGCCACGGGAGTTTCTTCGGGTAAGATCGAGTCGGCTGAGCGAATAACTCGGCAGTCGCACGCAGTCCCACTGCACCCGGGACAGGTTGAGAGTGTAATTCTCGCTCTCCCTCTCCTTAAATATGTTTTTTATGTTTTTCAGGGTAAATTGCATGTAAAGTAGTATAAAAAAATACTACTAGTATAAGGGCATTCTAGTATTATCTTAAATTTAAAAGATATGGATAAAAAAAGATGATACTAGAAGGTCATTTCAAAAAAGAAAAAAAAATCCCATTGCCACAGATACAAAAAACATTGAATATCTATTATTGAATAATTAAAATTCCAGGTTTTCCCATTTCCGGTGCGATTATTCAGTTAAATCCATTTTTTCTCTCTTTTCTCTTTTTTTCCTTCTGTTTAAACATAATTATGCTTATGTTTAATTAGATGATCAATTAAATAACATCAACATTTTGTTACGTTCAAAAAATTATTTTTTTTCAATAATAACAATAATAAAATTAATAAATGATGAATTAATAGATTAATTTGATAATTTTCTGGAATTTATCGAATTTCTTTAAAGAAAATAAAAACCAAAATCTGTTTTTTGGGAATATCTCGAGACCTAGTGAGTTTAGAGAAAAATATCGAAAGACATTTTTTGTGGGAAATTTAATTATCAACAAAAAATGTATCTTGATAAATTTTGCTATCTCTCTTCTTTAGGGAAATAATTGCAAAAGAATGAGAAGGTTTTTTCTTTATTTCCGATTTTAATTAATTTTTTAAAAAATTAATTGACTCTCTGAATAAACAATTGATAAAACCAGACTGTTTAGTTTAAAAAAAGAGATTGAATCTTCAAAATAATTAAAAAAATCGACAATTTCAGGAGAAAAAGGATATAAAGAGGATGAAAACAAAATTATTGAACAAATTTATTTATTGAATTAAATTATTTTTTTTTACACATAAATTCGAAAAAAAATCATAAAAATGTCAAAAAATATTCCAAACCAATTGTTGAAGCGAGCTCGTCAGTACATTTTCTAATAAGTAAATAAAATTGAAATTTTAGTAATGTATATTAAGGGATAGAGGATAAAAGGCGTCAAGTGGGGCTAATTGGTTTTGTCCCGTATATACAGCAAACCGGTATTTTCAAAACAAATCGTGCTTGGCGCACAGTCAGCGCGTTATAAGCTCTCACATGGAGAGCGCGGGTTCGATTCCGCGACGTACATTATTTTTTTTTTTATCACAAATAAATTTTTTTTAACCCCTTATACCCGTGTAAAAATGAATTCTTCCAAAAAACTTTTTAAGAATATTCCAGCGGAATATTCTAAAAAAACTTCCAAAAATGAGACAATTGAATATTCAAAAAAAAATCCAAAAAAATTCCAGAAAAAATCTTTTGGCCCATAATTGCTTGGGATTGAGGGAAGGGTTTTTTATTATAATAAAGACAAATTTTTTAACAATTCGTATTGTTTGCTATGTGAACAACTTTGGTTCTAAGGGCGACGAAATCTTGAAATTTGGTATAGACAGTCCTGGACAATAGAAATTGCTAAATAAACAATTTTAATTAGTCAATAATTTTTTTAATCATTCTCGATGGCTGGGATTGTCTTCTGGGGGGCCCAACACTATCTATACCAAAGTTCAAAGTTTCCTCACCCTCAGAACCAGAGTTTTTAAGCTAGCCCTGATGGATCAGTCCCAGAGCATCCCATAGATATTCCCATTACGACAAATTTCCTCGTTCCCAGAGGGGAATGAGATTGAACCCAGAGCTGGTTATTCTCTTTAATAAAATCGATTTCAATTCATTTATTATTGATATATCTATATAGAGATCATTGAATATTAAGAAAATGATCACTTAAACTATTCATTTATTTATTGATTATATAATTAATAACAATTGCGAGGGTCATTAGACGTTGTCTAAATGATTTTTGGACTATATTCATACCCGGGGGGGGGGGGGGGGCAGAATCATTTTAACCCTCTGGGATGGCGTCCCGTCCCAGAGCACATCCCAGAGGTATTAATATATTTTTCTAAATAATTCCACTGAGTTGATTTTGGAAAGGGGGTTGAAACCACCCGCATGGTGCGGGGGGTTGAAATAAATTTTTTGGGGAAGGGAGAGGGGCTGTCAAACTCCCTGGGTGGTCAGAGGGAGATATGTAGGGGGAAAACCAGGTTTTCCTCTGGATTATTCATGGAAAAAATTTAGAAAAAATACTTTCAGGGAGCGCTATCGCAAATTTTTAATTGCAAAATATTCAGGAGGGTCCCCTCAGTAAAATGAGAAAAAAAAATTAGTAAAAAACAATTTCCTGGGTGGTCAAAGGGAGATATGTAGGAATCTTAGGTTTCCTCTCGATTATTAATGAAAAAATTTAGAAAAAATACTTTCCGAGGGCGCTATTGCGAATTTCCAATTGCGAAATATTGAGGGGGGTCCCATGAGTGGAATAAAAAAAAAACCTATTAAAAAACAATTTCCTGGGTGGTCAAAGGGGGGTGGGTAGGAGGAAAACAGAGTCACATCCCCCTTTGACCACTCAGGAAATTGTTTTTTGATCATTTTTTTTTCTTATTTCACTGAGCGGATCCCCCTGAATATTTTACAATTGGAAATTTGCAATAGTGCCCCTGGAAAGTATTTTTTCCAAATTTTTTTCATCAATAATCGAGAGGAAAACTCCGTTTTCCTCCTACATATACCCCTTTGACCACCCAGGAAATTGTTTTTCAGTACTTTCTTTTCTTCATTTTACTGAGGGGACCCCCCTAAATATTTGGCAATTGGAAATTCGCGATAGTGCCCCCTGAAAGTATTTTTTTAACAATTTATTTACTGATAATCGAGAAGGAACTTCAGATTTCCCCCTACATATGCCCTTTTGACCACCCAGGAAATTGTTTTTTAATAATTTTTTTTTCTCATTTTACTAAGGGGACCCCCCTGAATATTTTGCAATAGGAAATTCGCAATAGCGCCCCCGAAAAGTATTTTTTCCAAATTTGTTTCATCAATAATTGAGAGGAAAACTCTGTTTTCCTCCTACATATACCCCTTTGACCACCCAGGAAATTGTTTTTTAGTCATTTTTTTTCTTCATTTTACTGAGGGGATTCCCTGACCATTTTGCAATCAGAAATTTGCAATAGCGCTAATGTTATAGAATTTTTAATGATTTTTTCCGTCAACCGTAGTTCAAATGCACGTAGCCGCCAGAGCCTACAGTCCCTGCCAAAAATTGTTCAATCCTCGAAAAAAAATGAAAAAAAAAAAATTGGAATACACAGAATACCAGCTGTTTATGAGCTGTAAATTCTCCATACTTTTGCATTATTGATGAAAAATTATTTTACTGATTTTACTGCCAGCTTGCGTAGAAGCTAGCTTGATTTTATTTTTCTCAATTAACTTTTGCCGCGGCAAAATTAATTTTTGCATATAAAATTCGTTGCAAATAAGCTGCAAATTTTGAAAAAAAAAAATCGATTCCGCTGATTTTTATAGCTAGGTATAAATACGTTGTCTAATGACCCCCCCAATTATTATTAAACAATTAGTAATTTATTGATGGAATGAATAAATGCCTCGATCTGTGTTGTGCTCTGGGATGAGAGGCAATCCCAGAGAGTAAATTTCAGTTAGATTCCCCCTCCCCCCTCCTCCGGATATAAATATACTCTAAAAATCATCTAGACAATGTCTAATGACACCCCCAATTATTATTAAACAATTAATAATTTATTTATTGAATAAATTAATACCTCTGGGATGTGCTCTGGGACGGGACGCCATCCCAGAGGGTTAAAATGATTCTGCCCCCCCCCCCCCCCAGGTATGAATATAGTCCAAAAATCATTTAGACAACGTCTAATGACCCTCGCAATTGTTATTAATTAATCAATAAATAAATGAATAGTTTAAGTGATCATTTTCTTAATATTCAATGATCTCTATATAGATATATCAATAATAAATGAATTGAAATCGATTTTATTAAAGAGAATAACCAGCTCTGGGTTCAATCTCATTCCCCTCTGGGAACGAGGAAACTTCTCGTAATGGGAATATCTATGGGATGCTCTGGGACTGATCCATCAGGGCTAGCTTGAAAACTCTGGTTCTGAGGGTGAGGAAACTTTGAACTTTGGTATAGATAGTGTTGGGCCCCCCAGAAGACAATCCCAGCCATCGAGAATGATTAAAAAAATTATTGACTAATTGAAATTGTTGATTTAGCGATTTCTATTGTCTGCTAGCTTGAAAACTCTGGTTCTGAGGGTGAGGAAACCTTGAGCTTGGGTATAGACATTCCGGGGCACCCCAGAAGACTATCCCAGCCATCGAGAATGATTAAAAAAATCATTGACTAATTGAAATTGTTTATTTGGAAATTTCTATTGTCTGCTAGCTTGAAAACTCTGGTACTGAGGGTGAGGAAACTTTGAACTTTGGTATAGATATTCCTGGGCCCCCCAGAAGACTCTCCTAGCCATCGAGAATGATTAAAAAAATTATTGACTAATTAAAATTGTTTATTTAGCAATTTCTATTGTCCAGGACTGTCTATACCAAATTTCAAGATTTCGTCGCCCTCAGAACCAAAATTGTTCACATAGCAAACAATACGAATTGTTAAAAAATTTGTCGTTATTATAATAAAAAACCCTTCCCTCAATCCCAAGCAATTATGGGCCAAAAGATTTTTTCTGGAATTTTTTTGGATTTTTTTTTGAATATTCAATTGTCTCATTTTTGGAAGTTTTTTTAGAATATTCCGCTGGAATATTCTTAAAAAGTTTTTTGGAAGAATTCATTTTTACACGGGTATAAGGGGTTAAAAAAAATTTATTTGTGATAAAAAAAAAAAAATAATGTACGTCGCGGAATCGAACCCGCGCTCTCCATGTGAGAGCTTAACGCGCTGACTGTGCACCAAGCACGATTTGTTTTGAAAATACCGGTTTGCTGTATATACGGGACAAAACCAATTAGCCCCACTTGACGCCTTTTATCCTCTATCCCTTCCCATGTAGCACACTTGTCGAAAAATCATCTGAAAGTTATCTTTATCTCGTCAACATTTGGACAAGTCCGAAAAGACAGCGATGAGATAACTTTCTTGGGATATCTACAAAAAAAGTTATCTAAAAGACATCATTCTTATGATACCGTATTGGATATGTCTCCAAGATGCTAAAATGTTATCAATTATGATCCTCCCAGTTAGATATCGTTTTTTTGTTATCAACAAGGTATCAATTTTGCGATGACTTTCCGACAGATAAGAAGGAGACGACTCTAGGTTATCTTTCCGACTCTCTCTTATTGATACCATATTCCTGACACCTGAAAGATAACACATATTATGACAACTTTTCGAATGAATTGATCCAGATATCTATAAGTTGTCTTTTATTTTCTATCTAATAGATATCGTCCTTTTCGGCACCTAAACGATGTCCAATTTTGTGGATCATTACGACAGACTTGAAAATGCTGTCTAGGAGTTATCCATTTTTCGTATCCAAAAGGTTGCGCGATTTTTGATGCCTAAAAGATGCTGACGATGTTGTTGACATCAAGACAGAGTGTGGAACGATATCCGAAAGTTATCTCTCATTCTTATCCAAAAGACGACGTTGTTTTCGGTACCTAAACGATCTCGATTTCATTGGTGACATTACGATTGACTGTAATAAGATAACTAAAAGTGAGCTATGCTTTGTATCTGAAGGATAACGTGTTTTTCGACATCGTTAAGTTGACCCTTTTGAGTCAACCATGTGTGGAGTTCCAAGAAGACATCTTAAAGTTGTCTGTTATTGGAACCTAAGGAGTCTACCTTAATGTTAGCGCAAAAGAGTTACCTCTGTGGATCCTTACGCAAGGATACCGGAAAGTTGAATATTTCGATAACAGAATGTTACCCAAAGGATAACACAGGGTACATTCTAGAGAATTTCCAAAAGAACATTCTAGAATCCCCCCTAATAAAAGGGGTTGACTGCCTAGAGAACTGCGCCATTCGTTTTTCGACTGTCATTGGGGCAACAGTGCTGTGAAGTATTAATAAGTGAGGTGAAGTGAATTGATAATTATATTATTATCACATAATAATTATTATACTATATTATGTTATGTTATATCATATTATATTATTATATTATAATTATATTATTCGGAAATGAAATCTTGAGAAACAAAAAATAAATATAAGTATATAATAAAAATATTTCGTGTTAAGCACACTAAATTTGTTATATTTTCATTTGAAAAAGGTAAGAAATTGTTTTTATTTGCAATGTAAATGGGAAATTTATGTTTTAATCCGCTCTTCGAACAAAAATGAATTTTTAGCATTCTGGCAATTGAAAATTTATCATTGGAATCAATTATTTTGACAAAGATACATTCATTAATAATCCTCCTTTATTCGAAAACCGAATCAATTAAAACATAAATTTTTCATTTATGTTGCAAATAATAGCAGTTTCTTGGAATGAACCCTATCCTCCTATTCCCATAGGCCATAGGTATCATATCGATAACGTTTCGAGACGTCCATAGGAATGTCGGAATAATGTCGAGAAGATGTCGGAAAGATATCTATTTGTTGGCTTATTGACAGTCGTTTCTGATAATATTTAAGGATGTTCTGCCTAGATTGCAACGGGGGGGTGAGCTGTAGGGGGAAGGTAGGGTTTTGTGGGGAATTCCAACCCCTGAAGACGAAAAAATGAAATTTTAAATTACCCCATTGAGGTTAAATTTGGTCACTTTTATGGTGTCATTATATTCCTCATAACTCTTTTTCCTAATAAATATTCATAGGATCAATCAAAAAATTTCCGATAATCGATTTAATAATTTTTGAAAAAAACATAAATCTGGTCGTTAACAGCGGCAACGTTGGGAACTAGAGAAATTTGGTAACACGGGCTGGTACCATTGGTTGACTAGGCCACACTCGGCTGTAAACGTTTATTCATTCCCCAGATACCCAGATTTGTATTTTGCGCGCTGCCCCTCTCTCGTTGAAAGTGTCGCGACGTTGCCGTACTTTCCAGCTGCGCGCGCAAAAAAGGTAAATTTTCGCCTATTTTGCCATTTTTTATTACTAATTATTAGTCTGGGGGATGCGTAAGAATATAACGTTTTTCCGTGACATAACGATTGACCTATAGCCGGAGTTTCATTACGCTAGACCCATTTTTCATCGATTTCACTAACTTTTCGTGAATTTTACATAAGAACACGTGTTAAATTGATATTTTAAAAAAATCATAACTTTATTATGCAGCTCGCAGGAAAGCTGAAATTTTGCATGCGGTTCTTCAATAGATTGAAGAATCTTACAAAAAAATTTCATCAACTTCTTATATTTCCTTATAATGTCCAAAATGTAGGCAGAACATCCTTAAGATAGACTTTAAGTTAACTTTGTGTCAACTCTCCTCTCCACCATATTTGTCAATATTGTCAATAAAAAGTCATCCTTTTGACAGCTATAAGTACTGACGTGTTGTTATCTATTTGTATTGTCCAAAACGTTACTGACGTTTTGTTATCTATTTGTATTGTCCAAGACGTTAACAATCAGACCTGTCGAATCGTGCAGACATTTTCCATCTTTTTAGTGTACAAAACGGTAACTATTGGGACTGTCGAAAAGTTATCCACTATCTATTTAAAGATACCGAAACGTCATCTTTTAGATAACTTTGTGCTACTTGGGTTAATATACATTACTAAAATTTCAATTTTATTTACTTATTATAAAATGTACTGACGAGCTCGCTTCAACAATTGGTTTGGAATATTTTTTTACATTTTTATAATTTTTTTTCGAATTTATGTGTAAAAAAAAATAATTTAATTCAATAAATAAATTTGTTCAATAATTTTGTTTTCATCCTCTTTATATCCTTTTTCTCCTGAAATTGTCGATTTTTTTAATTATTTTGAAGATTCAATCTCTTTTTTTAAACTAAACATTCTGGTTTTATCAATTGTTTATTCAGAAAGTCAATTAATTTTTTAAAAAATTAATTAAAATCGGAAATAAAGAAAAAACGTTCTCATTCTTTTGCAATTATTTCCCTAAAGAAGAGAGATAGCAAAATTTATCAAGATACATTTTTTGTTGATAATTAAATTTCCCACAAAAAATGTCTTTAGATATTTTTCTCTAAACTCACTAGGTCTCGAGATATTCCCAAGAAACTTTTATTTTCGTTAAAGAAATTCGATAAATTCCAGAAATATATCAAATTAATCAATTAATTCATCATTTATTATTGTTATTATTGAAAAAAAATAATTTTTTGAACGTAACAAAATGTTGATGTTATTTAATTGATCATCTAATTAAACATAAGCATAAGTATGTTTAAACAGAAGGAAAAAAAGAGAAAAGAGAGGAAAAATGGATTTAACTGAATAATCGCACCGGAAATGGGAAAACCTGGAATTTTAATTATTCAATAATAGATATTCAATGTTTTTTGTATCTGTGGCAATGGGATTTTTTTTTCTTTTTTGAAATGATCTTCTAGTATCATCTTTTTTTAGCCATATCTCTTAAATTTAAGATAATACTAGAATGCCCTTATACTAGTGGTATTTTTTTATACTACTTTACATGCAATTTACCCTGAAAAACAAAAAACATATTTAAGGACAGGGAGAGCGAGAATTACACTCTCAACCTGTCCCGGGTGCAGTGGGACTGCGTGCGACTGCCGAGTTATTCGCTCAGCCGACTCGATCTTACCCGAAGAAACTCCCGTGGCGCCATCCCTCCCGTGGGGTCGACCATCGTATACTTGGCAGACGAGAAATTAATTATACATTCTAATTATGCTCATTCGTTTGGGGATGATTTGGTGATATTTGGGCAAATTGTTTTAAGATTTGGGGAAAATTATCTGATTTATTATTAATTAATTAAAGTATGACGTATAGTTAGCAAACAAATCATTGAAAAAAATTGAAAAATTACTCAAAAGCTTCTAAATGATTTGGGGAATCGAATTCTGAAGACCAAATCATTTGGGGAAGAATGAAACCCCCACAATTAATTAATTTCGATTGATAGCGTAGTAGCGGTGGGGGTGATGGATGTATACATATATATTGTACGCAAGATATTGTTTGAGGACTGTCCCTGGGGTGGAATTATGCGCGTTTAGGGTACCCTAAAGCCTTATTTTTTCTTTGCCACCAGGGAGAGCTTTTCGGGTTGACTTCGTCGTGTTTCGGAACGTTTTCTGCCAGAATTGTCGAGGAGGGGGATCTCGGAGCATGCGCCGTTTTCAGCCGCCATCGCGCGCATCCCCCTCCACCACACTAATTCGCCGCGCGCACCCTGCCAACAGTCGGTAATGTCAGCATGAAACGTTCGGAAATCTTACCAAAAATTGCCGAAAAACGCCCCCTTATGGCAAAGAAAAAATAAGGCTTTAGGGTACCCTAAACGCGCATAATCTCACCCCTGTACATTACGTTTCATACGTAAAGTATTGTTTGGGGACTGTCCTTCGTACATGGTATGAGAAAATAATAGAAAAAAAAATAAAATAAAATAATAGAAGGGTGGGGGTAGAACAGCCATCGATTTAACCCTCTCTGTATAGATGGTATAGATTTTCCAAATTTTCTTCTTTCATCCTATTACAGAGATGTTGAAATTGATACATTTTTCAAATACTATTCACATGAGAATGTTCATGAAAATCCGGCTGAAAATTGCTCCATGTCAGTTGTTCAGGAGACCGCCATGACAGTGCTGTTTTTTAATCAAGAGAAGAAAGAGACAAGAAAGAAATAAAAAAATTATCAAAAAATAAATAAGTAAAATAGGTAAACACAAACAATAGGAAAAATCTGCTGACTGCAAGTGAACTTGACTTTGAACGATGTCGGTGTTGAGTTTATTTACCAATGATATTTTGCATATTTGTACACTTCAAGAAGTTTTTGTTCGAAAAAAGAAATATTTTGTAAAATATAGTGACAATAAAAAGTATATAGCACGTGTACTAGCAATAAACAGTAAGTAAAGCTGATTGTATTAGAAAATCTAAATTGACAGTAGTAACAATGGAATAATCTCTAGTTAAGAGGATAGGGTGATATTAACTTCCTTAAAACTTCAATATCTCCCGATAAAAAAAATTATACAAATTAAATGAACTCAAATTTAATTAATCATTTATTTATCTCGTATTTCTCGTGTTTATGTCGTATAATTAATTTTTTGTGGGATTTTTCAGTGGTGCGAGGATTCGGAGGAGCTCTTGGAGTGTTCAGTATGCCTGGAATTACCCAAAGGCAATATTTATCAGTGTGTGAGAGGGCACGATGTTTGTCAGTTGTGCAAGAAGCTATTGGAAGTTTGTCCAGTTTATAAATCCATATTCAGTGAAAGTCGTAATTGAACTCTTGAGAAGATTATTGCAAAGTTTGATGAGATCAAGGTAATTTTATTGTTGTGATAATTAATTTTGTTCAATTGTTTATTTGAGTGAATGCAGATGCAGAGGATGTAGAAATCTACATACAGCTGATGGACTTAAGGTCATTATAAGATTGAAATGATAAGTCGTCCTTAGTGTGTGTAGTTTTCAGTGAATCTATCTCAGAATCTAAGGGAAATCGCAAAATTTATTAGGAGACCTTTTCTGTAGCTGACATTCAACTCTACAAAAAATGTCTCCAGAGAATTTTCTCCATCTCCCATAGATTTTGAGTTATTCGGTAAAAACTGAATTTGTACACTCGATTTATTCATCATTTCTCTATTAAATTGAAAATTAATAATTTTTCTTCAATCAATTGATGATTTTATTTACTTTTTCAGATTCGTCCTCACATCCCAGAACTTCACAATCTTCAATTACAACTCTCAACACCTCTAGACTGTGAAACATTAGCATCAGATCCTCTTAGATCAGTTCAACATTTATCCACATCACCAACAACAATTCAAGTACTAAATGTTTATTCAACACCTCGACTGGACATTGATAATGTACCCCAGAATCTTCCAGCAGCATTACTTGTTGGTGAGGATGCAACGGTGAGTACTGAGAGTGAAGCTGATGACAGTGATATACAAATTGATGTGTGATTATCAAATTTTAATCATCAATTTATTGTCAAAAATACTGGGTAATTTTTATCAACTCAGTGGTAATTAGGCATTATGAAAGTTATTGATTATGTGGAGATAACATTTTTTTTGGGAGAGGGGAGAGTAAAAAATTGTATAAAGTGTAAAAGTTTGTAATCATAGGGAGTGTATGGTTAAATAGTTTTTTAAGTAGAATTTATCCTAAGGATTTTTCGGATTTTTTGTACAATTATGTAGCAATGCTAAAAGCACTACTTGAATATCATCATTTTCATCATTTATTTTAGAGGGAAATCTGGATATTTTTGGATATATTTTTGTTCAGATCGGAAATGGGGAAAAAATTC
Source organism: Coelinius sp. EB29 (assembly GCA_035578325.1). Lineage (NCBI taxonomy): Eukaryota > Metazoa > Arthropoda > Insecta > Hymenoptera > Braconidae > Coelinius > Coelinius sp. EB29. Next base: position 4,374,876 of record JAOZGT010000006.1, read on the forward strand.
AGTAGTAAAGTGATAAAACATAAGAATTTAATTTCACATCTTGTTAAATATTAAATTATCCTGATACTGAGTGGTTTTATAAGAAAATGACAAAAGACCTTTTTTGTAAATCTCAAAATTCTACAAAAAAAGTCTCTTGATATTCCCTCCTAAAATCACTCATTCTCTGGATAAAAGGATAATTAACACTTTCAATTGCATTTTTTTTTTATTTACTATTGGATAATGCAATTTAAATTTTAAAATTGTAAATTTGGGATTTATTGTTAATTGGCATGGATAAGGATAGAGTCACAAAATTTATCTTGTTATTAAAAAATTGTAATTATTTGAAACGAAAACATGAAAATTTAGTACAAAATTATGAATTGTTTAAAAATGTTTTAATTCTGTACATGTAAAAATGGCTTTGAATATTCATGGAAGAAACCCATTGGATTGATGATGATTTTTAAATGATTTGAAGTGCGATTTATTTACCAGAGTAATACCATTAATAAGTGATTGAAATGCATAATAACGAGGTGGAAAGTTTATCAATGTGGTTGACATCAACTTGCATAGTATTTTTTGTTCATGATGTATCCAAGTAGGTACTCGCAAGTTATGTCAAGACATGAAGAATGAGAATAAACATATTTTTTACTTACTACGTGTTCATTTTTTAAAAAAACTCCAATAATCCAATTTTTCATTTTTATTTGATGATTGTTTTGATGTTTATCGAATCAGTCATTTTTCATAAAAATAATCCAAAATACTTTTCCTTGAAACTTTATTATTTATCTCTGTCAAACGATCCTGTGAAGGTTTTTTCTACCAAAAAAATGGCAATGAGTATTAATATGTTAAAATTGATTATAAAATTCATTTATCAATCGTTAAAATCCACAGGATCATTCGACAATCATTGCAATGTTTACGTTTACTTTCATAGTTATTGATGTAGACAATTGCACACATTTTTTTTGTTGAAGAAATGACCTTAAAAAATAGAAAATCATTTTAATTATTAAGTGAAATTTTCGAGCAAATTAGGAATTATTTTGGATGACAAGTGAGCACTAGACGAGTTTTTGTCCAAGAAAAGTCAAAAGTCAATAATTAATTTTACAACAATGTTTAGTGTTCCTCAAAAAAATTTAAAAATAATTCCACAATTCATCGAAATTTGCGAGAGAAAAATTTTCACTTCATTCCTCACGTCCAGATTGTTGTTAATTTTTTGATAAAATATGAATGATATATTACTGAATCACATTTCAAAATGGTCTGTATGCCTTAGAATAACGCGTTGATATACTTCCACTTATGTGTCTTGCCCAGTGTTCCCAGCCAATTGTTCTAGTAATTTCAACGAATTTTTCATCAATATCCCTGAGTGGTTTTTCTTCATAATAACGTGCCAGGAGTTTCATATAACGTCCATAGTGTTTATTGATGTGTGCGTGCCATAAGGACAGGATCAGGACCTTTTTTAAACAAAATAAAATATCAACAATTAAGAGGGCAGGAGGGTAAAAAAAAACCACTGAAATGCGGGCAAATTTTTGCTCCATGAATTTTCTTAACTTGTTCATTGATAAGTTCAAAAAATTATTGTAAAAAAAACTTTCCCATCATGAAATTGTGATGAAACGAGTTGAGGGTGATTTGAAGTGGCTAGATAATTTTTTTTTATGTTTAAAAAAACGAGCTGGGTGACAAGTCTGGGCGCAGCCATATTGCTAGGATACCCCCTCCCTTTACCGTAAGATGGCGGCGCCTAAATCTGTCGACGGCTTGAGGTCAGTGGTCCTAATGCTGAATGATTGGATGGACGGTAATACTTGAACGTCGAATTCCCTAGAGTCTAGTAAATAAGGATGCGGAAATCAAAGAACTATGAAATTTCAGGTCGTTTAAATAATAGGAAAGGGATAATGTCAGATTAACTCTTGATAGGAATAATATAAAATTTGGAAAAGAAAAAGATAAGAATATGTATTTGTTAAGGATGATATAAACTTTAGTTTTTCGAAAAACTAGTATTACTTTAAATCAGAAGAATATAATGACTTGTTGGATAATTTCCCGGGACAGGCAAAAATAAGTTGGAGTAATTCCAATATGGATGAACTTTTGGATTTGTCAATTCTTGGAAAGGCTCTTGATCAGAATGAGTAAAAATAAGTAATCAGTAATACCCGATAAATAGAAAAATCAGGGATAGGAAATACCAGAATGATTAAATATGGGAATGTCGAAAGTTTGGAATAGCCTTTAGGTTGAACGCCATTTTCTCCGTTTGACCATTTCCCAGTTCACCCATTTCCCAGTTGCGTTTAATTGACCGATAACCCATCGACGGGGCTTACCATCATCTAAAATATTTTTCTACCTTACCGATAATGTATCGCTTTCGCCAGTTGTAGTATACATGACCGTGTCCGTCTTGTGGCGCCTATAGAGCAGCGTTTTAATGAATTATTGAAGAGAAAAGATTGTTTCTAAAGTCATGATGGATAAAGAGAAAAAAATATTCTTTTTAGCAGAGCGGTTTTAATAAAAATAATTATCATTATTTCTTGACAGAAATATTTAATAGAATGTATTATGTCATGATTTCGTAGACTTATACCTTTGTGATAAGCTCCACAAAATATGATGTGTTTAATTGGAGATAAAATATATTTTGGCCTTCTTTAATTAAATTTATACAGTCAAAAAATATAATTAATAATTTATTATGTATTTGTTGATTACCTTTTTAAGCCTTCCCCTCGGAAATAGTTTGGGAAAACCACAATAAATTAAAGTTAACAACAGTAATTTACCAATTACTTGGATAGATTATTTAAAAATTATTGTCATAGTAATTAAATGGATAAGTGAAATTGAAATCTATTTGGATTATTTAAAGAATTCTATATAAAATATTAATTTTTATTGAATTATCCTCTCATAAGTTTGGTATTTCTCCAATTTTTGCTCATCAGAATTTTTCAGAGTCAACACAATTTATAATAATCAAATATTTTGACTCGAAATAAATGAATTTAATTTTTAATTGACTTTTAATTTGAGTAAATTCCAAGATTTTAAAATGAATTTTCTTTTAAATAATCCAAATTAAAGCACAATCATAAATTTCGTTGAATTTATCAATAATAAAATTTATCAGGAAATAATCTATCCATAAACAGGATTTTAGATTATTAAGAATTGATTTTTGGGACATATTTTTTTACAATAATCTATTAATGAAATATTTTTACAATTATTAAAATGAGAAATTTAACTATTATTTTTATCAATTTCCAAGAAATATAGAGGAAAACAAAAATTAAAAGAAATTCTCCTATTTTTTCAGAGATTAAAAACTGATTATAAAATTTGAATAATAATTAATATTTGTTGATTGAGCTGGTTTAAGACTGATTGATTTTCGTCCAATTATTCCCCTTTTTAAATGGAAATTCCAAACATTATTATTCTTAGAATTCGTAATGAATTTGAAGAAATTTGCATCGTAATTATTGGTAATCTGGCAAATAAATTTTAAAGTTCTATATCCACATCGATTTTTAAAAATTCCATGAGAGCTGTGTGACAACTGTTGCACATTACCAATGCATCGAGATTCCTCGCAACCTCCAGATTCTTTGCAATGCAATTACTGCAAGAGTACCATGCCAAACATTCTGGGCATAAGTTGTTTGCAATAAATTTGACATTGCATGAAACACAGCCAACTCTATGTAATATATGTGCTGCAAAGAAAATGAAATTATATTTATTCAAAGAGTTATTAGAATGACACTTACATAATACAAAATATTAAATGATACTTGGTTGTTACAGTTGGTATACCGTTTACCAATGCCCCTTGTTTCTCAATATTATAACGATGCAGATCGGGAAATAATCGTACTAAAAAAAGAGAAACAATAAACAATATTATGCATAAAATAAAGGGGACCGACATGTTTAGTGATTAATAAATAAAGGATAAGGGAAATTTGCTGACCAATATCTTCATATGTTTGTATATTTATAAAATTGTTGACATCGGATGAAGTGACTTGAGGCATTTAATAATTTCATCTCGTCAAATATATTCGCCTGATACAACTCCCAAATTTTGTTGAGAATATCTTGGCGAATTAAATATTTATTTTCAGTTGGGCGAGTAATGGGAAGACCTCTGTTCGATGCAGCAATTTTTAATTTTGTCTCAATCTGCAGCCGCCTCAGTCGTTCTAGAAATAGAGTATGACACAGTATGAAGAATTAATGAATATAAGGCTGAAACTAGCCGCCACTGAGTTGTTTTTCGTAGGGACTGTAGGCTCTGGCGGCTACGTGTATTTGAAGTACGGTTGACGAAAAAAATTATCAAAAATTCTTTAACATTAGCAATATTGCACATTTCCGATTGCGAAATGTTCAGGGAGGTCCCGTGCCCTGATGGATCAGTCCCAGAGCATCCCATAGATATTTCCATTACGAGAAGTTTCCTCCTTCCCAGAGGGGAATGAGATTGAACCCAGAGCTGGTTATTCTCTTTAATAAAATCGATTTCAATTCATTTATTATTGATATATCTATATAGAGATCGTTGAATATTATGAAAATGATCACTTAAACTATTCAATTATTTATTGATTAATTAATAACAATTGCGGGGGTCATTAGACGTTGTCTAAATGATTTTTGGACTATATTCATAGCCGGGGGGGGGGGGGGGCAGAATCATTTTAACCCTCTGGGATTGCCTCGGGGATGACGTCCCGTCCCAGAGCACATCCCAGAGGTATTAATTTATTCAATAAATAAATTATTAATTGTTTAATAATAATTGGGGGTGTCATTAGACATTGTCTAGATGATTTTTAGAGCATATTTATATTCGTGGGTTGGGAGGGGGCGGGGGGAGAATTTAACTGAAATTGACCCTCTGGGATCACCTCTGGGATTGCCTCTCATCCCAGAGCACAACACAGAGGCACTTATTTATTTCATAAATAAATAATCAATTGTTTAATAATAATTGGGAGGGTCATTAGACATGACGGTGAAACTGGCCTCCTATCCTCCAAATGTCAAAATTGAAACTTTTTGAAGGGACTGTCCACCGAAAAATAGAAAATTCGGAATTTTTTTAAAAATAGTAATCTCATCGTAAAAAATCTCATCGAGCAAAATGTAGTTTTGCATTGGGGAAAGGGCTTAAATTCACTTCTCTCCAAAATGCAGTTTTCCCTATGAGGGAAATTTTTTAAATTTACAATTATTTTTTCATCGATACCTTGAAACAACCCTAGTTGATTGCCACCCCTATCGATAATGATCTAATTTTTCGATGACGTAAAAAAAAAAATTTCGCGTGGAACACGTCTAATTTCGTATCCTATAGAAACTTGCTATTTCCATAAGACAGAATTTTTTAAAAAATCTCAAACTTTTCCCTGATACTCTCTAGACACCCTCCCATCGATTTCCACCCCTATGAAAGGGGATCTAATTTTCTTAAGAACTTGAAAAAATAAAAATCACCCCGTTAAAAACAGCCAATTCCGTATCCTCTGAAAATTTAATTTTTTTATGGGACAGAAATTTTTTAAAACTGTCAAACTTTTCCTTGATACTCTCTAGACACTCTTCCATCGATTTCCACCCCTCTGAAAGGGGATCTTATTTTCTTAGGGACTTGAAAAAATAAAAATCACCCCGTTAAAAACAGCCAATTCCGTATCCTCTGTAAATTTAATTTTTTTATAAGACAGAAATTTTTTTAATATTTCAAACTTTTCTCCGATAATCTCTAGACACCCTCCCATCGATTGCTACCCCTATGAAAGGGAATCTAATTTTTTTAAGGACTTGAAAAAATAAAAATCACCCCGTCAAAAACAGCCAATTCCGTATCCTCTGAAAATTTTTTTTTTTATGGAACAGAATTTTTTTAAAAATCTCAAACTTTTCTCTGATACTCTCTAGACACCCTCCCATCGATTTCCACCCCTCTGAAAGGGGATCTAATTTTCTTAGGGACTTGAAAAAATAAAAATCACCCCGTTAAAAATAGCCAATTCCGTATCCTCTGAAAATTTAATTTTTTTATGGGACAGAAATTTTTTAAAAATCTCAAACTTTTCTCCGATACTCGCTAGACAACCTCCTATCGATTGCCACCCCTCTGAAAGGGAATCTAATTTTTCGATGACGTAAAAAATAAAATTTCGCGTGAAACACGTCTCATTTCGTATTCTATAAAAACCTGCTGTTTCCATAAGACAGAAATTTTTTAAACCTTCAAACTTTCCCCTGATACTCTCTAGACACCCTTCCATCAATTACTACCCCTCTGAAAGGGGATCTAATTTTCTTAAGGACTCGAAAAAATAAAAATCACCCCGTTAAAAACAGCCAATTCCGTATCCTCTGAAAAATTAATTTTTTCATTAAAACAGAAATTTATAAAAAAATTTAGAAATTAAAAAAAAAAATTTACGTCACTTTTTTTTCAAATTTTTTCTCTCAATCTTTAGACACCCAGGAACCTTTTTTTTCAACGAGTTGTAATAAAAATCGTCTTCTGTGGAAATTTCAACTGTGTATACGCTCAAAATCACAAATTAAGATGTGATGGTAGAATCTGGAAATATTTTAGGTTTTTTTTTCATAGCCTCCGGACACCCGCTGATCAATCCCCATCCTCATGACGCAGAATTCGTGATCTTTTGTTTTTGATGGCGATCCTTATTTGTTTTTGTCGCGGTTACTATATGTACCATTTAACAAGCTAAGCGATGCGATTGTTTTCCATCATTATCTTGAATACTCTCGCGTGAGACAGATGGATGATATCCCTGTGGATAATCTTTATCTGGTGATCATATCACTTCAGTTGAGAGTGAAAGAACAGATAGGACAAGATAGAAAGAAGTAGTACAAGAATCCTAGAGGACGGTAAGTGCAATCATGACATCAAATTTCATTGGGGTATAATAATTATTTAGTGAAATTTGTAAGTTACTAACGATTTGGCTGTTGATGGGACATGAGTAAATCGGAGAGACTGATGTACAACGGTGTTTCGGTAAACCCTGAAAAATTGTTAATTTGAATCGAATAAATAATTTTTTTGAATCAAAAGAATGATATATTCAAGTCAAATATACTTTATTAGATTCAAATGAACCATTGTCCTCAGTGTAGGTAAGTGACAGTGTATTCATCCGAAAAGTAATAGGTCCTGAGCTTCGATACCCATCCGCGTTCAAATCCTGAGTATTGTTTCGATTGTCTCATGTCTCATAATTTCTACGAGTAATTATTTAGTGGTCATGTCTCTCAATTGAATTGAGTTCTGCTGTCACTTCTACCCCTTTTTTCCTATGAATAGAAGAAACTGGAATTCCAGAGGCCAAGTACTTGAAACTCTGGGATGATATTCTACACACAGAGAAAATGAAGGGAAATTACCCAGAAAGTTCGGTAAAAATTACATTCTGAAACGTAGGTAATTTCATGTGACTTTCCACATAATTTTTACTGAGGTTTTTTCTCCGTGTGATTTTGTTTATTTTCTGATAATAAGATAAGTCATATACTAATAGATTGTATGATAGCTCAATTATGTACAATAGTTCACCACGTGGACTTCACTGCGTGGAATTAACCGCATGGATTTAACCCCGTGTAGTTGATCGCGTGACTCATTCAATGGAGGATTTAGACACGGCCATTTTTTCGGGTGGGAAAAGGCTTTGTACCCTCTGTAATGAGGTATTTATTTCAAAATAGCTATGTAAATGTGTACGAACATTGAACGCTCGAATACTGAACGATTCAGTTGATCCAGAGATCTAGTACCACCTCAACGTAAATGTTTTTTTTTTCAAATAGGTCATTGCCTTGACAGAATGGTAGAGGTTACATATCAACAAATAGCCGATGCTATTATTGCACTGTATTGGGATAGAGTATTGGAGAATATGGACTTATTGATTCACTGGATTTTCACGCAGAATTATAGGAAAAAAAATGGCGCATTAACAGATATTTTGAGACAAATTTTCCCTGGGTATAGCGATAAAACACTAAACGCCTTGAAGAATTTGTCCAAGTGTTGGTGGGCATTTCATAGCAATTCCTCATCAATTAAATCGATTCTGAACGCGAGCAAAAGTAGATGTATAGACTTCGATAAGAAGGAAAAATCTCCACAAGATTATGCGTTGAATGTGAATAACTCTGTCAAGTCAAATGAAGAGCCCGTTAAAAATTCATTACTGACAGATGAGGCGACGGCATTTGATTTTCAGTCGCGGATTAAAAAAACCCGTGAGAAAGACGCACTCTCGCCATGTCACAAATCCAGTGAAGATGCAGCCTTGACATCCGATCAGCTCAAACCAGGGAATTCTGTTTTACATCATGATCAAATATCCAATCCCCCTGATTTCCTGTTGAACGATAAACAGTCTGCCCAAGACGTTCCTGTCACATGTGATGATGAATTCTATGAAGATAACATTCTTTCACAAATTTTGTATTCTACTGGAGTCAACTCTTCTTCACAATTTACAGAGTTCTTCAAATCGAAAGCTTTCCCACATAATGACGACTTTAACAAAAATTCTTGTCCTTCGACAGAGGTGAATCAGAATTCCACTCTGGACGATTCGTCCAATCAAGGCGATTATTTTCCTCGTGGTAAATATTCAAACGACAATAATTTTCCCCCATGTCATAATGAGTTAGAAATGAAATATCCACCCAGACGGAGTAACAACTTGAATCGAGGTAATTCTTGGTCACAGCATAAGGAATTGTATGAAGAAAGTTCTTGTCCACGTGGTTATGAATTGAATCAAGAACTATAGTTCTTGATAAAGTACCAATGGATAGTCATATCAGCGGAGTTATTTCCAAGTTGATAGACGTGGGAAAATCTGGGGTAATCATGAATTGTATATCAACTACCTTTAAAAGTACAGAAAATTGTTTGGTTCAAGGAGATAAAATGCCAACAATTGAACTGAGGAAAGGGTATCCTTCGGCAATTTCCGACTCGTATGCCTCCACCATTGGGGCTGAACGCGGGCTATGGAAACCAAAGGGTACTTTTTCCTCAGTCTCCCTGTAATTTTGAGTAGGATGACTGAGGCTAGATCAATCCGAATCTTCCACTTGCCACTTGTTGGCAATTGGATTCTTTCAAGACGAAGGACGTCATTTCCTTTTTTTGACTACAATAAAGTCAAGAAATACCTGAATCAAGTCAGCACCCTACGTGACTCAAGTCGCTCCTGATTTGAAATGAGTCGGGCCCTATCTGAATCAACTCGCTGAACTAGTTTGAAATTTTCTTTCTCGACTTGATTCAAGCCAACTGCAGCGACTTGAAATGAGTTGGGGTTTGACTTGATTCAAGCCACAATGAGTAAAGTCAGGAAATTGTACTTGAATGAAATTTTTTTTATTTCGTTAATCACAATGAACTTTTTTTAGCACGACTAATTATGAATTACACATTATGAATAAAAGATACTAAAATAGAAAAATATGAGTTGATTATTGGGCTTGACAGATCATCGAGACCATGGGCTTTGAAACTGTAAAAATCATCAAAGAAACCCAGTGCATTGTACCAGACTTCGTACCAGATTCCGCCGATGATAATCTCGATTCCTCAATTCCTTCCCCAAAAAAAGATGTGCTATTCCCCAGCTTTCCACAACAGGTATTTTTGACATCCTAATTCCCCTCCATTTATGTAATAACATGTAAACATCCTATCCTAGGCGAGCGGTCGATTATCTTCATCTCAAAACGAAGATATTCGGAACGTGGAAGCTAATCCGGGAATTAAGGCCAAGCACTACAAGGTTCTGATCGAGGACTGCGTAGACGATGAATCTCTCAAGTTCAGTGACTTTGATGATGATCTGACAGATGCGTTTCATGAATTAACAGATGATCTCATTATCCACGAATCGAGAAACTCTGAACGTGCTTGTTTCGATCATGGTTCTTCTTCTGTGAACGAGCCCCCGATAATAAATATCGAACCAGATCGCATTTCTATTGAAAGTGAGAGTAATTCAGATGAAATTCAGGGCGAAACCGAAATCATGGGAAAGGGCTTTGACAGAGGACTGATTAATCACGGGCACGAGCTAGATACGAAGGAAGAAGAGATCACGGAGTTGAATAGCTACTTTTCGAAGGACTGTGATTATGGCAAACAAAAACAGGGACCTTTCATCTTCAACATCGTCTTACCCAGAGATTTTTGGGCTGAGTTTTGGGTCAATAATACTCGGAGATTGAAGCCTGGGTGGGTTGATGCGTTCAATAAATATTTTGAAAAAGTACTCCCCGAGTGTGTTTTCAAGTCAAAAGACAATAAATGTAAATCAGCAGATAAGAAGCGTAAAACCTATTTTTGGTCCATTGGATCGTGCAAAAATCGCTTGTGCACTGATAAGTTCATAATCACAGCAGAAGATTCTATTAAAGCACCGTATACCGATGTCAATGTGGTGGTTAAAACATACAAACCCATAAAACACGATCCTGACGACATAAATGCACGATTTATTCGTGGACCAAAACGTAACGAGTTACGCAAAACTCTCAAAGGGAAGCTACCTCACGAATTATTTCTCGATTTATCTGAAATTGCTCCAAAAGAAGCCTTAGACGCAGGGAATCACAATGATGCACCACACTTACAAATCCTGAAAACGATTTCCAGTGAAAATAACAAAGCAGCAAATTTGGATAAAGATTTCTACCTTCACTTGATCAAACTCAAAGAAAAGTTGAGGGGTGAATGGCCACATAAATTGACACCTGGATACATCCAAAATATAGGGCTTGACCCTTTTTATGTTATTTCATTCACTGGGGCGCAAATCGAACATCTTCTTTCATTACTTGGTAAAGAAAAAAATTTTTTGCATTTGGACTCTACTGGGAGAATTGTTGCCCGCCCACCAGGAACCCATCGTCAAGTACGATATTATGCTCTTGTATTATCTGGTAACGGATCTGTTGTGCTTCCAATTGCCGACTTTATTTCAAACTATCACAGAGTCTATGACATTCATATTTTTCTTAGTGCAGTAGTAACTGCCTTAAAAGCTCATGCCGCTCGTAAGAATATTTTGCTAGGAAAGATTGTGGATAAAATCGAAGTGGATTGGAGCACAGCTCTAATGAATGCTATTGTGAAAGCTTTCAATGATACAACTTTACCATTGTATTTAGTATGGGCTTGGAAATTTTGTAAGGGTGAACTTGATGAAGGCCTGAAGTATGCATGGACAATCTTACACATATGTTCCGCATATATGTTTCGGGCAGTGCGTAAACAACTGCACGTTATGACCGATGATGCGGAGGTTCAGAATTTTGGGAAAATGATCATTACTAAATTAATTCATGCAACGAGCCTTGAAGAAGCTGCGTTGATTCTCTCGAGTGCAGTTATTGTGTTTTGTAGCCCATCGTTTTCTATGGATGTTGAAACTCATCTGGATCGAATCAAAAAAATTTACACTGAGGGAAAAGAAGCTACTTTTGAAGTTGACATGTCATTTTGTGGGGGTCTCAGCACTGCCTCTACGGAAGAAAAAAGTAAGAAGGAAGGTGATGAGGAAGAAGATTTAAAGGAGAAACTCAGACATGGCTCTCCTTTTTACAAGTATTTTCATGAAATTTATGAAGAGTTGGTCAAGGGGTGTCTTGAAGATGCTCAGTTGGATAAAAATCCATATTATTGTCCTAGATTCATTGACTATTTCTTAGAACAAAAGATGCCATTCTTTGCCCTGTGGTCGGGAGTACTCATAGAACAATTTGATATTGTTCGTGATACTAATGCCACAGTAGAGAATTATTTTAAGCTCGTCAAGTTCTGGAAATTCAAGAAAGAAGTCCGTATTGTTGCTCCGCGGTTTATTAGAGAGATGCAAGAAAAATTGAGAAAATTATTGAAGGCCAAAAATCGTAAATGGGTGACATCACGACAAGTATGGGGCAGAAAGAGAAAGGCTGAAGAACAAAAGACGATTCCAGAGAAAAAACCACGAAGGACGAGAGAACCCTACAAGGAAGATTGTAATAAACCTGAAGACAAGAATGATTCTCCACTGGTGAAGAGTACAGCCAAGAAGAACAAGACAAAGGGGTGTGATCAAGCCCAGTCAAGAGGATTGAAATTCAGGGAGAAAGTGATACCGTCATTGTATTTGAAACAAAAAGAGGATAAACTTATAAAAAAGAAAAAAAAATCAGTGCTATGGGATCTTGAGGAAGAGAGATGGGTGAAGCTTCCAAATGGTGCTTATCGACGGTCACGGTATTTTTGCTTGCCGAAAAATGCGAAGAAAGCACGAGAGATGAAGAACCGGGAACGCCGACGACTGACTATGAAGTGTCGAGAAGTTGTGGAGGAAGAACCCACCCCTCTTGCCATGAAAAGTGACGAAAAAGAAGTCGAGAGAGACGGGCTTTTGTGTGACACAGATGATGTTTTCAACTATGACACAGATATACACAACACTGAAAACAGGTCGGTAGTCCCATTTGAATTTGAGTATGATCGTTCTGAGTCTCCCAAGCTCTTTGAGCAACTAGAATCACAATCCGTTACGAGAACATCATTTGATGGATCCAGCGCACTACAAGAAAATCTTCTTCGACGCACTCTCACCTATCCAGAGGGTTTCCCAAAAGCCATAACAATAAAACTTTTCGCTGAGACAATAGATACAGAAAGTTGTAAAACACTTGAGAATAATGTACGACTAAACGATATCATCATAAACAGTTTTCTGTTATTGATCGAAGATATCGCTCTTCAAAACGATTTCAAGGTCTTGTGCCTTCATACAATCATCTCTGCCCCAGATATTTCATTCAAACACTGGTCATGTCAGTAAAGGATTTTACGATTGGGCAAGACGAAAGAAAATTTGGCAGTACGATCTTTGGTTGATGCCTGTTCATGTCAATTGGATTCATTGGACATTGCTTTTGATCAATTTCAATCACAAATGTTTTGTATATCTGGACTCATTACACGGCGATTTACCACAAAAATTGATTGATGGTGTAGGTTTTTACATGCAGACATGTTGTGCCGGGAAACATGTGATTAATTGGGATGATTGGACAGTGTTTGTGCCACGAGATATCCCATTGCAGGATTCATTCAAAACAGCGAATAATTGTGGTGTTCATGTCTCATCACACGCGTATATTATTGCAACAAGTTCCTATACACAATTCACAGAACAATATATGAAGTATGCAAGGATGGGTATTGCACAGATGCTATTTGGATCGAATCAACCTCATCGTCAAAAATTGAAGAAAAAACGCGGCATCAAGCCAACTGCAGATGCTTTTTTCGATATTTCAACGCTCCCTCTGCTCAAAATTGATTTGCTCATTTCATATAAACTTCCTCGCGATTGTGATTTTACATTAAGATATTTGGCTTTTCTCAAATTCAATATGGAAGAATCGCATTACACGAGAAGGAAATGAGCCATAAGAATTTCAGAATAACTGTAGACGAGTGATGTGTCTTAACTTGATAATTTTTATTAGAAATAAAAAAATAATATTAACTATCAAAGCTGTATCCTGTGTTGGGAGTTGGATTAATGAACAATCCAAATAGTGATAATGATGAATGGAGGACTGTAGAATTTGCATGTACATAGTCTGTTGGTATTTTGTCATTTCCAGGTATGCTTCAGCTGTGGAAGAAATCACTTTTTCAACATAATTTTCCTATAGATGATGATAATTGTTGCAGAACACATGAGACAAACGTGTAATTCAATAAAACAGTTACGATCTACATTCTTTTTCCTTTCTAATAAAAATCCGTTGGTGAGGGGTTGGATGATATGATTTATGGAGTGATTGAATGAATTTTTTGCTTAAAGAAGCTAGAGAGATGATATCAACAATCGTAAGGCAAAGAGTAATGTATCACGAGCAGAACTGTACACATGAGAATATTCTCGACGCATATTGTGCAGTATACAAATACTTCATGCAAGCGAAATCGCCCCTGAAAGTTAAAAATTACTTTTTCAGGCGTCGGAAGAACCAGATTATTGCAATGAGCGTACAAATTGATTAGAGGATGTCCAGAGGACATGTGGCGAAGGTTCACGATTTCCGAAGATGTTCATTCACAAAAACATCGAAGTTCAAAGCTTCTGGGAAACCACATTTTTTTTTTCAGTCGTTAGAATAATGAGATATTTCCCGAAAGGGCTTGTAATCGAATGCGGAATGTTTCTCCGAGTATGAAGGAAGAATGAGAGCATTTTAAGAAATCTTTTCCTCATGAAACGTTGTATTCTTTTGGAGCATATGAAAATCGATGGGGGGGGGGGAGGGGGTGTCTAGAGAGTATCGGAGAAAAGTTTGAGATTTTTAAAAAATTTCTGTCCCATAAAAAAATTAAATTTTCAGAGGATACGGAATTGGCTATTTTTGACGGGGTGATTTTTATTTTTTCAAGTCCTTAAAAAAATTAGATTCCCTTTCATAGGGGTAGCAATCGATGGGAGGGTGTCTAGAGATTATCGGAGAAAAGTTTGAAATATTAAAAAAATTTCTGTCTTATAAAAAAATTAAATTTACAGAGGATACGGAATTGGCTGTTTTTAACGGGGTGATTTTTATTTTTTCAAGTCCCTAAGAAAATCAGATCCCTTTTCAGAGGGGTGGAAATCGATGGGAGGGTGTCTAGAGAGTATCAGAAAAAAGTTTGAGATTTTTAAAAAATTTCTGTCCCATAAAAAAATTAAATTTTCAGAGGATACGGAATTGGCTGTTTTTAACGGGGTGATTTTTATTTTTTCAAGTCCTTAAGAAAATTAGATCCCCTTTCATAGGGGTGGAAATCGATGGGAGGGTGTCTAGAGAGTATCAGGGAAAAGTTTGAGATTTTTTAAAAAATTCTGTCTTATGGAAATAGCAAGTTTCTATAGGATACGAAATTAGACGTGTTCCACGCGAAATTTTTTTTTTTACGTCATCGAAAAATTAGATCATTATCGATAGGGGTGGCAATCAACTAGGGTTGTTTCAAGGTATCGATGAAAAAATAATTGTAAATTTAAAAAATTTCCCTCATAGGGAAAACTGCATTTTGGAGAGAAGTGAATTTAAGCCCTTTCCCCAATGCAAAACTACATTTTGCTCGATGAGATTTTTTACGATGAGATTACTATTTTTAAAAAAATTCCGAATTTTCTATTTTTCGGTGGACAGTCCCTTCAAAAAGTTTCAATTTTGACATTTGGAGGATAGGAGGCCAGTTTCACCGTCATGTCTAATGACCCTCCCAATTATTATTAAACAATTGATTATTTATTTATGAAATAAATAAGTGCCTCTGTGTTGTGCTCTGGGATGAGAGGCAATCCCAGAGGTGATCCCAGAGGGTCAATTTCAGTTAAATTCTCCCCCCGCCCCCTCCCAACCCACGAATATAAATATGCTCTAAAAATCATCTAGACAATGTCTAATGACACCCCCAATTATTATTAAACAATTAATAATTTATTTATTGAATAAATTAATACCTCTGGGATGTGCTCTGGGACGGGACGTCATCCCCGAGGCAATCCCAGAGGGTTAAAATGATTCTGCCCCCCCCCCCCCCCCGGCTATGAATATAGTCCAAAAATCATTTAGACAACGTCTAATGACCCCCGCAATTGTTATTAATTAATCAATAAATAATTGAATAGTTTAAGTGATCATTTTCATAATATTCAACGATCTCTATATAGATATATCAATAATAAATGAATTGAAATCGATTTTATTAAAGAGAATAACCAGCTCTGGGTTCAATCTCATTCCCCTCTGGGAAGGAGGAAACTTCTCGTAATGGAAATATCTATGGGATGCTCTGGGACTGATCCATCAGGGCACGGGACCTCCCTGAACATTTCGCAATCGGAAATGTGCAATATTGCTAATGTTAAAGAATTTTTGATAATTTTTTTCGTCAACCGTACTTCAAATACACGTAGCCGCCAGAGCCTACAGTCCCTACGAAAAACAACTCAGTGGCGGCTAGTTTCAGCCTTATATTCATTAATTCTTCATACTGTGTCATACTCTATTTCTAGAACGACTGAGGCGGCTGCAGATTGAGACAAAATTAAAAATTGCTGCATCGAACAGAGGTCTTCCCATTACTCGCCCAACTGAAAATAAATATTTAATTCGCCAAGATATTCTCAACAAAATTTGGGAGTTGTATCAGGCGAATATATTTGACGAGATGAAATTATTAAATGCCTCAAGTCACTTCATCCGATGTCAACAATTTTATAAATATACAAACATATGAAGATATTGGTCAGCAAATTTCCCTTATCCTTTATTTATTAATCACTAAACATGTCGGTCCCCTTTATTTTATGCATAATATTGTTTATTGTTTCTCTTTTTTTAGTACGATTATTTCCCGATCTGCATCGTTATAATATTGAGAAACAAGGGGCATTGGTAAACGGTATACCAACTGTAACAACCAAGTATCATTTAATATTTTGTATTATGTAAGTGTCATTCTAATAACTCTTTGAATAAATATAATTTCATTTTCTTTGCAGCACATATATTACATAGAGTTGGCTGTGTTTCATGCAATGTCAAATTTATTGCAAACAACTTATGCCCAGAATGTTTGGCATGGTACTCTTGCAGTAATTGCATTGCAAAGAATCTGGAGGTTGCGAGGAATCTCGATGCATTGGTAATGTGCAACAGTTGTCACACAGCTCTCATGGAATTTTTAAAAATCGATGTGGATATAGAACTTTAAAATTTATTTGCCAGATTACCAATAATTACGATGCAAATTTCTTCAAATTCATTACGAATTCTAAGAATAATAATGTTTGGAATTTCCATTTAAAAAGGGGAATAATTGGACGAAAATCAATCAGTCTTAAACCAGCTCAATCAACAAATATTAATTATTATTCAAATTTTATAATCAGTTTTTAATCTCTGAAAAAATAGGAGAATTTCTTTTAATTTTTGTTTTCCTCTATATTTCTTGGAAATTGATAAAAATAATAGTTAAATTTCTCATTTTAATAATTGTAAAAATATTTCATTAATAGATTATTGTAAAAAAATATGTCCCAAAAATCAATTCTTAATAATCTAAAATCCTGTTTATGGATAGATTATTTCCTGATAAATTTTATTATTGATAAATTCAACGAAATTTATGATTGTGCTTTAATTTGGATTATTTAAAAGAAAATTCATTTTAAAATCTTGGAATTTACTCAAATTAAAAGTCAATTAAAAATTAAATTCATTTATTTCGAGTCAAAATATTTGATTATTATAAATTGTGTTGACTCTGAAAAATTCTGATGAGCAAAAATTGGAGAAATACCAAACTTATGAGAGGATAATTCAATAAAAATTAATATTTTATATAGAATTCTTTAAATAATCCAAATAGATTTCAATTTCACTTATCCATTTAATTACTATGACAATAATTTTTAAATAATCTATCCAAGTAATTGGTAAATTACTGTTGTTAACTTTAATTTATTGTGGTTTTCCCAAACTATTTCCGAGGGGAAGGCTTAAAAAGGTAATCAACAAATACATAATAAATTATTAATTATATTTTTTGACTGTATAAATTTAATTAAAGAAGGCCAAAATATATTTTATCTCCAATTAAACACATCATATTTTGTGGAGCTTATCACAAAGGTATAAGTCTACGAAATCATGACATAATACATTCTATTAAATATTTCTGTCAAGAAATAATGATAATTATTTTTATTAAAACCGCTCTGCTAAAAAGAATATTTTTTTCTCTTTATCCATCATGACTTTAGAAACAATCTTTTCTCTTCAATAATTCATTAAAACGCTGCTCTATAGGCGCCACAAGACGGACACGGTCATGTATACTACAACTGGCGAAAGCGATACATTATCGGTAAGGTAGAAAAATATTTTAGATGATGGTAAGCCCCGTCGATGGGTTATCGGTCAATTAAACGCAACTGGGAAATGGGTGAACTGGGAAATGGTCAAACGGAGAAAATGGCGTTCAACCTAAAGGCTATTCCAAACTTTCGACATTCCCATATTTAATCATTCTGGTATTTCCTATCCCTGATTTTTCTATTTATCGGGTATTACTGATTACTTATTTTTACTCATTCTGATCAAGAGCCTTTCCAAGAATTGACAAATCCAAAAGTTCATCCATATTGGAATTACTCCAACTTATTTTTGCCTGTCCCGGGAAATTATCCAACAAGTCATTATATTCTTCTGATTTAAAGTAATACTAGTTTTTCGAAAAACTAAAGTTTATATCATCCTTAACAAATACATATTCTTATCTTTTTCTTTTCCAAATTTTATATTATTCCTATCAAGAGTTAATCTGACATTATCCCTTTCCTATTATTTAAACGACCTGAAATTTCATAGTTCTTTGATTTCCGCATCCTTATTTACTAGACTCTAGGGAATTCGACGTTCAAGTATTACCGTCCATCCAATCATTCAGCATTAGGACCACTGACCTCAAGCCCTGTCGACTACCTCGTATTTCTAAACGTAAAAAAAAAAATATTTAGCCACTTCAGATCACCTTCAACTCGTTTCATCACAATTCCGTGACTGGAAAGTTTTTTTTGCAATAA